>CM065696.1:13618391-13638181 GCA_017654935.2 Phymorhynchus buccinoides
GTGTGTAGTCCGTGTGTGTGTGCTATTCTAGATGTTTGGGTATAAAAGCCATGTATTGTGTTTGGGTCAATGCTGTAGTATCTTAGCTTACCCAAGAAAAGTATTTGCATTTGTAAAAGAGGCAAAAAAAGTACTCAAAACTTGGGCTTTCCCGAACAACCAGGAAGTGTCTCAGGATTTAATCCAGGCACACACAATGACCACACATGAAGAAAAACATATTACACACAATCGCAGATCACAATGATTAAAATCACACCCCAACAGCACTGGCAATACTTACGTTAACATTTCACTTTATTTTAGTAGCCAAACTGTTAAGATCATAGTTTAAAACCTTTTAAAGACCACACAATTAATACACTATTACATATTAAAGAGAATACAACACTTTGAACACATGAAAGGTATGAACCAACATACGTTTTCTAAAAATATACATTTGCATATTTAACCCGTTTCTTACCAGGGAATGGAATGGGGCCGTATTTCAAACAGCCACAAAGCAGCCAAATTACCACTACCTCCACCATCTACAATGTCAGGACAGGGTGGCCTCACCCCCCTTTTCTTTCTCCTTCCGCCCATTCCCCCCCCCCCCCATCTATCTCCTACTCCAACTCTCAGCCATAGGCCTACTGTCTAAATGCGAAAAACAATTCAGTTAATTTTAACACCAGTCTGAAATTGGATTGTGATTTTCAAATAGTGTTTTTTTAATTTTTTTTAATTTTGTTGAGAGCTTAAACGTCGATATAAAGATAAGGTATAGTAATGCGAGGGCAAATGAAATAGGCTGAGTCACAATAAAGACATCAATTGTATAGTAAAAAGTAAAAAGTAAAAAAAATCTATATTGGCTCATGTCGCGGGAATCCTAAGTACCTTTGATTAAAGTTATGCACACCGGTAGTAAGCGTGCTATAGTGCTGTCTAGAAATAGGTAAGGAGTTAATTAGTTATGTATTGATGAAGAAGATAAAATAACTAGATTCGTATGATATGATTCTGTTTTATCTGGTTTTGAGGTCGATTGCTTTGTTTGCGCTTGGGCTACGCGTGGCACCAAGAACTCGACAATATAAGCCCCTCCGATTTTACCTTTCCCCCATCCCATGCATAATACTTTTTATAAAATGATATATTAAATTTCCTCACTACAGTAAAAATAAAATAAAAAAGCAATGTGATTATTTATATTAGGCCTTCCCAGGAACATACAAAACATTATACCAACAATTTGTCGTTCAAAGAGTAGTTTCGTCCCACTTATGAAGAAAATAGCGGTCTTATAGGCCCTACCTTCGTTGTATTCTCTTAGCACCACCTGTTTTATTGCGTTTGCTTAAAGGCCCAGGACGTGGTACGAGGGGATAATAAAAGGAAGGGAGGCGAGCAAAAAGCGGCATGTAATATTCAAACAGAAGGAAGCAGTTTTGCCGCCACATGCATGCAAGCAAATCCTTCTTTTCTGCTCTTGCTCCTGTCCGCAACGATAAAAGGTGTTGCTTTGAGACCAAACGCCAGTTTCTTTCAAACAGCATGTTTCCATATGTTGTCCATTTCCTGTCAAGTCTCAATGCACCATCTCTCTGGGAATCCTCTCTGAGTTCTCTTCTCCATTCTCTCCGACACTCCAACTCAACGTCTCCTCATTCAAAACGAGGAGTCTCTTAAAAAGAAAACCCATCTAGTCTACACTTGCCTGCTGCAAGACCCTAAATATTGATCAGTTGTCTCATCGTTTCCTGCATGAGCACGTATGAACGGCAGTAAGACTTGCGATAAGCAAAGGTAAGCATTGTCCTGCCGCCGTCTTCGCTGTGGCACGTCGTGAAGATGGATGAGGCCTTGTGCTGACTGTGTGTGTGTGTGTGTGTGTGTGTGTGTGTTAGTGTGTGTGTGTGTGTGTGTGTGTGTGTGTGTGTGTGTGTGTGTTGATGGTATGTATGTTGTGTATGTGTGTGAGCATGCATGTGTGCACGTACCATGTGTGCGTTGTGTGTGTTTCTGTTTTTTTGGCGTTATGTGTGCACGCTGTGTGCATGTGTGTGTGTGTGTATGCATGTGTGTGTCTGTCGGCGTGCGTATGTGTATCCTCTGACGTTTTGTATTGGTGTGTGTTCAGTGCTGTATGTGGTCAGTCCGTCGCACACTCAGTTGCTATGGTCTTACTGAATGAAAGATGAAATAATGAGTCGCGGTAAGGGTCGATAAATGTGTGTGTAGTTGGCGCGTGCGCGCGCGCGCCGTGCGTGCGTGGCTGGCGTGTGCTGTGTGTGGTGTGTGTGTGTGTTGTGTGTGTGTGTGTGTGTGTGTGTGTGTGTTGTCGGTGTGGTCGTGTGTGTGTGTGTGTGCACCGAGAAAGAGAGAGCAAGAGAGAGAGACCGAGAGAGATACTGAGAGAGAGAAAGAGACGAGAGATAGAGAGAGCACCCGACAGCATTTGCTTTGTATTTTTGTTCCATCTACTTGTTGATGGAATAATATGACTTGTAAAGCAGCTTTGAGGCTCATTTGAGGTAAAGCGCTATATACATGTATTATGTATTATTATTATTAATTATTATTATTATTATTGCTGGTAGATTGCGTGTGTCAAGAATTAAGCCAACCCTATTCCTACAGTCCGTCGGCGTGTTGGGTGCTACGGCTGTAAAAAGCATATTAATGTACATATGATATGCGAAGAAGGAAGAAGATTATAAACGTATAGGTATTATACAGGAGCGTTCTACTTCACACCACCTTATGGTAGTGTGAGAGAGAGAGAGAGAGAATGAGAGAGAGAGGAGAGAAGAGAGAGAGAGGAGAGGAGTAGAGGAGAGAGAGAAGGATGAGACAGTGACAGACAGACAGACAGACAAGACAGACAGACAGACAGAGAGAGCTTAGAGAGAGACGAGAGAGAGAAGAGAGAGAGGAGAGAGGAGAGAGAGGCGGAGGGAGAGAGAGAGAGCAGCGAATGAACGAAACAACAAACGAACAAACGAATGTTTTTTTAATGACGGGAAAAAACATTGAATAAGCACAATAACGGCTTTTTTTCATCCGGCCATCGAAAATACAATGCAAAAAGGCAAAATCAATAAGGAAACAAAATCTACCAAATAAAAAAAACATGAACATTATTTTTAAGATATCGTAAGATAAAAATAACCAATTCATAATCGATTCATCACTAGGTGGAAAATTAATTACAAGTAAATCTCAATGTATTCAAACAAAGTATGGAGAAAGAAGCCAGACAGACAGACGGTAGAGAGAGAAAAATCGATGGAAAGAGGACAGATAAACGGACAGAACAGACAGGCACATAAACAAACATAGACAGAAAGAACCATGAAGTAATATAACACATCAACAAAGCTAGTAATATAAAATACATAGGCATGCAGCACACACATTAACGTTATGATTTAGCATATTCGTTCGTAAGCAAATGATGATATTTTCTTTTAAAATTTCTCAAACAAATATGAACATTCAATTGGGACGAAATTTCATTCCAGAGGAGACCTCCAGAATAATGCAGACTGTATTTGAAAATGTCCAATTTTGGAAGAGGTAGCATTAGTTTGTGTGGGAGACGTTTTGTATTGAATTGAAATTTTTCAATAAGAGATTGGGGGGCGCGTCCTGACATTATTTTAAACATAAAAACGGCTTTATTAAATTTTAATTTAAGTTTAAGTGGGAGAATATCTAGTAATATGTAGTCAGAATTAGATAGAGTTGACGATTTTTGTAGAACCAATTTGAGCGCACGTCTGTAAAGACTATGTAGTGGTTTAAGGACGTGTTTACTTGCTGAATCCCAGAGTGAAGATGAATAATCTATATGGGATGCAATGTAAGCATGGCAGAATACTTTGCGGGAGTCCATATTTAGGACATGTTTGATCTTAGACAGAAGCAATATCTTGTTAGAAACCATCTTACAAACACTTTGCCCTTGGGGAGACCATGATCATTTTTTGTCAATAACTATCCCTAGCACGTTGTGTGAATCTACTTATTCAATGTTGTTACCATTAATATATAATGGAGGATAACTACGGACATTTTGTCGTTTCTGTCTGGTGGTTACAAGCATAAATTTAGTTTTATTTGTGTTTAAACTCATGTGATTTAGCTCTGACCATGTGGTTAATTGACTGATACTTTTTTGTAACACTTGAACTATGTTTTCTACTTTTTAATGGCTTGAATGGAGAGTTGTGTCGTCTGCAAACATATCACACAGATATTGTATATATAGGGGAAAGTCATTTATATATATTGAAAAAAGAATTGGGCCAAGGACTGACCCTTGTGGAACACCATACTTAAGTGGGAGGAGAGAAGATGTTTTATTATTATTCAAAACAAGCTGATACCTGTTATCTAAGAAAGAGGATATAAAATCAAGAGTGCTACTAGAAAGACCATACAATTTGAGATTTTTTTTTTTTTTTTTTTTTGTTTTTTTTTTTTAAAAAAAACATCGATCAATGCTCATCATCAATGCTTTGGCAAAATCTATAAAGAGTGTACAGTGATAACGTTATTATTTATATTGGAAAGCCATTTATAGATTAGATTTGTGAGGGCGGAGTGGCAAGAATGATGTTTTCTAAATCCAGACTGATTAGGGAGAAATAAATTTGATTGTTCGAAATGACTGAGGATGGTTTTTCTAATGTGCTCCTCTGGATGTTTGGACAGAGTGGATAGAAGAGATATAGGTCGATAGTTCGAAGGGTTTTTCGGGTCACCTGAGTTATAAATTGGTATTACTTTGGCTACTTTGAAAGCTTTAGGAAACTGGTTCTTACTAATGCATAGATTGTAAAAATATGTGAGGGTTTCAGATATAACAGGAGCAGCAATTTTAATAATGTTTCCATCAATATCATCTAAACCACGAGAGCACGTTTGTTTTAATTGGGAGAGAGCAGAAAATACTTCATGAACAGACATTAATGGGATATCAAAATCATAATCAACTTTTTTTTAGTCACAGTGTGTGTGTGTGTGTGGTGTGTGTGTGTGTGTGTGGTGTGTGTGTGTGTTGTGTGGTGTGTGTGTGTGTGTGTGTGTGTGTGTGTGTGAGTGTGTGCACGCGCGCGTGTGCGTGCGTGCTTGTGTGTGCGTGCGTGCTTGTGTGTGCGTGTGTTACTACTCTTCTCTTTCAGGTCATTCCGCTCCGAGTAATTTCAAAACAAAAATAGGCCACAGGATAGGCTTACATGAAGGAGGAAGGGTTTTGGGGAGGATACCTCAAGTAAATCTTCAGTTTTGTCGATAACAGTTACTGAGGATGACTTTCTATTGCGTACCCTATCCCTAACCCAAACACTATCCTTAACCCCTGACTCTATGCCTAACCTTTAACCTAATGCGTGGGGACATAGAGATGGGGGACACATAGAGACCATCAGACATAATAGAGACGCAGACATAATAGAAACGCAGACATAATAGAGACGCAGACATAATAGAGACGCAGACATAATAGAAACGCAGACATAATAGAGACGGATACACACTAGAGACGCAGACATAATAGACACGCAGACATAATAGAGACGCAGACATAATAGAGACGCAGACATAATAGAGACGCAGACATAATAGAGACGCAGACATAATAGAGACGCAGACATTGTCCTATAGAGACGGGGGCACATAGAGACGGGGATACAATGACGGAGACATATAGAGACGGGGGGACACATTATGACAGGGGACACAATGAGACGGAGATACATAGAGACGGGGACACATTGAGACGGGGACACAATGATGGAGACATATAGAGATGGGGGCACATAGAGACGGGGACACAATGACGTGACACATAGGACACATAGAGACGGGGGCACATAGAGACGGGGACACAATGACGGATACACATAGAGACGGGGGCACATAGAGACGGGGACACAATGACGGAGACATAATCATAGAGACGGGGGCACATAGAGACGGGGACACAATGATGGGTACACATATAGACGGGGGGCACATAGAGACAGGGACACAATGACGGAGACATATTTATAGAGACGGGGGCACATAGAGACAGGGACGCAATGACGGATGCACATAGAGATGGGGGCACATAGAGACGGGGACACACAGAGACGGATACACATAGAGACGGGGGCACATAGAGATGGGGACACAATGACGGATACATATAGAGACGGGGGCACATAGAGACGGGGACACAATGACGGATACATATAGAGATGGGGGCACATAGAGACGGGGGCACAACGCACTGATCCATGTGTAAACCGATGTAACAGAGCAGTTGTAAACCCCCCACCACTACTTTTGCTTAGCAAAGAAAGCGGTCTTATAGGCCTACTTCGTTGTATTCTCTTGGCAGCGCTGTCTTATTGCATTTTTTGTTAAACGCATATATGGTGTACATATGATATGGGAAGAAGGAAGTAGATTATAAACGTACAGGTATTATACAGGACCCCTTATAAAACAAAACAGTCTATATAAAAAAAATAGTCAACGATGAGTGAGGGAGCGTGTGGTATCGACAATCACGCAAGAAACAAAATCAGTCACGCGTTTGAGCAATCATATTTGTGTGTGTGTGTGTGTGTGTGTGTGTGTGGTGTGTGTGTGTGTGTGTGTGTTGTGTGTGTGTGTGTGTGTGAGCGAGCGCGCGCACGCGCGTTTATATATCTATGTGTGTGTGTGTGTTTGCGTGCGCGTGCTCGTATGAGTATGTGTGTGCGTGCACGCGTGAGTGCGTATGTGCGTGCGTGCGTGTGCGTATGAATTAATCTTTAATTTAATGTCTTTTCACACGAATAGTGATATTAGACAACATGCAGAAATTGAACTAATCTTTAAATAAAACACAACAACAACAAACCAACAACATGCAAGCTTAAAAAACAATTATAACAACACACAAAGCAAAACATTTACAGTAAGCTTCCAATAGGCGTGGACAACACTAATTTCGCAATTAAAGCAATGTCAATTTCTGCGTCACTTAAGATATCCTTGGTATTATTATACTTATGAAAAAGTCCATATTGAACATTCGGTAATTAGAGAGCAACATTGGGCATTCTAATAGTAAATGATGAATTGATAATCTCCGAGTGCAGAGACAATTAAGTTTCTATGTATTTAGTTTTCCATTAATTTAGACGTATCTTGTACACTAAACTATGGATATGTGCGTGTGTGTGTGTCTGTGTGTGTGGGGATGTGCGTCTGTGTGCGCATCCTGTGTGTGTGTGCGCAATAAAAAAAAAAAAAAATATAAAAGTAGAATTCATACCAGCTTATGGGTGAGAGAGAGAGAGAGAGAGAGAGAGAGAGAGAGAGATGAGAGAGAGAGGGAGAGAGAAGAGAGAGAGAGAGAGAGAGACTGAGAGACAGAGTGAGACAGACAGACAGAACACAGAGAGAGACAGACAGACAGACAGAGACAGAGACAGAGAGAGACAGGACTGAGATACAAGAGTACAAGAGAAAATTATAAGCGAGAGTAGTGTGTGTGTGTGTGTTAGTGTGTGTGTGTGTGTGTGTGTGTGTCGTGTGTGTGTGTGTGTGTGTGTGTAGGCGTGCTTGTATGTGCCTATGTTCTGCCAAGCTCTTCTCTTTGTGAGGTCCATTCTGAGGATCCGAGTAATTTCAAAACAGAAATACGCCACAGGATAGGCCTACATGAAGGAGGAAGGGTTTTGGAGAGTCCACCTCTAGTGAATCTTCGGTTTTGTGGATAACTGAGGATGACCTTCTTTTGACTTCAATTCTGTTCTATTGTTGAAGAAAACTTATGAAGCTGTGTGAAATTCAACAAAACAGGTATACAGAAATAGCTTATAGAAGGATGATTTAATTGTGACCAGTGTGTCTCTGAGTACGGTAATAAGACCGCTGTGGCTACAAAATTTAAAGGGATTCTCATTTTCAGTCCGCAAGACATTGCACGAAACAAAACCCGCACAAAATAGCGGAGAAAGAAGCAAACAAACACGAACAACCACACACTCCTCCCACACTGACGTAGGCCTAAGGAAAACGTTGTGAAAATGGGTACGTAGCATTGTGCATGTGCCCCCGTTTCTGTCCCCAAAATTTGTCTCTATGTGTTCCAGTCTCTATGTATCCCTCCCGTCTTATATATATCTCCATCTTTGCGTTTATCCTAGACCTTACCCTATCGCATATACCCTATCCCTAACCCAAACACTATCCTTAACCCCTGACTCTATCCCTAACCTTTAGCCTAATGCGCGGGGGACATAGAGACGGGGACTTTAGAGACGGGGACACATAGAGCTGGAGATATAATAGAGACGCAGACATAGGCCTATTGTGACGGGGGACACCATGACGGAAGACATACAGAGACGGGGACACTTTGAGACAGGGGACACAATGATGGAGACATACAGAGACGGGGACACTTTGAGACAGGGGACACAATGATGGAGACATACAGAGACGGGAACACTTTGAGACAGGGGACACAATGACGGAGACATACAGAGACGGGACACTTTGAGATAGGGGACACAATGAATGAGACATACAGAGACGGGAACACTTTGAGACAGGGGACACAATGATGGAGACATACAGAGACGGGAACACTTTGAGACAGGGGACACAATGACGGAGACACACAGACACGCACATAGAAACGGAGACATAAGAGAGGACGCAGACATAGGTCTATAGAGACGGGGACACATTGAGGACGAGGATACAATGACAGAGACATAATAGATGACGGGGAGCACATTGAGACGCGGGAACACAATGACGCAGGGGCCCCCCCCCCCCCAAATAATAGAGAAGGGGAAGGGGGCGAAGGGGGGGAGAGGGGGGGGTGGCCAGTTCCATAATGCAATCAGGCGTGTGTACAATTAATAGGAACATTTCGCCTTGGCATGAGGCTGTCAGACCAATTGACATAGGCTAGAACACCAAGGCTACATAAAATGTTGTTATGCTCTGCATAGTTATGCATGGGATTGCCTTTAGCCATGACAAACTCCTAGCATAATAACATCAGTCTAAAATCCTCCGGAGTCGGAGTGTGGCTGCCAACGTGGCGGGGTAATCAAAAACGTTCGCATATGTAATGTTCTCATCCCTAGCTGGTGCATTTGTACCATAGTGTTCAAGTGCTTCGGCTGTTGGGATGATCCCTGGAGTCTTTAAGCCAGGGTAAGGACAACAACAAAAGGAAAATATTCTTGGCGATCCTGTATAGAGCCTCCATATTCCCAATCTCCTTAAAACGGTTTTAATAATCAGACTACGTACAAATACCACCTCAAGAGATATTATTCCAAACTACCATCTCTTTTTACGCCCTCTTGTAAGAAAGCTAAAATAATAGAAAAGAGGCGGGATAATACAGGATCGTCCAAAAGATCATCTGCTGCAGTTTTATGTAAATGACACATTTTTAATAATAATAATAATAATAATAATAATAATAATATAATAATAATAATAATAATTTATTAATTATTATTATTGTTGTTATTATTGTTGTTATTATTATTATTATTATTATTATTATATTATTATTATTATATATTATTATTATTATTATTATTATTATTATGATTAATTATAATTATAATTATTATTATTATTATTATTATTTTTATTTTATTTTATTATTATTATTATTCTCAGTGTGATTTACGACAACAACAAAAAGTTTAAAGATTGCGTGCGGATGGTCTATAATTGGAAACAGTAGAGAGTCGGTTTCAGCTAGCCTCGGATTACCATAAGTAGACATAATGATGGGGTCAGATAGTAAGGCTATCACAGACGTACCATGCGCATCCAGTTGAGAAATGACAGTGGCCTGTCACACCGACTTAAAACGGTGTCCTAAATCTGGACCAGCCATTGTACATTGGCAAAGTTGCAAATTTCGTATTTTTTTGTTTTTGTGTCTGTTTAAATACAAGTTGGCAAACGATTATAAGTTATATGTGTGTGTCTTTGTTTGTCTCTCTGTGCCTGTCAGTCTCTCTCTCTCTCTCTCATAACTCCTCTCTCTCTCTCTCTCTCTCTCTCTCTCTCTCTCTCTCGCACTTCTCTCTCTCATCTCTCACTCTCTCTTCTCTCAGTCTCTCTCTCTCATCTCTCTCTCTCTCTCTTTATGTGTGTGTATATAGCGTGTGTGTTGTGTGTGTGTGTGTGTGTGTGTGTGTGTGTGTGTGTGTGTGTGTGTGTGTGTGTGTGTGTGTATGTGTGTCTGTGTGTATGAATATATCCAAATTTCATATGGCTTTGTTTTAATATTGATCAAATACAAAAGCAATAGGCCTGTGACAATGAATGTTAGTACAAATTGTGTATTCATGTAAGTCTATTGTATATCTTAAGTTCAACCTATTTGAGTATTCATCATCATCACCATCATCATCGTCGTCATCATCATCATCATCATCATCATCATCATCATCATCATCATCATCATCATCATCATCATCGTCGTCATCATCATCATCATCATCATCATCATCATCATAAATAGTCAAATAGTCAGCAGCAGCAGCAGTTACGGTTGCTTACGTGAGGATCGTAGTCTTTAAAGCCGTATCAACCGATCCATAGGATCGGGTAACGATATTCAGACACATCTGACTCGGCGAGCGGAGCCTGATGTCTCACACAATATAGGGAAAAGAGGGGAAAACCCGCTTCTGTGGCTGCAGCGATTCGAATACTGAGCGCGCGTAATAATAGGGTTTAACGCCCTCTTCGGCCTTTCGGTCATGTGGGGCAACTGAGCGTGCGAATGAATGAATGAATGAATGAATGAAATAAATGAAAAACGGTGTTTTACGTCCTCTCGGTCATAGACACATATGGGACATTTGTAAATACAAAGATGGTGGGAACAATACTGGAGGCAATGCCCAAGGGCAGTGCAACCGCCACGGTATAATTGAATCATTAGCACAGATTAAGTCAACTGAGCGCGCGTGAGAGGGTGAGTTTATCGTCCAATTGATCGCAGATCCTTATGGACGTTCTCCTTGAAGACTGGGCTGTCTTCTCGCAAAGGGTGTCTGGTTTTTTGGCGTATTCAGTGCAGCATACTACTACTATCGTTAGGCCCGTGCGCTAAGAGGCTGTTTCGTATCTTGTCATAGATTTGGATGGCTTTCCGCTGGCTTGGCCTTTTCCTAGTCATTGCTTGATTGGCACATCTTCAAAATCCTAAGGTTTGCTTTTCGGAACCACACCCCCTGGTAATAATATGGATCCACGTGATCCAATGGGGGACCCAGTTCGGGTAGAACACCCTTGCTGGGCAATCACCCGGCCACCCAGGCCAGAGGACAGGTGATAAGTCTTCGGGTTCCCTTTGGCCTACGAGAGTAGCCTGGGAGACCCTTAGTCTTTTTCAGCGTAGGGCTTACGAGCGCGCGTTGCGCCTACCCTCCTTTTATACTCCGGTTGCTGGTTTAAGGGAGGTAGTCTGGTTAAAGGTATACAGACACGCACACAGACATACAGATTCATGCACAAATGCGTGTGTGTACGTGCGCGCACATGCATGTGAGCGAGCAGAAAGTCAGAGAGAGAGAGAGAGAGAGAGGAGAGAGAGAGAGAGAGAGAGAGAGAGAGAAATATGTACCTCTAAATGAGCCATTTTGAGAAAAGCCTACTTGAAGTTTTCTTGATCCCATAAAAAATATCGTTTTACTT
Organism: Phymorhynchus buccinoides; assembly: GCA_017654935.2. Classification (NCBI taxonomy): domain Eukaryota; kingdom Metazoa; phylum Mollusca; class Gastropoda; order Neogastropoda; family Raphitomidae; genus Phymorhynchus; species Phymorhynchus buccinoides. Next base: position 13,630,113 of record CM065696.1, read on the forward strand.
GAATACTGCTAATTTCTTAATATAAAATGTACAAAAGCGTGATCTCTGCTTACCAAACTGTGTAAATACAATAATTATCTACAAAGCGCCAACATTTCCAATTTAAATTATTGAATGGGTCTGTCATGTAAAAATGCTAAGAAATTTGGATGAAGTTTTGAAGCTAAAATATTTATCAATACCTACACAGTTATGTTCTGTGCAACTTGATGCAAACCGGAGTCAAGTTTCAGACCACAACTTCTGTTCATGGGATAGAAATATATGTCCTGTACAACTTGATGTAAAACCAGAGTGAAGTGTTAGACCACAACTTCCTGTTCATGGGATAGAAATATATGTCCTATGCAACTTGATGTAAACCAGAGTGAAGTTTTAGACCACAACTTCCTGTTCATAGCATAGAATGTTATGGTCTACACACTACAGTGGGGGGACCTCACTGGGCGAAATCTGTTAAGGACCCCAACAGCCATCCACACACCAAATCCCAAGTTGCTGGCTCGAGCGGTTTGGGAGGAGATAGAGATAGAAGGGCGGTTAACGTGACGCACAATATAACGTGGATAGTTACGGTTCATGAATGAACAACTCTCTCTCTCACTCTCTTTCTCTCACTATCTCTCTCTATCCTCTCAATCTCTATATCTGTCCTGTCTCTGTGTGCATGTGTGTGTCTACCTATGTGTGTGCGCGCGCATGTTTTGCTTACTGTCATCGTCTACTATCTTTCTGCCTTACCGGTACATTCTCCTGCCTTTTTTCATGAAACTCTTTCCAAAAAACATTTCCTCCGGCCGACGTCGGACTTGCCTGGTCTAACTATTTCTTAGTTTGGCGCATGACGGCAGCATGACGCATCTGCGCGCAAAATTGACAGGACACTGTTATTGAAGAAGAAGAAGAAGAAAATGTTGTACTCATACTTTTTATAGGACTATACTTATAAGTTCAATGCCTATAAGAATGGGGGTGTTTTCCAATGTCAACAAAGGCCTGTATGCACGCGCGCGCGTGTGTATGTGTACGTAGTGTTATGTGGTGTGCGCTCTCTCTCTCTCTCTCTCCTCTCTCTCTCTCTCTCTCTCTCTCTCTCTCTTCTTTCTCCAGAATCGTATATAAAACCATTTCATATTCTCTACTCTCTCTCTCTCCTCTCTCTCTCTCTCTCTCTCCTATATCTTCTCTCTCTCTCTTCTCTTTGCTCTCTTGCTCTCCCTGAATCAGTACACATTCTATTTTAGTCTCTACTCTAACATTATTTGGGTTTTCCTTCGTGTATGGGAACGAGAGTAAGTGCGTTTCTTCTGTCTTTGCGTGCATGAACGACTGCACTGATCAATGACCGACAAATGGAGACATCTACTCACACACACAATTACCAAATTGATGCCCTTTATGGTAGCGTGCATGGAACATGTTTGTGTTTGTGTAGGTGTGTTTGTTTGTGTGTGCAAAATGTGTGTGTGAGTGGTGTGTGGTGTGGTGTGTGTGTGTGTGATGTGTGCTGTGTGTGTGAGGTGTGTGTGTGTGTAGTGTGTGCGTGTGCGTGTGTGTGTGTGGGTGGTTTGTGTGTGTGTGTATGTGAAATAGGATGTTCGCCTGGGTCCTAAATGGAATACCTTTTATTCTTGTTGTGTCTCTTACCCTGACTGAAGACTCCAGGGATATCCTCAACAGCTGAAAACAACTTTGAACACTATAGTACAAATGCACCAGGCTAGCATGATGATATTACATGTGTGACCGTTTGTCGATTACCTGCACGTAGGAGCTATCACTCGACTAAAAAAACAGAGTTTATCATTCTTTCAATAACTATGCATCTTTGTTTTTGTGACTGTTTTGTATGAACGGTAGCATGGATGAAAGTGTATGAAAGTGAGGAGAGGATGAAAGGAGGAAAGTGAGGAGAGTGGTATGAAAAGAGGAGAGCTATAGAAGAAAACTAGCGGCCCCCTAGGCTTTGAGGTACTGAGCTGCCACCTTATGGGTTATGTTAAATAAAGAAGTAGATTACTATAGGTATAATGTGATCAATATGTTTTACCTATGGACACAGGGTTACTATGACATTCATATATGCAACAAAAAATATGTTTCATAGGTTGTTTACAGTCTACGGTGCTAATTCACAAAAGCGAAATGGATTAATGCCAGGTAGCTGCTATCATAACTGCGGTTTTGAATATACAAACTGGTAAAAGGGCTTGGTAACTTACATAAATGGTTTTTGGGAGGTCACCGAGATCGTGTCTTATCCACCCAATACTATATACATAATTATATTTAATAATAACGAAAAACATTGTTATGACGCAATAGCCAAATCCAATCTTGCTGTCTCCATCCTGCCGCCATTTTGAATTAAATATTTTGATTTTACTATGTCATAAGCCTGTTAAAATCCCTCAATGGATTCGCTTGACACATAAACCATATGTTGGACAATAACATCCTAGTAGAATGCATTATAACATTAGATATAGCAACAGAGATATTGGCTATCATTTTGCCGCCATTTTGATGTTATTTTGGTCAAAAATTGTCCTTCATACAAAAATACATTTTCACCGTTCCCAGAAACCCGAACAGTAGTACACAAAAATATATCATTGTAGGTGTAGTACGTCCACAATTTAAAAAGGCTATTACAAAACACAGGCAACTATCTTGACCCGCCATCTTGAAATATGAGTAGGGAGCTTGCCTCTTTTTAAGAATGTTAATCGCACATATCAATGCAAATTACATGCAAAGTGCTTGCTTCGAACCACGAATTGACATTCTAGCCCTCACATGTGTCAGTTTGCCCACACTATTAATACAACACAACCCACAGTGACACACGCGGGCACACACACAACACACACAACACATCAAAACACACACCACCACACTGCCGCGCGTTCGATTTTTCTCCAGTTGATGTTTTTATTATTTTTGCCTTAATTGCTTTTTCTTATTAATCATGATGACAAGATGTAAAAAAGCGTTATCAAGCTACTTCTTACCTGTCGATCAACAAAGTATCCTTTGACTGGACTTTGACACACACACACCGCACGCGCGCACATAAAGAGAGAGCGATGAACCGATTGACAGGACAAAAAACAGAGCTAGGACGAAGAAGAGACAGAGAGAGTAATTAAACAAAAATAAGGACTATTGGTTTTTTTCACTTTATGTTTCCAATGAACGATTAAAAAGCAAGCTTGATTACATGTGATCTGAATAAATAAGGATAGTGAAAATCAAAGTGTCTATAAAATAATAATCTGCATTACTTTGGCGCGTGTCAAGAGATTTGTTATGTTATAATCTACTTCTCTGAACATGACGCGTTCTTCTATTTTCATCGAAATCGGAAAAGAATATTAACGAGCATTAGAGCCCAAAAGGGACTATCTTCAGATGGTTCATTGCATATTTTGGAACTATTGCAAAAATAATGAAAATATTACAATACAAGAATAAACCCAATACCAAATAGCAACATCCCCCATTTCATTGTTTTTCATGGTCCATTGGCTTATTTAAACTTATTGCAAAAGTAATAACCATATTTAAATACAAGACTAAAAATTAAACAGCAACATCCCGCATTTCATTTTTTCAGCTCTTATTTAGCACAATGAAAGTGAAACAAAGGCGCTTGACTATTCTTCTCCAATAACTCCCACTCCCCAAAGTGATTAAGATACCAATCATCTAGCAATAGATTATGTTTTGCATAAGTTTAGTAAGAAGTCAATGGGCTCTGCATAGTCCTTTTGACTTCAGGCCATCAATAAACAAAAGTAATGAAGTTATGGACCAACTTACGTTTCAACGAAAGTTAGACAGACATGACGATAGGACACCTACATTGATTAGCTTAGTTAGATAGCTACAGCTGGATCATCAATGTTGCCGGTTACTCAATTTAAAAAAAATTTCTATACCACAAAGAAAGGAAAATTGAAAAAGGCCAACGAGCACAAAACGAAACTTGTTCGGCGTAAAGGAGTAATCTGGTTTTACTGTTATTCCCTAGGTAAAAACAATAGTAGATTTTGATTTAATTAGACCTACCATCAAGAAACATGAGGACACACGAACTTGAGTCGCAACAAGACATGAATTGAAATTGGTCTTGTCTTTTCGCCAGACAATGTTGTGACAATTTACAAGAACGATCTTACTATCTACTAATATTTTCATTTTAGAAACGTTTCTATGAAAACTATAGTAGAGTTACATTTTAAAGCTAAACAAGAGTCAAGCTCATAAACTATTAGCAGAAACTTACTTTCAGAACCACAAACAACAGACAACAGGTATTATAACGAATAGTAGAGTTTACTTACTCTTGCGTAGATCTTCACTTTCCTAACTTCAACAAGGGTTGAACATGGAAAACGAAAATCTGTAACCACTGAATGAAGTAGTGTTTTGTTCCAATTGGATTCTACGATAATGTATATACTTTGATGCAATGAGACATATGAAGCTGACTCTTGTACTCAATAATGTCTCTTATAACGTTGTTTGTTCTCAGCTTAAAGCGTGTTCAAATATCAGGAATTTGTTACGCCATCTAAGAGATGATGGACCTCATCCAGGGTATCCCAGAACCATTTATCTTACAGGATTCCCCCCAAACATCCTCCAATCCTTTCCATTCCAAAATACATTACTACACTGCAACAAATGTGCTGCCACAAGTAAAGAATAAACATCTAAAAAAACAATGTTCCAATAATATTAAGTCTGAAACAGTAGCAGTGGCATGAGACAATAAACATTAAACAGCAAAACAATTATTAAAAGCATGCTACCTAAATGGCTTGGTAATGGTAACAAATGTTTAACCTTTAATTATCAGGGTATACAAAAAAGCTTTTATAGGCCACCTTTATGATGTAAAAAATTACCATATGTAAATTAAACCACAATATTTAAAAAAAACTGCCTCTAGCAGACACAGCCCCCATTGCCAAACTTTTAAAGACAAATTGAATCAAGCACAAACAATGAGCAAATGAAGGATTACAAAGAAAACCAAGTGGAAATCAATAAACAAGCAGCAAATAAAAAAATAATGATAATTGATGGCGTTCTCCCCCGCTATTCGGTTTTGGGAATTGTAGGGAATATTTGTGTCTCTATCTACAGGCTCGCATACAAGATGTGTGCTTAAAAGTCCAACAGCATGAACACATGAAAGTGATGGCATTAATTAAAACAGAGAAGTACAAATAGCAAAACAGCAAGCCATGAAACTGAATGTAAAAGTAAATTAATCCAGCACATGCATAAAAATATGAACAAATATTAAAAAAGTAAACTAAAAATAAAAATACGTTACAAATATAAGAAAAATATAAACAACAAATAAATCGACACAAAATCAAAGAAACAGGTTTGTGATAAAATCTGAGCTTTTTGTAATTTAAACGTCTAGATCATAACAAATATCACATCTAGGACCTATATAATCCAATTATAAAATAAAATACCGTTAAGCATGAACATTCATGTTTTACCTGGACATCTTGTGTTGTGTGAAGGGAAAAACAACAATTAACTACAGCACTACAATAAACTTTGCTACAAAAATATCCGAGTTCATGCTCTTCCAAACACAACTTTTAAGAAAGTAGGAAAGGTTTAGATAGCTACAGAAAACTTAGTGAGAAGAACAAAGTTGCCTTTCTAGAATACATTTGGTCATCTTGTAGCAACTAAGTATGAAATTTGCAAAGAGGAAAAAAGCATGAATGGCACAGCAATATCAAGTAAACACAACTTAATTTTTGTTTTCGTGTTCAACACAGTTTTATTTAATGGTCAAAAATAGGTCTGGGTAGGTGTCCCAAATAGCTAATGATCATTGCAAACCTTGGTCGAAAACTTGTATTTGTAGTAGAAAATCAGATTATCTGTTGCAAGGAAAGATTAATATTCACATCAATGGCTGCTTGTAAGTTGTTCATGTGATCATATTCATCGAGACAAGAAAGAATGGCTTCAACATTGTGTACAACTTCTTTTAGAACAAGAGAATTAAAAAGGTCAACTGACTTCATGCTAACAAATACAGTTTGATCGAAGATCATAAATCCAAAAATCAGTTCTGCAACATCATTATTTAGGACAAGATCATTTGACAGAACAAGACGGTATTCCAAAATCAAGTTAATGCCAATTTAAGTACATCGGATCATCCGTGCAGGTCTTCCGAAGGTGTACAGAGCCCCTTTCGAGCACCTCGTAATGTGAAAACTTGAGCTGCGTATCGAAGCCCTCCAGTCGTGAACAGGAGTTTCTAGCAGTTAGCATTGTCGGTCGATTGACGTTCTGCCGTATGTTCACCAGAGGCTTTCTTACGTATTGCTGTCTGTGACGACCTCTTCTGCACGTCTTTGTATGCCCAAGAAGTATAAGGAATTGTAGGTGTGTCAAGGAAGGACATAACTAAATGAGGGTACACTGTAATAAACATACTCCTACATAGAGAAAGAGGACTTGGATAAAATGTGGCGTAGAGATTTGCAGAAAACACAAAATCGGAATAATAAAGAAAGTACAAATGAAAAGGGAAGATGAAAAACAACAAGAAGAGTGAGATAAGTAGAGGGGGTATGTTTGGTAGGCGCCAGGTTGTAGGTCAGAGGATGGGGGGTGGGGGGGGGGGGGGGATGTGAGCAAATCTGAACGGTCCAGAGGAGGGGGGCAATGTGCGCATATCGGAAAGTCCAGAGGATGGGGGGGGGATGGGGGGGGGAGCACATATGAAGGTCTCAGAGAATGGGAGTGGGGTGGGGGTGGATGTGAAGCACATCTGAAGGTCCAGAGAATGGGGGTGGGGGTGGGGGTGGATGTGAGCCACATCTGAAGGTCAGAAGGATGGGGGGGGGCTCGAATATGAGCACATTCTGAAGGTCCAGTGGAGATGGCCACCACTAGTCTTCACATGCACAAGTACAGAACTGGGATAACATGAGGTATGTGATAGTGACAGGAACAGGAAGGAATGGCATACAACAATGTGTGCAAGGCCTCTTTCAGATATACCAGTAAGATACACATAAAAGGTCAAAGTGGCGATGTAAAAAAACTAACAGAAATACCATTACAATTTAAAAAATAAATCAAAACCAGTTCTACATCGTCATTACTTGGGACATGATTACATGACAGAACAAGGCAAGTTCCAAAAAATCACAGCTCCATGTATGACAGATCGTACTCGGAAGAGTTTGCGCAGGGTGAATGGGTGTGCAACATCATCATCTTGTGAAGACTTAGTCCAGTCATGTAGGCGCCATCGTCTGTGAGTGCAGGTCAGTTCACGTACGTGTCATTTTCTGGCCAGCAGATGTGCCTCACATTCGCCCCCATCCTCTGCCCTTGAACTGGGTTAATATAATTCGTCATCTTGTGGATAGTCTGGTCGTACCATAATCATGTGGGATGTTGCATTGTTGGTGTTTTGATCATTTGCATGCTTGGTATTGCTGTCTGCTGGCGACATATTCGCTACGTGTATAGAAAAGAGATAAGACTTGCGTATGTCAAGGAAGACATTTAAGTAATGACGAGTCTTAAAATGTACATATACCAAGGAAACAGACTGGGATAACAAGTCAGGTCAGATAACGAGAATGAGGAAAACTAGCCTCGCGGCCTTACTTAACGTGCCCTTTCTGATTATTAACTAGTCTTGTTCATGATTGGCATGACTAGGACGTTGTTAGATGTGTTAATCATATTTCTATTTTAATTGTTGGAGCTTGGGGTAATCATCGAGGAGGTTTTTGAACTGATTAAACGGTAGGTGTCAATTTGATACGTTACGGAGAGAATACAAGTATTTAGTGACCTGTTACTAAAGAAATCTTTCTAATGTTAGTTCTGCTATATTGGTTTTAGTATTCTCAAATCCATTATGCCTGTTTTTGAGCAGTTAGAACAGTTGTATCAAATGTAGTCAAATGTTTGTTAGTAATATGCAGAAATGTGAAACATTTCATGGAACATTTATAAATCACCACATAGTCGGGCCATATTTTAGGGGTTTATGG
>CM065696.1:13638681-13651181 GCA_017654935.2 Phymorhynchus buccinoides
TGTCTCCTCATTCAAAACCTCTCTCAAAAACCCATCTTTTTCCTGCTGCACCATAAATATTTTATCAGTTGTCTATCGTTGTGTGCACGTGAGGGAAGACTGAATAACAGGTTGTGTGTGTTGGTGGGGGGGTGGGTGGGGGGGGTGTGTGTGTGTGTGTTGGGTGTGTGTTGTGTGTGTGTTGAGCATGTATGTGTGCGTTTCATATGTGCTTGTGTGCGTTTTTGGTTTTGGATATGTGCACGCATGCTGTATGTGTGTGTATGCATGGTGTGTGTCTGTCTGAGTGCGTACGTCGTATATGAGTGTATTTGTATGTGTATCCTCTGACGTTTTGTGTATGTGTGTGTTGGTGTATGTGGTCAGTCCGTGCAACTCAGTTGCTATGGCGTACTGAATGAAAGATGAATAATGAGTCGGTGACGATAAATGTGTCGTGTGCGCGCGCGCGCGCACGTGTGTGTGTGTGTGGTGTGTGTGTGTGTGTGTGTGTGTGTGTGTGTGTGTGTGTGTGCTGTGTGTGTGTGTGTGTGTTGTGTGTGTGTGTGTATTTGTGTGTGTGTGTGTGTGTGTGTATGTATGTGTGTGTGCGAGAGAGAGAGAGAGAGAGAGAGAGAGAGAGAGAGAGAGAGAGAGAGAGAGAGAGAGATAATTGCTTTGTATTTTTGTTATCTACTTGTTGATGAATAATTGATTGTAAAGCGCTTTGGGCTCATTTGAGAGTAAAGCGCTATATAAATGTACTATTATTATTATTATTATTACACTGTATATGATTATTGTTGCCAGTCTTTTTTGTTGTTATTTTCTTCATTGATTAATGTTTTTCCCTTGCTTTAGAGCAATGGTGTAAAAAGAACGCTATCGCATTAATCTGTTTAATCCCTTCATTAAAAAAAATCGTATTAATTTTGTTCTCTCTCTCTCTCTCTCTCGCTCTCTCCTCTCTCTCTCTCTCTCTCTCTCTCTCTCTCTAGACTCTGTCTCTCTCTCTCTCCTCTCTCTCTCTCTCTCTCTCTCTCTCTCTCTCTCTCTCTCTCTCTCTCTCTCTTCTCTCTCTTGATGCAATCTTGATGCAATTTATTTCATTTATATGTCTTGCATTATGTGTCCTTTTATGACCTTCAGTTAAGGTTGTTTTTGTGTGTATTTTTCAGTATTTTTTGTTGTTGTTTTTTTGTTCTAAGGGCAGGATGAGAAAAAACACCCCCGGTTATTGTGCTTATTCCACTTTCCCTGAATAAAAAAAACAACAGTCGTTCGTTCGTTTTCTCTCTCTCTCTCTCTCTCTCTCTCTCTCTCTCTCTCTCTCTCTCTCTCTCTCTCTCTCTCTCTCTCTTCTCTCTCTCTCTCTCTCTCTCTCTCTCTCTCTCTCTCTCTCTCTCTCTCTCTCTTGCTCTCTCTCTCTTCTCTCTCTCTCTCTCTCTCTCTCTCTCTCTCTCTCTCTCTCTCTCTATCTCTCTCTTGCATGATAAATTGGTATCAGACCATTCCAGTGTGTGTGTGTGTGTGTGTGTGTGTGTGTGTGTGTGTGTGTGTGTGTGTGTGTGTGTGTGTGTGTGTGTGTGAGAGAGAGAGAGAGAGAGAGAGAGAGAGAGAGAGAGAGAGAGAGGGAGTGTGTGTGGTGTGTGTGTGTGTGTGGTGTGTGTGTGTGTGTGTGTGTGTCTTTGAGCGCACGCGAACTTGTTAAATGTATGTAAATGTGTTCCTGTGCGTATGTGTTTGGGCCTGAGTAGGTGTTGTGGCAGATCTATTAGGCCTAAGACATATACGATATAGATATAGATCTAGTGGAAAGACGTAGTGCATATTGGAAGCATAGCCTACTTTTATTACCACATACAGCTGATACCACACGCAACTGGTGCCACATTTCAGTGGATCCACATACCCCTGGTGACACAGTGGGAACAGCTAGACTACCACATACCTTTGGTACCACATACCTTTGTCCCCACATAGTGACATGCCGTTTAATCATGTTGTGGTGTAGGGGCATAATGGTGTGTGGGAGTGTTGGTGTGTTGTAGCAAAAGTATGCTTCCTGTAGATCTATAAGGAGATATATAGATCATTTCTCTGTCTCTCATCTCTCTCTCTCTCTCTCTCTCTCTCTCTCTCTCTCTCTCTCTCTCTCTCTCTCTCTCTCTCTCTCTCTCTCTCTCTCTCTCTCTCTCTCTCTCTCTCTCTCTCTCTCTGTTCGTGTGTATGTGTGTGTGTGAGCGCGCGCACGCACGTGCGTGTGTGTATATGTATATGTCTGTATAGGTGTAGTGGTGGTAGAGCATCTTTACTTAGGCCTACACTATGGAAGCTTTGTTGCACCTCCCTTTGTTATACTGCTAATTCAACACAGTGATTTTACAGCAATGATATATCTAGTCTCACATACCGCTATTCCCACAAAAATCTCTCTCTCTCTCTCTCTCTCTCTGGTTGTGTCTGTCAAATCCACATAAACGCATGAGCGCGCACACACAGATATATACCATTAATTACAAAGCTAAAGATACATAACATAGCATTTTCTAAATTAATAATACAAAGAAATACTATAGAGGGGTGGGCCCCTTTGGTCTGGCTGGCTGAGGCCTTAGTCCAAACCTCTGTTGGTCAATATTTTTGATCTCGAGTTATTAAAACAAATTAAGATTAACCGTAAACATTTAAATGAGCTATTTTAATGACGGGGATAGGGTCCCTCCGGACAGCGGGCCGCGCACCTGTCTACACTCCATTCCCAACCCCAAAATTATTCTTTCTCTTTTTTAACGGACGGCATGTATGGCACAGTGCCGGTAGGTCTCTTTTGAGTCCGAGTTCATTTTACTCCCCTCCCCCCAGTAGATGGGTGCGCGGCGCGACCTCCGGAGGGGTGCTTTCGTATTCGCGAACGTGAAATTACGGTCAGGGTTATCCCAATGGGTCCCCCCGCACTTAGTGCTGGATCCATTTAACAACGCCCTACCACTGTTTCGGCCGGGGAGGAGGGGTCCCTCTACCTCCCTCCCCCCGACCTAAACAAGTAGGAATCGTTAACTATCTGGAACCACCAGTTTTAAAATTGATAAATTTTAAAGATTTTATTAACAAATTATGCTCTTAAACAAAGTTTTAACTTGCACTAAAATTTGGAAACATGGAGTCCATATGACTTTTTCTGCCCAAACTCGGCCAAAATTTGTTAGTGCCTTTTAGAGTCTGTGGTGGTAATCAGTTTGTATATAAGTTTTTGGATCTATTTAGGGACCTTAGTTTCTCCCATCTCTTAATATTTTCTCATTTTTTATAAAAATAATTGATGTATCATCTTTTAAACCTTGTACAAATAGTTTTCCACTTTCAGTGGAAACCTTTTTAAAAAACAAAAGGAGAATTTTCATAAATAAAGTTCATAAAAACAAAAATATGTAAATATATTCGTTTGACCTTTGTTGGAATTTTAAATTTTCATTAAAATATTTGTTCTTTTAAAATTAAAGTGGTCCTGAAATTTTAATCATTAGGCTCTCGCCAGGCGGGGTGCAGCTAAAAGTTGTATTTTAATCACTCATTTTATCTAAAAGCAGATTTTTATAAGATAGAGTAGTCTCGTGCGAGCCATGGCTCATAAAAAGAAACACCTTGACCTTTATTCAAGATATAAACATCTATAAACAGTAAAATAAAAAAATCTAAAGTAAATTGAAACTCATTTTTTTCTCTCCCCTTCCCCCTTTTTCCAATATCTAAAAATAAAACGTAATGTCCCATATGGCTTCGGCCGAGAGGACGTAAAGAATAATTAAAGTAAGAAAGTGTGTACACTATTTTCAATTGTTACTTGTGGCGGTGCCATAGCCGATGAAGTTTAACCGAGGCGTGGTCACCGCTACAGCTATCTGTATTAATAAAAAAATCGGGACTTTACTGGTTTCGTACTGCCTCCGGGCATTGCCTCCAGTATTGTTCCCACCATATTTGTATTTACAAATGTCCCATATGCGTCTGATTCAGACCAAGAGGACGTAAAACTCCATTTTCTCTCTCAAAGTGTGTACACTATTTTCAATTGTTACTTGTGGCGGTGCCATAACCGATGAAGTTTAACCGAGGCGTGGTCACCGCTACAGCTATCTGTATTAATTTAAAAAATCGTGACTTTACTGGTTTCGTAACTGCCTCCGGGCATTGCCTCCAGCATTGTTCCCACCATATTTGTATTTACTAATGTCCCGTAAAACACCATTTTCGCTCGCAAAGTGGGTCACTATTTTCAGTTGGGTCTGTACGAGACTCTTAGGTGATCGATTTACTCTCCTATGGGTGTTCAGCACCGCTTTTGTCGTTGGCTCTTGCTTGTCTCGAGGGTCCAGTGCCCTTTAAGCATATGAGCAAGTTCTCTGTATACTCTGTGTGAACTGCTTCTGTCGGCGTTGTAGCCGTATACAGTTCGTGTTTCGTTTTGTCGCGTCGCGTTTTGGTCAGTGAGAAGGTACGTACATATTTAGATATTGTGAGGTAGCATTCGTGTAAATATGTGTAGATATGTTAGCGTGTGTCACAAAGTAAGGAAGTCAAATAGTATAGGTCAGTTTTGTAGGTTTGTCAGCGTTGCAATGTTTTTCAGCTGACAAGTTCCGGTTTGTGGTTATTTACGTAACTATCCGCGTAACATTTATTTTGTTTTGTCTTTGGTTTCGTTTTTGAGTCTAATTTAAGGATGGGGTAGTAATGGAGATATAATTGGGGACATTAAGTTTAAAAGGGAGTTTTGCTAAGATATTTAAGTTTTTGGTCATTTACTAGTTAGCGTGGAAGGGTTATAATAATGCTTTTGGTATTTGAATACAAGGGCGTTAATGCATTATAGTATTTGTAGTATGAATTTTGTTTTTAGTTGGGGTGTCTGGTCAGGCGAGGTTAAATTAGGTCAAGGTAGATTAGGTTAGGTTAAGTCGGGTCATGCTAGGTTAGGTAGCTAGAACAGCTAAGCTTTTCAGCCTTTGTTGTTTGTAGGGTGATAAGTGTAAATAAGTGTAAGGTGTAAGGGAAGTAATTAAATAGTTAGTATAGTAGTTTGCTTTACACTATTTTGTAATACTGTGTAGATAGTATTAGGTTTAAAAAAAGTAAAGAAAGAAACAGGCACTGTTGACAGGGTGTGTCATTGGCATTATGTATGCAGTGTTTTGGCTCACCCGGTTTTAATGAGCATTGTTTTGGTTTGGCTCACTCGGTTTTAGTGAACATTGTCTTGTTTTGGGCTCACACACTTTTTAGTAATTGTAAATGTTTGTGCGGTTTGATATTTAAGTTCATGGACATTTTCCAGTTTGTACCCGGAACTATGGAGTAAGACATCAACGTAGGAAGCTTAAAGTTATTAATTTGTTGGTTACTTGTATTATGAGCCCTGTGGCTACAAGGTTTATAATATTAACAAAAAACAAACAACAACAACTAAATTTTATTGTTTGTTTTAGAAGATCGGTTATTTTTTTAAGTTAATGGGCTGGTTTCTTTGTTATTGTTACAAGTACTGTGACAGATTGACAGCTGTTAATTATGCAGTCAATGTTTGTAAGTGGAACCTTTTTGCATACAAGTTATTGTTACGCAATTATTGTGACCAAAAATTGGGTGTTCACCTTTCTTTATAAATGTTACATTGGACTTTTGGTGAGACACTTTACTAAATTGATGTCATGCTTTTATGAGCAAAGTAGGGACATAATTTATTAGTATTTAGTATATTTACATTATTATAGAAAGTGTCACTTTTGTCTGTTTAATAGCATTCTCTGGTCCCTGGGGTGTTTGGCGGTGTGCGGTTGGACTTCGTCTGGAGTGCCACTTGTTGTTATCCTCTCCCCTCCCTCCTACCTACCTTCTCCTGCCGTCAACCCTGAAAGAAGTGGCTCGTCGTTGAAGACTGCCAACCCTGGAAGAAGAGGTCCATTGTTTGAAGTGCACCTACCGTGGAGGAAGAGTATGAAGCCGTTTGGGGGATGTTCATCGACTCTGAGCTCGGAAGCTCCGGGTTCCTGCATCTGGAGCTGATTCCCTGGGTTGTTGTCGTCAGCTCGAGAGCGTCGTCGGATGGTCCCTTTCAGCTGGTTTGATTTTTGGTAGTGGAAGTCCATTTAGTAGTGAGTTTGTTGTTTTGGAGTTGTGGAGAAACGCTATGCTGCAGGATAGTCAAGAATCGGGATTTAGTGTTTTTTTTACTATATGTCTTCACAATATTGGTGGATCCTTGGTTATTTGTCGTCTTCAGTTGGGCTCGGTGCTCACTTGCAGGGACTGCGTCAGATCTTCAGTCTTCGATCATCGGTATATATATATAAATACATTTGTGTTGATTTATGCTTGAAAGGCAAACCCCGTGGCTTGTGTTGACAGTTGGCATTAAAGAAAAGCATGATTTCAGGTTGAACATTATTGGCTAAACTTGTTGTTGCACATGCTTTGTTTTGCTTGGCCTCTTTTGCTTTGTTGTCTTTGTTGACAGCTTTGCTGTTATTTGCTTTGAGGTTTGTACTTTAACGCCGGTTTGCATTTGTTGCTTGATGCATGTAATGTGTTTGTGGGTAATTGTATAATCGTTACATTTGTTGCTTGCTTTGCGATCATTCATTCATTTCATACTTTTGCTTCTTTCACTTTATCGACTCAACGCTCCATTCATTCATATGCAATATTTTGATATGTTTGGTGATTAATAAAATGGTGTTTGTTTCGCATTGTACTTCCTTTGTTTGTCCTTGTTGATGTGTGTATGAGAGCGGCATGTCCCTTACTTTCGTCCGGCCTTAGCGTGCCGTGACAAACTGATACAGTCCTTGTGCATGAAGCAGTGAGGGTGGGGTGGTGATTCTCTGTCAATTTTATTCGCTTTTTATTAATTGTTTTATGCAAATATATGTCATGCTTTTTATGTATTATTGCTCCAATTTCCCGGATGTGTTTGCCTTGAAAGTGTTTATGTGTGAGTGTGTGCGCGCGCGCGTGCGTGTGTGTGTGTATGTGTATGTGTGTGTGTGTGTGTGGTGCGCCTGTGTGAGTGAGTTTCAGATTTTACTTGTGTGATGTTATTTATTACTTTGAAGAGTGGTTGGAGAGAGATGCAGAGAGGGAAATGTGTGTGGGGATGATGGTGGTGGGGAATTATTGTTATTGATGGGTTATCATTATGTGATTATTTTGTTTATTCTTATCATCTACATATTATGGTTCATTGATTTTCTTGCCTTGTTTATTTGTGAAAAGGTTGTACCTCATTATTGCTCTCTGCTGTTATGATTTTATGCTTAAAAACTCTGTTGATTAACATCTTCTGTGATAGCATCCTTTATGGTGGATTTTATATTTTATGGTTGGTTTATTGCTATTAATAATAGTTTTAAGAACCCTTATTTTATTAGTCTTTTTAGCAAACTAGGAGATGTTAGTTTCATTACTTATTTATTGCTGAATCAATACTCAATTACACTTCAGTTACTTGTCATCAATCATTTTAGCTCACTTGTTAATTCATTTCTAATTATATCCTCTGATTAATTTTATTCTAACTGATAGCTTAAAGGTGTGTGTGTGTGTGTGTGTGTGTGTGTGTGTGTGTGTGTGTGTGTGTGTGTGTGAGTGTGTGTGTGTGTGTGTGTGTGTGTGTGTGTGTGTGTGTGTGTGTGTGTGTGTATGTATGTGTGTGTGTGTGTGTGTGTGTGTGTGTGTCTGACTATCCTTCAGTAAAGTGATGAAAAGAGAACACTGAAAGAGGTAAACGCCTTCAATTATCATGAACTTGTCCATCATTCTCGATCAACCGGAAAATATTAACAACAACAACAACACGAATGATTACGCTGCTCTTCTCGATTACATTGACACCATGCTATTGCACACGGTGCCAGCGTTGCTTCTGGTTCTGGGTTTGTTCGGGAACGTGCTGACCATCGTGGTGATGCAAGGGCTGAGAGCAGTACAGTCCACGTCATGCATCGCCTTCTACTTCATGTCCCTGGCTTCTTCCGATCTAGTTCTCCTCCTCAGTTCCGTCGCCCGGACCTTGCTCCTGTTGTACAGCCCGCAGCTGAACTATTACGACGCTGTGTGCACCGTCCCGTTCTTCCTCAGTTACGTGTCCTCCTTGACGTCAGCGTGGTTTCTGGTGGTGATGACGTTTCAGCGGGCGACGTCAGTGGTGCTTCCGCATCGCGTCGGGGTTTTGTGCACCGCGAAGAGAGGGAAGATTGTCGTCGCAGTCATTTTTGTCGTAGCGTGCGCTTTGAATGTGAACATCTTTCTCAACTACCACACCAGAAGAAGCGGGGTGGGCGAGATATACGTCTGTCAAAGTATCGATGACCATCTGGCAAACACGTTTCACTTGTTGGATCTTGTCATGGCCTCAGTTCTACCCTTCATTTTCCTAGTAGGGTGTAATGCCATCCTCATACATCGAGTTCTGATCTCGAGACGGTTTTCACAGAAAATGATGTCCGACCAAACCAGCATGGCAAAGCATTCCTCGCGTTCTGGCCTGGTTTCTTCTTTAGTCGTTACTCTGATCCTGACGTCGCTGGCATTTTTTCTTCTGACCTTACCCACTTGTATCATGGACATATATCTGGAAGAAGTTGGTTTCTATGAAGGATACATTGTCGATGAGGTTCCCAGTGCACAGCTATACATTTTGGAGACTACTTCTGAAATGATGTGGATAGGCAACAGCGCTGTGAATTTTTACATTTACATACTGAGCGGGAGCAAGTTTAGAAACGAAGTGATGCAGCGCTTGTGTCCGTCACGTCATGAGGACAGGGCACACCTATAACGTCAAATAGCCGAATTGAATATATATCTTTTAAAACAAAATTTAAAAATATATATAGTAAAATTGTTTAAAACATTTTTTTCCCTATGTCTTTGAAACGAACATTAAAACCAAAACCAATTAGATTAACTTGGTATTTTGATCTATGTTCTAAAAAACATAATAAAGAGTGCTAGTTTAGTTTCTCCTCCTTATTAGGGAGGCAATATATGGCAGAACCCAGCCGAGGACAGCTGTTTCGACTCTAGGGAGTCTCATCAGCTCGGCACTGGATGGGGTCTTAGCCTACCAAGGTGGAACTACTCTCACCTCAACATGAAGAAGGAAGATCCCTTATTCCCAGTTCCTCAGGATCCACAGGCTATGCTCGGACGATGGTGTATTCCACCAGCGCTGTGATGAGCTAGAAGGACACTTCCGTGCCAGAGGATACCCTCCAGCCAGGATCGCCCAGGCCAGGGAGAGAGCCGCTGCCGTGCCCAGGGCAGAAACCCTGGAATACAAGAAACCCCAGCCATCCAGCCGCTGTCACTTTGTAGTGACGCACCACCCCAGCAACCCCCCCATTGCGGATTGGCTGCACACGTTGCAGTCCAGTCTAATTGTCCCCAACCCCAAGATGTCCAAGGTACTGCCGGAGCCTCCCATCCTTGGACGCCGCAACTGTAGGTCTCTAAGGTCCGGGCTGATGCCCTCCGTTCTCCCCCAGCCCCCTGATAACATCCCAGGGACAAAGAAATGCAGCAGGCGCCAGTGTGCCATCTGTGACAAGCATCTGGTGGTGTCTGACTGTTTCCACAGTAACAGAACGCAGAATGCTTTCAAATTGAGAAACGCCTTCTCATGTGACAGCACAAACATTGTGTACCTGCTCTTTTGCCACAAATGTAGAAGTACTCAATACGTGGGACAGACAGAGAATTCGTTGAGGACGAGGTTCTATCTCCACCGGTCAAACATTAAAGTGAACAACAAAGGCACGCTGGTGACCAAACACTTTAACTCTGTGGGCCACACGCTGGAGGACCTCATGTGCATCCCCAACGAAAGGGTGCATCAGAACCTGCTCGAGAAACGCTTGGAGAGAGAGTGGGTTTGGGTAGCAAAATAAAATCCCTCTACCCCCTGGGACTTAACATTCAGGAGAAACCAAACCCAGCTGCATAAGTCTTTGTTGAGGGCATGTGCACGGATTCCTAACCATGCTTACATGTTTACACGCCCACCTCCTCTTCCCATCCGGCCTTCGTCTCCCTTTCCCGGCACACACACACACACACACACACACACACACACACACACACACACACACACACACACACACACACACACACACACACACACACACACACACAAACAAACAGCTAATTATCTGATTGATCTATAAATGTTCCGTCATCGTTGTTTATTCCCTTTGTGTTCCGATCTAGTTCTCCTCCTCAGTTCCGTCATCTGGCACTTTCTCCTGTTGTACAGCACGCAGCTGAACTATTACGACGCTGTGTGCACCGTCCCGCGCTTTCTCAGTTACGTGTCCTCCTTTATGTCAGCGTGGTTTCTGGTGGTGATGACGTTTCAGCGGGCGACGTCAGTGGTGCTTCCGCATCGCGTCGGGGTTTTGTGCACTGCGAAGAGAGGGAAGATTGTCGTCGCAGGCATTTTTGTCGTAGCGTGCGCTTTGAATGCGACCATCTTTCTCAACTACCACACCAGAAGAAGCGGGGTGGGCGAGAGATACGTCTGTCAAAGTATCGATGACCATCTGGCAAGCACGTTTCTGTCGTTGGATCTTGTCATGGCCTCAGTTCTACCCTTCATTTTCCTAGTAGCAGGCAATGCCAACCTCATACATCGAGTTCTGATCTCGAGACGGTTTTCACAGAAAATGATGTCCGACCAAACAGGCATGGCAAAGCATTCCTCGCGTTCTGGCCTGGTTTCTTCTTTAATCGTTACTCTGATCCTGACGTCGCTGGCATTTTGTCTTCTGACCTTACCCACTTGTATCGTGGACATATATATGGAAGAAGTTGTTTTTTATGAAGGAGGCATTGTCGATGAAGTTCTCAGTGCAAAACTAAGCATTTTGGGGACTATTTCTGAATTGATGTGGACAGGCAACAGCGCTGTGAATTTTAACATTTACATACTGAGCGGGAGCAAATTTAGAAATGAAGTGATGCAGCGCTTGTGTCCGATTGTCATATAATAAGGACAAGGCACACAGCGCCCCTTAAATGAAAAGGACATCGAAATGTTCTGTAGGTCTTGGATTGGACTAGGCCTATTATTTATTTCAGAATGCATTTTTTTGTTCTTTAGTTGTTTTTTGTTTGCTTGGTTTAAAGTTGGACTTTAAACGCCGTGAGGCCCAGTCCAGTAATAATAATAATAATAATAATAATAATAATAATAATACATTGTAAGAAGAAGAAGAAGAAGAAGAAGAAGAAGAACAAGAACAAGAAGAACAAGAACAAGAAGAACAAGAACAAGAACAAGAACAAGAAGAGGAATTGTTGTCGTCATTGTTTTTGTTTGTTTTGGTATTTTTGTGTGTGTTGTTGATGTTAATTCTTGAGAAAAAAAGAAGACCACTAGTACCAGTTGTACAGAAGATAACACCGCAAGCAAACAGCCCGAAACGTTTGTTTTTTCTCTTCAACATCCAACCTGTTTGCTTACGCAATTGTTGATGTTGATGTTGCTGCTGACAACAGTGAAATTGGCCTAAAGAATAAAATGTCTGGTATTTACAGATCAATCCATTTTTGGGCTTACAATATAGTACAATATAGATGTTTTAAAAGAAAATGCAGAAGAGTGATTCCTGCTGCTGTCATCTAACAAGTAACGTGGTGCTTTAAATGAGCATAATTATTAACTACTAGCGCAACGCCCCGTACTGGTAACGCCTAGTACAGGTAACGCCAAGTACCGGTAACGCTGAGTACCAGTTTCGCCGGGTCCGCGAAATATATATTTTTACTTTTGTGGCTGAAAACACAATTGTTAGACCCCTACCACTTTCAAGGCCCTACCGATCTCCATGACCTTGACCTTGATCAGTATGCAATCATCAGAACAAACATATGCCAAAGTACCTACATGCCAAGATTGAAGTCCCTAAGACCAACGGTGTGGACGTTACAGCCCCTTAAAGATTTTCGTTTGTCAAGGTCATACGCCAAGGTGAAGGTCACGACGGCGATAATTTATGCGCGGATGCCTTCCTCTCATGGTGACACACCACCACACAAAATTGGAAACGATTCGGTGAAGCGGTTCGGAAGATATGCGTGGGGCAGAAAAAAACAATTATTAGACCCATACCACTTTCAAGGCATACCGATCTCCCTGACCTTGACGTTGACCTTGACGTTAACCTTGACGCCATCATCAGAACGGCCATAAGCGAAAGTACCTCCATGCCAAGTTTCATGACTCCAGGACCTGCGGTGTGGAAGTTATGGCCCCTTAAAGATTTTCGGGTTTTCAAGGTCATACGCCAAGGCCAAGGTCAAGGTCAGAGCGGCGAAAAGTTTCGTGCCGATGCCTTCCTCTCATAGGGACAAACCACGACACAAATTTGAAGTGATTCGATCAAGCGGTTCAGGAGATCCTTGGGACAGACAGAAAAGAACAACAAACAAACAAAAAAAGGAAACAAACCTGAACGAAAACT
>CM065696.1:13658681-13663205 GCA_017654935.2 Phymorhynchus buccinoides
ATGTATTTGTATTTATGCACATTCAATGATTTTTAAAAAAACGTTCATTACAAAAAAATCATTAACCTTCCAGGAAATAATATTCCATTATTTTGTAAAGTAAAAAAGAGCACACATAGGCTACACGCATACTCACAAATGCATTGCACACATACAAACACACATATATAGACGGACTCGTGCGTGAAATATATTAAAATATACAGTTGGGTTCATAATATGTGCACAATGTGCATAAATAACCAGCCTTGCGTCTACGTGCATGCAGTATATGTGTATGTGCTCACGCATGCATCCATGTGTGTATGTGTTTGTGTGCGTGCATGCGCATATAATAATAATAATAATAATAATAATAATGGGATTTTTATAGCGCTCTTTCTCACAAGAACTCAGTGCGTTTTACATTGATAACAAGAGCATTAAAGGCAAACAAATAATGAATCATTAGAAAGTAAGTCAGTCTGTTGCTGCGTTACAGGGCTGTCTTGATTGTACAGACTGGTCTGTGTTTAAGGAGGCAGCAACAGACCTTGATGAATATACGGACACTGTTACATCGTATATTAGCTTTTGTGAACAGCTGTGTGTTCTGACCAAAACTGTAACTATATATGGTAATAACAAGCCATGGTTTAGGTTTTTCATTAAGTCTGAATTATTTGCAAAGACGACGCATGCAACGCATTAGAATGCCTAAAGTTAGATGAGAGTGACAATACATTGCAAGACCATGACGGCATTTCAATCAGACTAAGTATGAAGTAGAAAAGGAAATCAGACATGCTAAGATAGAGTACCATCAGAAAATCGAACAGCAGTTTTCTTCAAACAATAATTATTAGGGGCGTGTGGAAGGGTCTGCAGACTATTACTCAATATAAACAAAAACCAAGAATTAGTACAGATGACCCTACACTTCCTGATCAACTGAACCATTTCTATGCTAGGTTTGACAGACTAAGCACAACTCCAATGCCCCAGGTAGACTCGGAAGCCTCTGACCCCGCCTTTGTAGTGCAAGAATCAGAAGTTAGGAAACTGTTCAGGCAGCAGAGTGTAAAGAAAGCCGGTGGGCCCGATGGTATTTCGTCACCTTGCCTAAACCACTGTGCTGATCAGCTTGCCCCTATTTTCACTGATGTGTTCAATGAATCCCTGTTTCAATGCAAACTTCCATCATGTTTCAAATCCGCTATTATTGTTCCAGTGCCAAAGAAACCCCAAACAGTCACACTTAATGACTATAGACCCGTTGCTTTGACACCCGTTGTTATGAAAGTTTTTGAACGCCTTATTCTCTGCTATCTGATATCTGTGACTGTCTCTCTAATGGACCCCTTACAGTTTGCTTATCGGGCAAATAGAGATGTTGAGGATGCTGTGTCTCTTGGTCTTCATCTTGTTACCCAACATGTAGAGAAAGCTAATACCTATGCCCGCATTATTTTCATTGATTTCAGTTCTGCATTTAATACTATTGTCCCCTCTCAACTTATTCAGAAGCTCATTAGTATGGATGTGAATATTGGGCTGTGTAAATGGATTGCAGATTTCCTCACCAACAGACCCCAAGTTGTCAGAGTCGGCAGTCATGTATCGGAAAAGGTCATTTTGAACAGTGGTGCGCCCCAAAGGATGTGTATTATCTCCCTTGCTATTTACATTGTTTACCAATGACTTTCGCTCTGTAAACCCATCTGTTGCAGTTATTAAGTTTTCGGATGACACTACTATGGAGGTGCTCATTACTAATGGCTTTGAGGCAGGGTACAGGGATAAAGTTGAAAAGATGGTTGACTGGTGTGCCTCTAACAACCTTGAGCTCAATGTTTCCAGTTGATTTCAGGAAAAAGAAACCTCCTCTCCCAGCATTATTTGTTAAAGGTCAGGTAGTTCAGGAAGTAGAATCATTTTAATTCCTAGGTGTGCATATTTCAAATACATTAAGCTGGGAAGTCAACATCACATAATCCTGCAAACGAGCACAGTAGAGACTATATTTTCTCAGCTCAAGACATTTAGGATAAGTACAGCAGTCTTGACACAGTTCTATCGATCTGTCATCGAAAGCATACTCAGTTTTTCAATATCTGTCTGGTATGGATCAGCTTCAGCTAAAGATAAAAGGAAACTCCATCAAGTCGTCAAGACAGCCTAAAACATCATAGGTCACAAACTGCCATCCCTGGATAACATGTATAGTGCTATAGTGTGCGCATAAGACGCAAAGCTAAATCCATCATATCTGATAGCACACACCTAGCCAACCATCTGTTGTAAAAGGTTCTGCTCTTTTAAGTGCAAATCTAACCGCCTGAAGAACAGCTTTTACCCCTCTGCTGTCAGAGCCATCAATACTCAGTAGGCTCACTCCCCTAGGGGAATCCCTTATTCTGTTTTGCCCAGAATTGTGTCAATCAGTGTACCTGCATGCTCGCGGTCTGTGTGTGTGTGTGTGTGTGTGTGTGTGTGTGTGTGTGTGTGTGTGTGTGTGTGTGTGTGTGTGTGTGTGTGTGTGTGTGTGTGAGGAGGTGGGACATGTATTGGCATAAATGCGTATGCACATGTGTATGTGTGTGTGTGTTGGTGTATGTGTAGGTGTGCGTCAGAGAAAAAGAGAATCTGAGGGAGACTGATTCATGATGATGTAATCTGATTTTTTTCCCCTCTTATATTGGTTGTCCATTCGATGTGCATGCTTTCTTTGTTGTTGGATTGTGTTTTGTGCAAAATCAAAACGTTTTCCTTTGTATTACGATGCATTGGCTGATTCAAGAATCTTGAATCTTGTAAAATAAACACGATGCTTGCACACAACGTTCTCTTTCTAAACGAGGGTAGTTCCATCCTGAATTGTAAATACCCTAAAGGAACTTTAATTAACAGCATTCTATTGTCGTCGACTTATCAATATAAGTTAGCAATAGCAATGAAAGCAAAACATAGCATCAATCGATTCAATGTGTGATATTTGACTTTGAAAAAACGTCCATTGCAATATCCTGCACACAAGCTTCCTGTACACAATTTAGGCTACCGGAACTAATTCTGACTATTATTCAGTACAAAAAACACTCAGTTAGAGGCAGGTTGATTTTGGTCCCTTTTATTTGAGATAGCACACACGTTTCTGGCTGTCAGCCCGTCTTCAGTGTGACACAGAAGGAAGACAAAACAAAAGTGACAACAAGCAGGTGGCAAAATAGGAAAGGAAAACTGAGTAGAAATAACATTATTTTTTATTTAACCCTTTCGCCGCCAGCCGTTTTTCAGCCCCAAAATACCTTTAAACTTAACTGGGTAGAAAAAAAATTATCTGCAAAATTGGGAATTCTTCTGTTATATTTATGCCTATCCTTACCTCACAATATTAAGAAAATAGTGTCTTCGGATAACAGCCCTGATTTGATGCCATTTAATGACGTAAGTGTTAAACAATTGTGGTGCATAACTGCGATATTGGCGGTGAAAGGGTTAATAAGAAAGAAAGAAAAAGGCCGAGTACATAATTATTAACCATGAAAAAAGGGGAGCCTAGTGAATTGATGGGGAATACAAATCAAATTAAATTTTCAGGTAAATTATTCTTCGGTAAAGTCAAAAAAAGGAGAACATTGAAAGAGGTAAACGCCTTCAATCATCATGAACTTTTCCATCAGTCTTGATCAACAGGAAAATGCTAACAACAACAACAATACGAAAGATTACGCTGCTCTTCTCGCAGATATTGACAACATGCTATGGCACACGGTGCCAGCGTTGTTTCTGGTTCTGGGTTTGTTCGGGAACGTGCTGACCATCGTGGTGATGCAAGGGCTGAGAGCAGTACAGTCCACGTCATGCATCGCCTTCTACTTCATCTCCCTGGCTTCTTCCGATCTAGTTCTCCTCCTCAGTTCCGTCATCTGGAACTTGCTCCTGATGTACAGCCCACAGCTGAAATATGATTACGACGCTGTGTGCACCGTCCCGTTCTTTCTCAGTTATGCTTCCTCCTTGACGTCAGCGTGGTTTCTGGTGGTGATGACGTTTCAGCGGGTGACGTCAGTGGTGCTTCCGCATCGCGTCGGGGTTTTGTGCACCGCGAAGAGAGGGAAGATTGTCGTCGCAGGCATTTTTGTCGTAGCGTGCGCTTTGAATGTGAACATCTTTCTGAACTACCACACCAGAAGAAGCGGGGTGGGCGAGAGATACGTCTGTCAAAGAATCAATGAACATCTGGCAAGCACGTTTCTCTCGTTGGATCTTATCATGGCCTCAGTTCTACCCTTCGTTTTCCTAGTAGCAGGCAATGCCATCCTCATACATCGAGTTCTGATCTCGAGACGGTTTTCACAGAAAATGATGTCCGACCAAACTGGCATGGCAAAACATTCCTCGCGTTCTGGCCTGGTTTCTTCTGTGACCGTTACGTTGATCCTAACGTCGCTGGCATTTTGTCTTCTGACCTTACCCACTTGTATCATGGATATATATCTGAAAGAAGTTGGTTTGTACGAGGGAGACATTGTCGATGAAGTT
>CM065696.1:13671205-13678778 GCA_017654935.2 Phymorhynchus buccinoides
TAGTTAGTGTGAATCCTAAATATTTATAGCTATTTACAACTTCAATTTCTGTACTTTGAAAGAACCATTTCTCTGACTTAGATAAGTGCCCTCCTTTTCTAAAAATCATTATTTTAGTCGTTTTTAAGTTACCTTTAAGTCCTAAAGAAGTTGATGCCTTTTTAAGATTATTAATCTGATTTTGAAGACCTGTGGGTGTTGATGAAATTAAACAAATATCGTCAGCAAACAGTAACAGAAACATTTCGCGCAAACCGGGTAAAAACTGAAAGCCTTCTTTTCCAAAATGTGTTATTTTGTTCAGCAGCTTTAATTATGAAAAGGAAAAATATCAGGGGTGACAACATGCAGCCCTGTTTGACTCCACCCGAACATTCGAAAAAATCAGATACTTCACTCCCCCAACGCACACATGACTGAACAGATTTATAGATACCTTGGAGCATAATTATTTAACATTTTAGTAGAAGTTTTAACTTTTTCAGAACTATCCACCGAGTCAAAAGCTTTCATATAATCTATAAAAGCAACATACATTTTACTTTTTCTGTGGCCTGACATATATTTTTTAATCATTGATATAACTGTAAAAACATGATCTATGGCTTCATAAGTTTTGCGGAATTCAGCTTGCTCTTCACAGATTTTGTGCTCTTTTTCAGCGCATGTATACAATCGTTTGCTAAGAATAGATGTGAAGACTTTACTTATGGTACTTAACAGGGAAATACCACGATACTTTTCAGGGTTGTTTATGTCACCTTTCTTAAATAAAGGAACTATAACTGATCGGGACCATTCTTCCGGGAAAATCCCTTGGTCAAAAAGCTTGTTAAATAATTTTGTAAGGAAAGGTGTGGCTATATGTTCAGAAACTTTTATACATTCGCCTGTTACTAAATCAAGACCAGCGGCTTTACCTGCTTTGAGTTTATGAATAGCAAACTTTACTTCCTCTTCTGTGATCTCCGCGTCTAACTCAGGAACGTGAATAAAATCATCTTGTTGTTCATTGTCTGTAACGGTGTTGTGTTCTGTCTCTCTTGCTGTGTGCTGCCCTAGAACCTTAGTGAAATGATCTTGCCAACTTTTAATACTTATAGGCACATGCTTGTTAATTTTAGGGCGTGCTCGTTTAACAGTTGACCAGAATTTAGAGCTATTATTTTTGTTTTCCAGTAACGAAGTTTGAACAGACGGATTGTGCAATTTTCTTTTTCATTTAGTTTGGATTCATAGAGGGACCGTTCACGAAAGAAAGCCTGTGCGTGCTCTTTTTTACGAGTGTGCAACCATTTTTCAAATTGCTCTCTCTCTCTCTCTCTCTCTCTCTCTCTCTCTCTCTCTCTCTCTCTCTCTCTCTCTCTCTCTCTCTCTCTCTCTCTCTCTCTCTCTCTCTCTCTCTCCCTCTGTCCATTCTATCCAAACCTTTAGAAACACAAATTAAAAAGCATATTATTAATCACTGTGATAATTTTAAACATTTCCATCCTTGCCAATCTGGTTTCAGAGCTAAACATTCTTGTCATACAGCCATCACTACTCTTGTTGACAAATGGCTAACAATTATCAACAACAATGAATGTACTGGAGTACGCATAGTTGATTTTATCAAAGCATTTGACTATATAGATCACCACTCACTTTTACTTAGAAAACTTAAATTGCATGATTTTTCTTGTGACACTATTGAACTCATGTCGTCGTTTTTAGATGAAAGAAAATAGGGGGTGGCTATAAATGGTTTTGTGTCGTCGCCCAAAATGACTGAGAATGGTGTTCCCCAGGACTCTGTTCTAGGACCTTTACTTTTCTCAATTTACATTAATGATCTGCCTCTTGTTTTAAAAGCACTTTGTGAACTGTTCGCTGATGATACGACAATACACACAAACCATTCTGACTATGGAACAATTATGCATACACTACAAAGCAATATCGATATACTGATCAATTGGGCAGAGCTAAATCACATGAGCCTTTATCCTTTGAAAAACAAATTCATGATCATAACAACAAGACAAAAACGTCAAAATATTTGTTTTAATTCTCTTCCTCTGTGCATAAATGGTACCAACATTGAATAAGTTAGCAGTCATAAAGTGCTTGGCATTGTCATTGACAACATTCTTTCATGCTACACTTGAAGAATCCAGGCGCCTCCTTTGGTCCATGCTGTACAAACCGTTTCGGGACTGTAGGTTTGTAAAGTTCCCCAAGATGTTTCCTTCTTCGATCCGCTGCAATAATGGTGTTTTTCGGGAAGATCTTCTTGTTCTGTTTGTCTTGGTACAACAAGTGAGCGTGTGTGTGTGTGTGTGTGTGTGTGTGTGTGTGTGTGTGTGTGTGTGTGTGTGTGTGTGTGTGTGTGTGTGTGTGTGTGTGTGTGTGTGTGTGTGTGTGTGTGTGTGTGTGTGTGTGTGTGTGTGTGTGTGTGTGTGTGTGTGTGTGTGTGTGTGTGTGTGTGTGTGTGTGTGTGTGTGTGTGTGTGTGTGTGTGTGTGTGTGTGTGTGTGTGTGTGTACGCATGCGCTTTCTTTTTTTATGTGATTGTGTGGGATACATCTTGTAGTCAGTGCGCACACATGTTGGGTTTGAATGCCACAAAGTGTCCACATTAGGGAACTAGAGACCTTCGTTTCTTTGTTCCCAAACTAATGACTACACGACACCCAACCCCACCCCCACTCCCGCCCTCTCCATCCATTCATGAGACTTGTAATTGGAACGAAAGGTTTGCTTTACGTCCTCCCGGCCGAAGCCATGTGGGACATGTCTTTAAATAGAGTTCTAGGGGAATTTTGTTTTGTTTTGTTTTAATAGAGTTGTTTGTTTTAAATTTATAAAGTTATAAAGTATTTTTATCGCCATGGCTCGACTGTTTGACCCAAAGTTTTGCTAGCTGGCTGGTTAATATGAAGTTTTTGTATTTCATAAAAGTTATAATAAAATTTTCTTTTAAACTGAGCATCTTCGTGATTAAAATTTCCAGGACCACTTTTAAAAAGATCAAAAACTGTTAAAAATCGCTAAAGGTCTGTCCCCTGAAGTGGGGAATAGTCTATATACATATATTTTTATTTCTAAAGAAAGATTTAAATAAAGGAAAAACATTTTTCATACTACATTCGTTTACCGTGGAGCAAACGGCACCTAAGTCCCGCCGCACCACGGCCACACTATAAAACATATATCCGAAGCTGTCGTGTTCGTTTCCAATGAAACCAACACATTAAGCTGGGTTTTTTAAAATTATAGATGGGTCCCTGTGGACTAGTTAAAATGTGAGTCAAGTTTGTCCCCTTTATCTCAAAAAGGCACAAACATATGGGGCCGAGACGCCGGGGGACTTGTTAAAAAGATGGGAATTTATACGTAGGAAAAGCAGATCAAACAGGAGAGGGGGAACAAAGCGGAGACCTATCTCCCCCCCCCCCCCTACCTGTTTCAAAGCTTCTAGTCTGGCAGGGATTTAAATGTGTAATACTAATTTAAAGCTAAACGCGACTACGTAGCAATTTAAGAATAGGAACTTCTATAAAAGTTAAGAGTTATTGTTTTTAAAAGGCGAGCTCAATATTTAGAAGAGATGTCCAGAGGGGCCCATCCCTCGCTACTCTTTCTAAGAATAGAGACTTTATTAAAGGCGATCTTGTAATGTTTAATTTTACGTTCAAAACGGTCCAATTCCGTATTAATGTAAATGCATGAATCAAATAGATAAAATAGACTTGTAATTGGCCAGTCATATTCAATTTTGTGGTCAGGTCCACTGGGTCAACCGCCTGACAGTAGCCCCGCCCTACCAGACCGTTACACTGTCAGCCAGGGTTTTGATTGGCTGCTGATAATGGTGTGGGGTGTGCGGGGTGGATGTGTGGATGGGTGGAAGTGAGGGGGTGAAAAGGGCGATACACCCAATTAGAGGGTTTTGTGTGAGATGAGCTAGGTCTACTTTGCAGTGAAACAAATTGCTATCTAGACAAGGAAAAATAACTTCACACTAAATTAGTCCTAAATAGGATGTGTGTGTGTGTGTGTGTGTGTGTGTGTGTGTGTGTGTGTGTGTGTGTGTGTGTGTGTGTGTTATAGTGTCTGTTGTGTGGTCTGGAACATTCATTCCGGTACCAACAAACACGTAACACAGCTGGTGTGCTTCAAACAAAATAATCTAGGTAGAAGACTTGATGAATACAACATGGCGAGCAGACCCGTTTAAGCAGACGCTACGTCACTCTTGCCTTATGGGATATGTCCCATTAACCAATCATAATCTAGCTTGTTTCCATGGACACAACATCCCTCCCCAAATTGGTTAGAAAATTATCAATTACCCACAAGGTTTATCAAACTTAAACTTTGATTTCAAAGCAAAATTACTCAACATATTATTGAAGAAAAAGTAAACTTTTCTTTCTTTTCTTTTTCGTTTTTCTCTTTAACCAAACACACAACTAGTCTTTGAATCAAAATAAAGAACTCTTTAAATCGCAACACAAAACAACTTGCGTTCAAACTAACTTATAACTTAAGAACTCTTAATTATCAACAAATAATGTTATTACAACTAACAAATGTCCCATATGTGCCTTCCCAGGTCGAGAGGACGTAAAGCTTAAATTTACAATAACAAATAATGTTACTTACTTATTGAGCGTGGCGGTACCATAGCCAATGAGGTTTAACCGAGGCGTGGTTACCGCTACACCTATCTGTATAGTTAAAAAATCGGGACTTTACTGGAGTTGCACTGCCTCCGGGCATTGCCTCCAGTATCGTTCCCACCATCTTTGTATCTACAAATGTCCCATATGTGTCTGTTCCAGACCGAGAGGACGTAAAACACCATTTTTCATTCATTCACAAATAATGTCCATCATGTGTGTATGTGTCCACACAGTCCATATTTCACATTTCAAAAATCACTTTCTGTGATATTTTAACAGTAACATGTTTTCACACTTTCTGGAATAGTTCTTTGTGTTTTAAGTAAACTTAAACGTATATTTTTTGTTTAAAAACGTCATGTGTTTATCAACATAAACTAAATAAACTTTTAACACGTATTACTTCACAGAAGAAAATAAATAACCATTTGCTGTTCATGTATATTGATTGTCTCACATTTTGTCTTGTCTTTTTGAAAGAATCTTATACATGTTCTTCATATTTTAATGATGAAATGTTGCATGTGTTTAGCACCGATATTCCTTCCTATTCTTGAAGGAAAAAAAATTATTTTCCAAAAAACTTATAATTAATCATCTAAAACGATTATTCGTGGGGTTTGTAAATTTTCTCTCTCTATCATGTAATGTCATAGTCTTTCAGGTAGGTGGGAATGCGGCGACGACGCACTGGTCGCTGCGGTGAAGGGTGATGAGGCACAGGATCAGGACGCACTGGTCGCTGCGGTAATGGGTGATGAGGCACAGGATCAGGACGCACTGGTCGCTGCGGTGAAGGGTGATGAGGCACAGGATCAGGACGCACTGGTCGCTGCGGTGAAGGGTGATGAGGCACAGGATCAGGACGCACTGGTCGCTGCGGTGAAGGGTGATGAGGCACAGGATCAGGACGCACTGGTCGCTGCGGTGAAGGGTGATGAGGCACAGGATCAGGACGCACTGGTCGCTGCGGTGAAGGGTGATGAGGCACAGGATCAGGACGCACTGGTCGCTGCGGTGAAGGGTGATGAGGCACAGGATCAGGACGCACTGGTCGCTGCGGTGAAGGGTGATGAGGCACAGGATCAGGACGCACTGGTCGCTGCGGTGAAGGGTGATGAGGCACAGGATCAGGACGCACTGGTCGCTGCGGTGAAGGGTGATGAGGCACAGGATCAGGACGCACTGGTCGCTGCGGTGAAGGGTGATGAGGCACAGGATCAGGACGCACTGGTCGCTGCGGTGAAGGGTGATGAGGCACAGGATCAGGACGCACTGGTCGCTGCGGTGAAGGGTGATGAGGCACAGGATCAGGACGCACTGGTCGCTGCGGTGAAGGGTGATGAGGCACAGGATCAGGACGCACTGGTCGCTGCGGTGAAGGGTGATGAGGCACAGGATCAGGACGCACTGGTCGCTGCGGTGAAGGGTGATGAGGCACAGGATCAGGACGCACTGGTCGCTGCGGTGATGGGTGATGAGGCACAGGATCAGGACAGGTCGCTGCGGTGAAGGGTGATGAGGCACAGGATCAGGAGTAAGTGGGCTTTGAGTCACTGGGGTGGGAGTAAGTGGGCTTTGAGGCACTGGGGTGGGGTAAGTGGGCTTTGAGTCACTGGGGTGGGAGAAGTGGGCTTTGAGCACTGGGGTGGGAGTAAGTGGGCTTTGAGTCACTGGGGTGGGAGTAATGTGGGCTTTGAGTCACTGGGGTGGGAGTATGTGGGCTTTGAGTCACTGGGGTGGGAGTAAGTGGGCTTTGAGTCACTGGGGTGGGAGTAAGTGGGCTTTGAGGCACTGGGGTGGGAGTAAGTGGGCTTTGAGTCACTGGGGTGGGAGTAAGTGGGCTTTGAGTCACTGGGGTGGGAGTAAGTGGGCTTTGAGGCACTGGGGTGGGAGTAAGTGGGCTTTGAGTCACTGGGGTGGGAGTAAGTGGGCTTTGAGGCACTGGGGTGGGAGTATGTGGGCTTTGAGGCACTGGGATGTCAGTTGTGCAAGGACATGGGAATGGTGATACTGGGAAATCATTGTCACTATTTTCTTCTTCATCAGTGTCTTCCACAAGGTCAGGGGTTATGTCTCTGATCTTTCTGAAGTGGGAGGAGTTTCTCACAATGGTAGTGCCATGTCTTCGTTGGGCCGTCACCATGCTGCCTTTCTTGTTTTACATCCAGCCCTCTGGAAATATTTTTACAAATATAAAAGTAGAAATGAAAAAGGAAAATGAGCACAGACAAAGCAGAGAGAGAGAGAGAGAGAGAGAGAGAGAGAGAGAGAGAGAGAGAGAGAGAGAGAGAGAGAGAGAGAGAGAGAGAGAGAGACTACAAGCAAACCTCCAGGTCGACAGCATGCTGCAAGAACTTGCTTGGCCTTCGCTGCAGGAGAAGAGAAAAAATTAGGCGCGACTCACCACCCTGTACAAATCCAAGAACGGGCTCCTGAAAATTGAAACCAAACACACGCCAACTACCAACTGTCAGAAGAAAACAGGACGCCAGACCAACACGCAGGCGTACGACGTCCGATCGTGCAGGACACACTACCGTCAGGGAAACCTTTTTCCTCACACGATCCCGGAGTGGAAATGCCTCCCGGAGAACTTGACATTGTCGCTGTACTGTCCCTGGCATCCTTCGACTCGATCCAGGCTTCAGCACCACCTGAAGTGGACCAACGCCTCAGACCCTGGAGGAGAGCCAGCATCAGCAGGGCTCTCAGCCACATCCCAGCAATAAAACCCTGAATAAACGCCGCCACCCCAGTCCCTTCATCCCCATTCTCAATTGCCTTTTTTACCCCAGTAGTTAGGGATTTGTTTGTTTGTCTTTGTTTGGCCTTTTGGTTGGGGCCTGGCCACTGCCTTTTATGGAGTGTCTAGGGTCGGCTAGTTCACAGCTTGCTGGGGGCGAG
>CM065696.1:13679278-13698739 GCA_017654935.2 Phymorhynchus buccinoides
CTCTCAGCCTTTTATTTATTCCTTTTTAGAAAGAAAGTTTACCTTCTGACTATCACCTGAGAATAATGATATGTCTTCTGATACACAACCTTAGCACGGGTGCAACTTTTCCTGGTATACAAGGATTTCCTGTTTTTACATTTTACCCGAAAGGGAATTTCCTGTTTTTAAAACTTGTCAAACACTTGTGTGTCTAGTGTATTTTTTAAACAATTTAAAATAAGAATGTTGAATAAAGTGTGGAAAAAGGAACCTAAAGTATCTTCATAAATCTTCTTTTATTTCAGCTGCAGGGGGGACATTACCCTTAGACCCCGGCATTTCAATTTTTTTTTCATTTTGTGTAGTTGCACCCATGACCTCCAGTATTGTTCTAGGTTGTGATGAAGGTTACTACGGAGACCAGTGTGACCAGAGGTGTCCAGCTACGAACTGCCACCAGTGTGAGCAGACCACAGGAGCCTGCATCTACTGTACACCCAACACCAACCTGCAGCCTCCAGAATGCACAGGTCATTTAGCTGTCATTGCCTTTATGCTAAAGTTGAACATACAACATTGTTCTCTGGCTTTAACACTTGCTTGGCTACGTTCAGGTGTTTTTCCTGTCCATTTTCAATCATGAGGCAGTATTGCAATGTTCAGAAACTGCCAGAGTTCCCCCCCCCCCCCCCCCTCCTCTCTCTCTCTCTCTTGTTTTTCTAAAAACTTGTCAAAACTTGTGTGTCTACTGTATTTTTAAAACAATTTAAAATAAGCATTTTCAATAAAGTGTGGAAAAAGCAAACTAAAGTATCTTCATAAATTTTAATACCGTTATTCACACGTTTATCTGATCCCATCTACTCATAAGGGTCGAGGGGTGGTTTGAGCACAAATTTGTTTTTCTTTGTCCAAGGACAGATTGTAAGAATAGACATCGCCCAAAATCTTTATCCTTGTCAAATAACGTTTTCTCCAGTGTCCAGTCTCTCTCTCTCTCTCTCTCTCTCTCTCTCTCTCTCTCTCTCTCTCTCTCTCTGTCTCTCTCTCTCCTCTCTCTCTCTCTCTCTCTCTCTCTCTCTCTCCCATGCTTACCAAACAAATATGGACTCGTTCATTTGAACTTTTTCTTCTGACCCAGGTAATTGATAAGCCAACAAGGATATCAGCCAATTCCAAGACCTTGATTGATCACATTTATACTTCTCAACCAGATAACATAAAAGAAATATGCTCACCAAATTTTTATTGCAGCGATCATCTGCCAGTTTGTATTACGTGGTCCAAAAAAGGTGTTAAAATTCCAAACAATTGTCATACATTCGTAACTTACAGAAATGTTTCTCATTTTGATCTTGACAAATTCCTGTTTGACCTCAGTAATTCATTTTTGGCTCACGTCGTTTTTTAAAACAAAGTGAGTCTATAGTATCGTACATGTTCGGTTGTGTGTCTGTGTGTATGTGTGTGTGTGTGTGTGTTGCGTCCGTGGCCCCGACCTTTAACCTTAACTCAAACCTTAACGTTGTCATTTTCTCTAAACATATAAGGCGTTAGAGGGTTAAAGTTAGCAGGATACTTGATTTTGACGTGAGCCTTCAAGTCACGACGATCAAAGCAGTCAGATACATTGATAAAGAACAAAATAAAGATAAGGTTGTGCAACCTTGAACCTTGACTCAGTCACACTCTTCAAACTAAAGACTCTCACTCTCCACTGAAACTTTAACGTTGTCATTTTCTCAAAAAAACATAAGATGATAGAGGGTTAAAGTTAGCAGGATACTTGATTTTGACGTGAGCCTTCAAGTCATGGCGATCAAAGCAGTCAGATACATCGGTAAGGAACAAAAGAAAGAAAATCATAATTTTTTGTTGTAACTGTTGTGTTGTACCGAGTAGGAGATACATACTGGAAAGAAGACTCTCCATTAGATATACAAAAACGCTCTTTAAAAAGAAAAACAAGACTTCAGGTGTGTACAAATAAGTACATTTTAACGTCGTCAGCTTATATTTTCTGTAACAAATGGATGTACCGAGTGTGTGCGTTGACGGCCCGGTTGTTTAGCTTTTATTTGCGCCTTTGAGTAACGGTTGTTCGTGTTCATTTGCCCATCATCTCTGCGCACAACTTAGCCTACTGCACTTCCGGCAACAAGGCCTAGGCCTAGAGTCCATGCCTTACCTCATAATCAAGACGACGTACTTAACATTTAGCCCACATTCATTTCAGTCTTGAAAAAAAATATACGGAAAATCCAGGGTTCGTCGATTTCACTGCCTTCGACGTACGAATCCTTTGTTAGTCCTAGACGATTGATCACCACGAGCAAAGACTGTACAGGGGAAGATAAACATGGATGAGCTTGCTGGCTGTGACCTTGACCTTTGCTTTGTGGCAGAGGGGGGGGGGGGGGGGAGAATTAACGAAACGAAAATAAAATATTAGGACTAATATAAAATATCTTACAGAAATGTAGATGATGTGGAACACGTTTTCATCGCATGAACGATCAGTTTAAAACAGTAACAGATCACGCAACTTCAATTATTAATTTTCTAAGAGTAAGAGGCTTAGACCCACAGGCAAAGACTAGGCCTACTACAGGTGTCCGTAGGCCGGCGGGGGGGGGGGGGGGGGGGGGGGGGGGGGGTTGGTCACTATGTTTTTTCTGAAAGCTTGGTCAATATGCTTTTCAATTTTACTTGTTTGCCAAAAATAAAAATAGGGCTCCACTATGTTACATGCGCATACATATAATTAAATTTTAAAGAAAGGGGTAGGGGTGCATAGAAATAATTTTAATTTACACAGTAAAATAAAAATTAATTCTGTTTTCAGATGCACAAGTGTCTACATAACAGTATTCTCTCTATACAGGCATGGGAATTGTCATGGGAATTCCCATGCCTGCTATAGTAATAAAAATCAGACGTGAGCCTTGCAGGCTTTGCCTCTTGTTGTCTCTAGTTTATCAGTTTACGGATCCTGATGAGGCATTTGAAGTCTTCTATCACAACTTTTTAAATATTTACAACACACATGCACCATTCAAAACCATACGTGTTAAAGATACTCCTAAGAAACCCTGGTTAACTGAAAGTGTAATAAAGGCTGTGAATCAAAGAGACTCTCTTTTTGCAACAGGGGCTAAAGATGACGCTCGGAAACAAGGAAATTTTGTCACACTTAAAAATAAAAGCAAAAATGTCATATTTCAAAGAATTAGTTTCTTCAAAAACAGACAGTAAATCGATTTGGACCGCCATTAACCAGATAACTAATAAAAAGACCAGCACAAAAAATAACATAACGAAAGATTTGTCTTCTGAAGAACTTAATATACATTTTTCTAAAATTGCCATATCAGAACTTACCATACCACCTTTAGCTGTATTTGAAGTCTATCACTATCTTGTTAATCTTAAACAAAGCAGTTCCAGAGGATTAGATGGCATTGACGGAAAAATTCTGAAACTCTCGGCTCCTATCATTTCAGAAACGCTTACTTATATTTATAATTTATGTATTTCAAAATAATAAGTTCCCAAAAGCATTTAAATCTGCTAAAATTACTCCTATTTTCAAATCAGGTGACAAATCTGACCCAAGTAATTACAGGCCCATTTCCATCCTGTCCATTCTATCCAAACCTTTAGAAACACACATTAAAAAGCATATTATTAATCACTGTGATAATTTTAATCTTTTCCATCCTTGCCAATCTGGTTTCAGAGCTAAACATTCTTGTCATACAGCCCTCACTACTCTTGTTGACAAATGGCTAACAAATATCAACAACAATGAAATTATTGGAGTACTTATAGTTGATTTTATCAAAGCATTTGACGTCATAGATCACTCACTTTTACTTAGAAAACTTAAATTGTATGGTTTTTCTTGTGACACTATTGAACTCATGTCGTCGTTTTTAGTTGACAGAAAGCAGGTGGTGGCTATAAATGGTTCTGTGTCGTCGCCCAAAATGACTGAGTATGGTGTTCCTCAGGGCTCTGTTCTAGGACCTTTGCTTTTCTCAATTTACATTAACGATTTGCCTCTTGTTTTAAAAGCACTTTGTGAACTGTTCGCTGACGATACGACAATACACACAAACTATACTGACTATGGACCAATTATGCATACACTACAAAGAAATATTGATATACTGATCAATTGGGCAGAGCTAAATCACATGAGCCTTCATCCTTTGTAAACCAAATGCATGATCATAACAACAAGACAAAAACGGCAAAATATTTGTTTTAATTCTCCTCCTCTATGCATAAGTGGTACCAACATTGAAGAAGTTAGCAGTCATAAAGTGCTTGGCGTTGTCATTGACAACAATCTTTCATGGTCAGAACATATAACTATGGTTTGTAAAACTGTGTCTATGAAGATTTATCAATTGTCTAAGATAAAACACTTTTTAAATTTCCATTCTCGTAGAATTTTTTCCCACTCTTTTATTGAATCTCACATTAATTATGCGTCAACTGTTTGGGACGGTGCTAGTGATAACATTTTAAAACCTCTTTCAAGTCTTCATAGACGTGCTTTAAAGCTAATCATATTGAAATCTTCAAAACTTACAGCGACTGACTACTTAAGCTTGGATATATTACCTTTTCAATTAAAAC
The DNA here is from genome assembly GCA_017654935.2 of Phymorhynchus buccinoides. Lineage (NCBI taxonomy): Eukaryota > Metazoa > Mollusca > Gastropoda > Neogastropoda > Raphitomidae > Phymorhynchus > Phymorhynchus buccinoides. Next base: position 13,683,908 of record CM065696.1, read on the forward strand.
TTAAACACAACAAAGCATTCTTTATGTTCAAAATTTTATCGGGACATGCCCCACAGTCGCTTATAAATAAGTTTGTTGTCAATGATCGGCGCCATGTACACAAAATCATTCTCCCACTACCAAGAATCGATTTATTTAAGACAAGTTTGGTTTATTCTGGCGGAGCTCTGTGGAACACCATCTTGGCCAGTTTTAAAATTGAAACAACAGTAGGACTATTAACTTTTAAAAAGAATTATAAAAAAGAAGATCTAACCAATTTCACTTCTTTGCAAAATAAAATGTCTTCCAACGGTGAACCAGTTGCCTAGTCCAATGTTTACCACCTGTTTTCTAGTGAATTTGTTATGCCATATGTAACACGTATTTCATGCTTTTTGAGTGTGTGTGCCCTCATGTGTACGTGTGTGCGTGCGTTTGTGTGTGTGTGTGTGTGTGTGTGTGGGTGTGTGTGTGTGTGTGTGTGTGTGTGTGTGTGTGTGTGTTGTGTGTGTGTGTGTGTGTTACGAGCCGTGGAATTTATGTTTTGATGCTTGTAATAATGTTGTTGTTCTTTGTGTGTGTTGCATCTAGATTGTGTGTTTTGATTTTGTCCCCCTTTCACGATACATATTTGGTACAGTGTGCGTGTGCGTGTGCGACTTGTGCGTGCGTGCGTGCTGCGTGCGTTGCCGTGCGTGCGTGCGTTGCGTGCTGTGCGTGTGTGCGTGCGTTGTGTGTCCCCCTTTCACGATACATATTTGGTACAGTGTGTGTGTGTGTGTGCGTGTGTGCGTGTGCGAGTGCGAGTGCGTGCGTGCGTGCGTGCGTGCGTGCGTGCGTGTGTACGTGCGTGCGTGCGTGCGTGTGTGTGTGTGTGTGTGTGTGTGCGGTGTGCGGTGTGCGTCGTGTGTGTGCGTGTGCGTGCGCGTGTGTGTGCTGTGTGTGCGTGCGTGTGTGCGCGTGCCCGCGTGTGTGTATGTGTATGAGTGAGTGTGTGTAGTTTTTGTGTATATGTTGATGTGTATGTGTGGCTGTGTGGACAATTGGTATTTACAAATATTTGTCATTCGTGCATTGATCTGTTTTGTTTTTTCTTCTAATATTGTCTTCTTGTTGTTGGCGAGATGTAAACAAGCGTATATTGTGCTTATTCTTTTCCAACATTAAAAAAAGATTTGTTCGTTTGTTCTCTCTCACGTACTATTTGCTTATTCTAATACCCTCTATAAATAAAATTCATTCAATTCAATTCAGTTAATTTTAATCTTAATCTTAATCTTAATTCAATTCAGTTCTCTCTCTCGCATACACCACTCATCTTAAGCTAATCATTTATACAAAGATAATTATTTTTAACCTTTTAATACCGTTATTCACACGTTTATCTGATCCCATCTACTCATAAGGGTCGAGGGGTGGTTTGAGCACAAATTAAAAATACATCTTTTAAATTGGTCAGTCAGGTGCCAAATTCTAACAAGATTGGTTCTTTTTTTTTTAAATGGCATCTGAAATAATTAAAATTGATTATTCAAGTGATTTAATTTCCGATAAGCTTCGGGGGAAATGGTTATAGTACAGTATTTGTTTTTATAATGACCTAACCATTAATTTGATCTCAGATACCGCAACTGAAAAACATCTGAAAATGGAACGTTTTTATAAGTTTATATCTGAGGTGATGATGCTCGTGACATGAAACTGCATCTTCCATCTTTAATTACATGGAGGTTTTTGCATCGGCATTGTTTCCCCAAATTCATTGATTGAATGTATGATCTTTCTGTTTCCTGATTCAGACTGTTACGACGGTTATTACAAGCCAGAAGGTCACCAGGGGTGCACCCAATGCCCATGGACATGTACATCAGGAACAGTGTGTGACCATACCACAGGCGACTGTCCAGTCTGTCCACCTGGTCAACAGGGTGGCCGCTGTGACCAAGGTACAGTGTGCACACTGCGTGAATGAAGAAAACAGTAGAACTGGCGATAGTAGATCTTAACACACTGCATGAATGGAGAAAACAGTAGAACTGGTGATAATAGATCTTAACACACTGCAGGAATGGAGAAAACAGTAGAACTGGTGATAGTAGATCTTAACACACTGCATGAATGGAGAAAACAGTAGAACTGGTGATAGTAGATCTTAACACACTGCATGAATGAGAAAACAGTAGAACTGGTGATAGTAGATCTTAACACACTGCATGAATGGAGAAAACAGTAAAACTGGTGATAGTAGATCTTAACACACTGCATGAATGGAGAAAACAGTAGAACTGGTGATAGTAGATCTTAACACACTGCATGAATGGAGAAAACAGTAGAACTGGTGATAGTAGATCTTAACAGCACACTGCATGAATGGAGAAAACAGTAGAACTGGTGATAGTAGATCTTAACACACTGCATGAATGGAGAAAACAGTAGAACTGGTGATAGTAGATCTTAACACACTGCATGAATGGAGAAAACAGTGTGCTTGGTAGCACAACTGTGTGTGTGTGTGTGTGTGTGTGTGTGTGTGGTGTGTGTGTGTGTGTGTGTGTGTGTGTGTATACACGAGCGCTAATTTGCAAGATAACTGGCCTTCAGATAGCTACACAGCCGAATCTATACTAACCATACATTACCAACACTCAAAACAATAGCATAAACACCAATCGATCTGGAAATCACACATGCCATAGCAACCAAAAAACAAATCACCCAAGGGGAGCAACCCCTCGGTCTAACCCGGGTTACTTTCCCCTGCTAACAACCATGTTGTCCCAGATAACTCTTCACTTTTTCAATTTCCACCATCTTTGATACGTGGAAGTCCACATGCTGCCAATATGGTGGGTTTGTTCCTTTTTGGTTAGCCTGCTTTGCAGTTTAATACTTCTGCTTTAATTCCATTGCTATTATTTGGGCTTTTTTGCTTTGTTAGAGTTAATTTTAATTTTTTACTCTGACTTGGAAGCTTTTCAAGCTTCTGTTTTGGTAGCCATTGTGTGGCAATCCGGTCATACCGGCTTGTTGACATTGTTTAAGATTTCATTTTCGTCTTCAGTTTCGTAGGCTTGGTACTTTTCTAGTACTTTAGCCTTGTTCCTTTTGGTTCTTTCTTAGTTTTTTTCCGAAATTTTTGACCGTCAGGAATTATTTTTTGGAAAACTTTGTTTATTTTTTGGCTACTTCATGTCACTTAATTTCAGTTACACTACTTCAGGGGTTTAAGCTTCTCCCTCTTCCAAGGTTTCTTCTAAGCCTGTAGTTTACCTTCCTAGGGATAAGACAGGACGATCTTTTTCTTCCACAGCTTCGAAGTTTTCTTCGAAGAAACAGTCTTCTAAATCTTCGTCTTCCAAGACTAAGTCTGAGAAAGTCTTGCCTTCCACTATTACGTCGCAGTTCGCGGATCCCGTGTTTGATAACTCGGTGAATGTTGTGTGTTCTGAGTTCTATAAGTCAGGTTCTGAACCGGCAGTTCAGATTATTTCTCAGACAGATTCTTCCGCCCTGTTTGGAGCTTTTCTTCAGCATTTTATGCCGTCAGGTCTTGCGTTTTCTGTACCTGATCATGTTTCTCTCTCTCTCCCTTCCACCGGAGAGAATTCTTTTTCAGCTCCTGTGCTTCAGGCCGGGTCTGAACGACCGCTGTCCTGTTCCGGAATGAAGTCAGCTATGCCTCTCGTAACCAGAGAGAAGGCAGACGGACCGTCTGCATGGTCAGGGAGATTGGGCCGCGGGCTCAATTCTTCCTGGAGGGGGGAAGCGAACTCGACACAATGTGTGCGGTCGTTAACCAGTTTTCCTCCGTCTACCCCTGTTCGTTCTCACACCCGTGAGTTCGGCGTGGAGCAAAATATACCGGTATTCCCTAATACCTCCAGTGATGTCAGTGGGATTGGGACTCTTGACACACCAGACCACCCGGCGGGCATTCCCTCACGGAGAGGGTCCCACCGGCGGATCAATACGGCACCGGACGGTGGCCAATTCCTCACGGCACCCACGGAATTTCGGGACGGACGGTCCCGCCCGTTTCTATGGGACGGACGGTCCCGCCTGCTACTACGGGACGGACGGTCCTGACCGGTGCCACGGGATGGGACCGTTTCACGGTTTACCGGCCGTCGGATGGACTCTCCGTTTCTACATTCATGGCTTGATCCCCCGTGCGGTTCATGGGCCGGAGTCTAGCCGTCAGGGCACTCCGTATCCCGGGACCTTCCAGAGCCACAGTCCACGGTCTGAGCGACGTACGGTCCATGGATTGGATTCTCTCTGTGATGGCTCTCGGTCTCCCGGTACCGCTCACCACCGTCCACGGTCACGTTACCGTACGGGCTGGAGTTTAGAGCACGTCCGGAACAACTTTGCTTTGATTGACGTCCACGGTCTAAGTACCGTGCGGTCCGTGGAACAGAGTGGAGCCGACACGGCCCTCCGCCTCCCAGTACCGTCCAGAATCACTGTCCACGGTCTAAGCACCGTGTGGTCCATGGAACGGAGTGGAGCCGACACTGCCCTCCGCCTCCCAGTACCGTCCAGAGTCACTGTCCGCGGTCTTAGCACCGTGCGGTCCGTAGAATGGAGTTGAGCCGACATGGTTCTCCTTCTTCTGTTGTTGTTGTTTTTTCCAGCACCACCGTCCACGGTTATAGTACCGTTTCGGCCGATGTGAAGGAGTTGAACCTTTATGGTTCGCCGTCTCCGGGTGCCGTGCAAAGTCAATTTTCATGGTCTTAGCACCATGCGGTCCATGGAGCAGAGTGGAGTCGTCGCGCTTCTCCTTCTCCCGGTGCCTTTAAGTTCTTTTCCACGGTTTTTACTCCGTACGGTAAGTGGAACGGAGTTGTGCCGTCATGGCTCTCCGTCTCCCGGTAACGTCAGGATCTACCGTCCACGGTCCAAGCTTCGTGCGGTCAGTACAACGGGTTTGAACTGTCTTTGCCCGCCATCTAGGGCCACTGTCCACGGTTCAGGCCATTCTGTTTTGGCTTATGGCTTGCTGTTCGGGTTTGACCCAGCCAGTTGGCGCCAATTCTCTGGCTTGTTTGGAGTTTTGATTCAGAGTTCTTCAAGCCTTTTGGCTCGACCTTTTCTCAGCCTGCCCGTTCAGGATTTGAGATTGAAGGCTATCGAGCTTTTCTTCTGGTTAAGCCGCCTGTCCCAGGTGTGTTGTGACATTCTTTGTTCAACACTCTGGCTAATACCTTCCCCAAGGTGGTGTGCTTTTCCCACCCTTTTTCCAGTTTTTCATTCGAAAGACCGTTGGCTCTTTCTGGCAAGATAAATTTTCTTGTTCTTGTTAAGATCATCGTTTATCGGGTGGCTTCAAATCCTTGTACTTCGGACTAATCTTTTACACCGATCCATTTAATCGGTTTTAGCTACGGTCCGGCTGGTGCCATTCCAGTGTATATAAGATTGTCCGTTGAGCACGCTCTGCCTTATTCTACCATCAGTTTTTTCACTCTGTCACGGTTGCTACCGAGAGTTGTTTAACCGGTTCTTTGTTCCTTTTCTTCTGGATGGACTTATGATGCAACGGCCCCATCGTTGCCGTCCTATGGAATGATTACTGTTCTGGCAGGCATGGATTTTCTTGCTCTGTTTCAGATCCACGGTTTGTCTGTTTTACAACCTAGTGTTGTTTAAGCGGATTACTCTGTCAGCCTCTTTACTCTACGTTTTTTTCGATGTTTCAGGCTGGTTCCGTCCCGATCGGACTTTTACTGTCCGTCTAATATGATCTTCCGTGCTTGGCCGTCAGTTCACCTAATCTCACAGTTGCAACCTAAGGTTGTTTCACATGAGTGATTTTTGCCTGCCTTCAGGCCTATTTCTTTTATCTTAGGCGACTCGTTTCTAGTGGAAGCCGTGTTAATGGATTTAACCTAAGTGTTTTGACGTCACCCTTTGAACACTCTAGCGATTTCCCTGGTGTCATCTGGTTAGATGTTTCGGTTTCTGTCTGTTCTTATGTCAGATTCAGTTTTTTATGTTCCATCATATCTGATCAAATTGACTCTGCCGGACTTAGACTCAGCCAGCTGGGGGTTTCCTATCGTAGTTACGAAGTGCATTAGCAATTCGGGACGCAGAACGGATGGCCGTTTAGGCTCTCCGTCTCTCGGTTCTTTTTACGTTCCCCGTCTACGGTCACGTTACTGTACGGTCTGGGGACTCTGATTCCATAGTGTCTCCTTCCCGTGGATTGATTTTTTCAGGGAATGTTTTGTCCATGGCCACGTCATATTTCCGTTCAATGTTCATGGAGCGGTTCTATGACTTACTCATCTTTTTATGATTAATTTTACTTTTCTTCATTTTGTTTTGGAAACCTCATCTTGGAATGAGTTTCAACCGCCTGCTTCCTCGTTTTAGGGTTTTCCCTTTTAGAAATAAGTGATTTTTTCCGGAGAAGGCAGTTCTTTTGGTTCTCTTTCTCCGGTTCGTTCTTTTGTCCAAGCAGGACGTCTTCCGTCTTATTCAATTTGTGTGTTCTGACACTGTTGAGAAACAGTCTTTTCACTCTCACACTTTTAGATCCGCATGATGATGATGGATTTTCGTCGGGATTAGATTCTTTTTATGTTCCTAATTTTTCTCTCCAGTTTTTTATGGAAGATCTTTTCCCGCAGTTTGAAGTTTTCGATTTGAATATCTCTTTTTAAGATATCGAAATTCAGTGTTTCTCGACGGACATTTCTTTCTTGTTCGTTGTTTTCTACGTCTGCTAAGGCTAACCTCTTATTTATTTATTTATTAAGACAACTTTTATAGTGCCTAATCTTTAAGCTCTAAGCGCTTTACAGAAATCACTAAAAATGAATAGTAAACACAATGAACAAAAAGTATACATCAAACATTGACCAACACCCCCCTTCCCTGATACCTCAGTCAATTTCTCAATCACGCCCAAATAATGAATGACATAATCTACAATACACTTTCGCAACCAACTTGAAACACTCACACTGATGGACACTTAAAGACGCCCAGGCCACACTATTAACAAATCACACTCACACTTATAACGATAGTCAGGTTATCTTCTACGATGCAGTTTCTGCATTTTCATTGAGATTTCATTGTACAGTGTTTTCTCTCTTTAAAATGTTTTGTACGATTGGAATCAGTTTCTTTGATTCAACCGGTGCAAGGGCGTAGCAGCGCTTAGTGATCCGGTCCGGCCACTCTTGGTCTCTTGTTTCCTCGTTTTAGGTTGGTTAAATTCTAACCTTTTGTTACGTCTGTTATTCTGTGCCGTTTTTTAGTCGGCTCATTAGTCTTTCATACTATCCTGTGGATGATTTCTCACAGGTTAACATGTATTTATCAGTCTTTTCTAGACTTTGATAGATCAAGCATTTCGCTTTTTTGGACGTTCTCAAATGAGTTCAAGCAAGATTTATCAATTTTGTATCATAGTTTGGTCTGGTTCTTTCAAAATTTAAGATAACTTCCGGATGGCTGGTGTTTCCGCTACTCTTCGGAACGTTGTTTTTTCTGGTATTTTAACGCCGTTTTCTCATTCCTAGATGTTCGTTCCGCGTTTCGCCCATGACGTCCACAAATTCTTTCGCTGGTTTTCTGAATTCAAGTCTAGACAGCTTTGTGCTGCCTTTTCTCAACCGGGTGTTTGTTCTCTTTTTCCATCTTCTGTTCAGTTTGTAGAATTCTTATCATCTATTTTTGAATAAGAATCTCTCCGCTTCTAAGTTGGCTGGTTTCAGAGCTGCTTTTTTCCAGTATCATCTCTGTTTTATTTTGTATTTGTTCAGTTGAGGTGAGGCTATTCTTGTCCTCAAGTTTCTCAGTTTTGTTTACTCTGTCAGTCTTCGAACGCCCACTTGTCTCTCTTGGGTTCCGTAGTGGGACGTTTTTCTTTTGTTTGCTTTGGCTTCCTCTATCAGAATTAGTAGTTCTCATTCTTTTAGTGTTTGTCTCGTGATTTTGGGATTGTTTCATCTGGTTCCTCGGTCACCCTTTCTCTCTTACCCGTGTTTAGAGCGAAAACTCAGCCGGGTGATCTTGGTTCTCCTCTAGTGGTCTTCTCTAGCCTGAAACAGATTCTCTGTTATTACTATTCAGAGATCTTTCACTGCCCTGTTCGTTTGCTTTAAAGTTTGCCTCAAAGCTATCAGTGCTTCTAGAGGTCCAAAAGCGCAGATTATTTCTTTTCCTTGAATTGGAACTATTCTAAGGATATTGTCAAGCAGTCTTTTGCCTGTTGGCCAGTTGTTCTCATTCGTACTGCTTACGCAAAGTCCTCTTCCTCTGAACCCCTTTAGGGCACATGAGGTTAGGCCAAGTGCTTCTCTTTCTCTTGTTAATGTTAGGGGAGTTCTCTTTACCAATTTTCTGGAAGCTTCAATGTGGCGCTCCCAGAACACCTTCCTCAGCTTTTTTCTTACGTGATTTTGTCCTCTCGTCGAGAGGATGACTTCTTCGCCTTTTAACATAATATTATGGTTGTGGCTAACACTTGGTTTCCTTGTATGTAAGTTGTTTTGTTACATGTGCTGGGGTATGTCAATTAATTGACTTGTTGGGGGAATGGGTTTTGGTACTTATTCTCCGTTTGTATGTGTCATGTACTAGAGGGTTTTATGCTTTTTTCTTCCATGTATTTGGATTAGCATCACCCTCCTCCTCTTTGGTATTCTGCTATTGCTTTGAGTGTTGGTAATGTATGGTTAGTATAGATTGGTAGATTTTTTTTATATTAATCTTACTATCTATCTAACTAAATACTTACCAACACTCAAAACAATAAAAGTTTCCGCCCTTCCTCCCTCCTGATGCTTTGTCATTTCAAAAGTGAAGAGTTATCTGGGGTGATCACATGGTTGTTGGCAGGGGAAAGTAACCCGGGTTAGACTGAGGGGTTACTCCCCTTGGGTGATTTGTTTTTTGGTTGCTATGGCATGTGTGATTTCCAGGTCGATTGGTGTTAATGCAATTGTTTTAGGTGTTGGTAGGTATTAAGCTAGATAGATTGTAATATTAATTAAAATCCATCAATCTATTTTAACCATACATTACCAACACTTAAAACATGTGCATTGACTCTTAATGACCTGGAACTATACCAAAGACTATAGTAAAACGAAAGTAGGGCGTGACCTCAACCCCTGCGCCGGATATGGGGCGCCAGTTATCCCCCTTACATCCGGGCAGGCGAGGTGCGCACGCGTACTACAAACATCATTCTTCCTTTTCCAGCCAAGCTCACTTGACCTGGCTATCCATTGCTCCCATCTTTTTGAGTTATCTGATCAATTCTGGTGGGTTCGTTCCTTAGATATTGTTAGCATATTATTCTTTTGTTTCTTGGACTTCCTGGTTGGTCGTCTATCGAACTCATTTGCTTCTATTTTTTGATTTTCATGCAATTTAAACCGGTGTTCTTTGTGTGTGTTGTGTGGGCCGCCGTTATGGCTTCCCCCACCCCCCCCCCCCCACTCTTTCTAAGACTTCGGTCTCCTCACCGGTTCACACCTCTACCCCTCTCCCTCGCGATGGGAGTGGTAGATTTTGTTCTTCTTCTTCTCAGTCAAAAGAAAAATCTTCTAGAAAGATCGTTCTCCAAGGAAAAATCTCACAAATAAATCTTCTACCACGTCCAAGCGTGAAACCGGTTCAGACTTGGAAGTGATGATTGAGCACGAAGTGCAACGCTGCCTTCGTTCAGTGGTTTCTGGCCTTGTTCCCCAAGAGGATGGGTCTAACCAGGAAGCACCCTCTGTTGCTAGTGTTCAGTTCCACGGTTTGGACGTACCCCAACAAGGCTTGATGGAGATTTTGAAAGACTCTTGTCCGGATGTTGTTGAGATAAGCCGGTCTGTGTCACAGTCGGCTACCGGAGAGTCTGTTGGCTCTTTCCAGCAGGATAAGAGTGGTCTGTTCCTCCAGGCTCCTACTCTTCTTTTGGATGCCATTCGGAAGGCGGAAGCCTTCTTGCAGTCGGGCAGGCCAGAAGAGCCCAAGGTCGGTTTTTCAAACCGTTCAAACCGTTTTCTTTGTCACAGAGACGATGCCACTGCAGTGGTCTCTTTCTTTGTCCCTCCATTCAAGTTGGTCCTCCCTCTAATGGATGATTACCTCCCTTTTTCATCCATTTCTAAGCCGACTAAAGTTGTCCTCAAACAAGCTGTTTTCAAGCAACTGGAAACTGGTCTTTCAGACTCTCTCAAGGGATGTGGCATGGTCACTTCCCTCATTCGAGTTGTGGCCGAGTCTCTGGGCAGTCCACCTCAAAATCTCCGGTGGATTTCCGGATTTTTGATTCGGTGGATGAGCCATCCATCGGTGTTGCTTTTGCCATTTGGGGGGACTCATGCAGAGTCGTCCTGAAGTAGTGGCTGCCTTGAAAGTCCAGTCATCTGCCCTGGTTAGGGACAGTTTCTTGGCGGAGTCCAGATCACTCTCGGACAAGCAGCTACGTTCTCCCGTCCGTCAGGCAACTAGCCGTCGGCACGGTGTCCCAACGTACGGTGCCGTGACGGTTCCGCCACCCGTCCGTCCGTCATGGTCCATCAAACGGCAGCGGTCTTCCGTCCGTCCGGCATCTAGCCGTTGGCGCGTCCGTGTCCTTCCCTCACAGTCCGGCAAATGGAAACGGTCACCTGTCCGTCCAGCATCTAGCCATCGGCAGGGAGACTCCCCGTCCGTCTGTGCCCGTCCGTCACGGTCCATCAAACAGAGGTTGTAGATCCGATCGTTAAGTCGTCCATCAAGAGGAAGGTGGAAGACAACCATGAGACTTTGCTAAGAGAGATTCTCAAGCGCTCCCGCTCTGGTTCTGGGTTTTGCCAGTCTCTCCCAAGGTTTCCAGGCTCAAGAGCCAGGAGGAGGAATTTTGTTGTCTGAGTACCGCAGCTATCTAAAGCCCAGCGGTACGCCACCTCTCGAGCTCCTTTCCAGTCCAGGGCTCAAGGGCCTCAGTTTCAGGCTTCCAGGGGCTTCAGGAAAATGCTTTCCAAGGTCCAGCCTTTTCAATAGACCCCGCACGGCCCCGAGAATCCACAGACGCTCCTGTGTCGAGCGTGGTTGCGCTCGCAAAGGCGTATCCCACTTGGCAATCTGCTGTAATAAGCGCATGGATTCCGCGGCTCTCCTTTTGAACCGTTGGCCGGTGAAAATTCGGACGGTACCGTTGGTGGTCCACGGACGGTGGACCGCGGCACGGTGGTGGTCCAACGGTGGGAAGTTCTCTCCATGGTGTCCATGGTATTGGACCACTGGACGGTGGTTCATAACACGACGATGGATGGACACAAATTTTGCCGATTCAAAGGCGTAGCAGCGTGTAGTGGCCCGGTCCGGCCACTCTTGCTTGCTCTCGGTATGGTGGATCACCCACCTTTGGTGGTCCACAGGAAAGTGGACCATATCGTGTCGGTGGACCATGGATTTTTGGTCCACTGTATGGTTTCCACGGTATTAACCTTCACCGTTCGGGCCGTCCTTTTTTAGGACTATGACTCGCTGATGGGCTCTTCCCAACCAGCTGGGGACAAGACTCTGACTTTGAACAGAAGGTTTTTATCAGAGTTCTTCTAAAATTTTACCCCCTAGGTCTTTTCTCTTTTGGCCCTTCCAGAAGAGGAGTTGATTTCTCTCAATCTCCTCTTACGGACAAACCTCCTTTCCGGAGGTGTTGGTCTAATTTTGGGGAAGTGGTTCGCATTTCTCAACCTGTATCCAGTTTGGCCACAGGACGACCGTTGAGATTTCTTACAAGAAGAGTTTTCTTGTACCCTCTAATCTTCTGGTTAGATCTGCTTCGATCTGCCTGTCTCAAGTTCTTGTCCTACCGAGGGATCGCTTTCTTTTATCCATTTAACCGAGTTGGGGCAACAGACCGGCAGGTACCGTTCCGGTTCTTCTAGAACCGCCTGGTTATTTTGGCCTTCCGTTCTCAACCATCTTTTTCGCTGTTTGGCTCGGTGGCTATTGAGTATTGACCATCAGTTGCTTCAACGGCTCCAAATTGACCATTTCTTCGATATTGACGGGCATGGATTTTCTTGCTAATACAGATCCACGCTCTTTCTGGTTATATCCAAGAATTGTTTAACCTGATCATTCATTCAACCGGTCCATTCAACCGGTTTTATCAACAACAAAACAAAAATTAAAAATAATTTCCGGCCATTTTCTGCCCTACCAGACTAACTGGCCCGCGATCACTTAGTTGTTCAACTGAGTGATCTTTGCCTTTCTTCAGGCCTTGATTGTTTGACTTTGGCTTCTCGTTGCAAGTCAAGGCCGTTGAAACGGTTTTCTCTGCTCACGGAACCTAATCTTCAGTTCTCATCAGTTAGTTCACCTATCCTCTCCGTGGCAACCTAAGTTGTTCATTTGGGTGATCATTCCCTTTCAACAGACCTATCTGTTTGTTTTGGGCGAATCGTTCCAAGTCAGTACCGTTAAAATGGATTTAACCACGGTGTCTTGACGTCACATGGATACAATGTTAGGCTTCTGGCCAACTTGTTGCAATCACAGTATGAACTTTTCAGCGTCATCTGCTAAGATTTGACGTCAGACGATAGCTACTTTGTTGCTTTTTCTGTTTGTCTCTAGGTCACGTTTCCATCTAACCAGTGAGAATCCTTTTAGTCTGCTTCCAACGTAAATCTTCTTACATAGTGCAGAAACACTTTCTTGACTGTATTAAGCTCGCCTACGCTTCCTCCCTGGTAAAACGTCCTCAGAACCCTATTAGGGCCCATGACTTGAGAGCGTTTAGTACCTATTTAGCCTTGTATTGGTTAAGGGAGTGCCTTTGGTCAAAGTGATGGTTTCGGATTTTTGGAAGTCGCAAAACACCTTGATTTAACACTACCTCAGAGACATCTCGACCAGAGGAGATGGCAACCACTACTCCATCAAGAAACTTGTGGTCGCCCAGCTCCCCATCTCCCTGTGATGTAAGTGTCGCAATGCCTTTTTCAGGTTTTGCATGGTGGTATATCATGGGTATGATTTTTGGGGGGAATGTCTTTTTAGACAGGGTTTTGTGAGTCTTAAGAATGCGTGTTGTTCTAGGCTTAAGCCTTTTTATCAGGTCAAGGGTGCTTAGCTTCACAAATAGGATCATCACCCTCCTCCTCTCTGGTAATCTGCACATGTTTTAAGTGTTGGTAATGTATGGTTAAAATAGATTGGTAGATTGTTATCAATCTTACTATCTACTTTAACTAAATACTTACCAACACTTAAAACAAATATGTTCCCTCCCTGCCTGCCCTCCTGATGCTATTTGAGGGAAAAGGGTTTTCGAATGATGTTTGTAGTACGCGCACGCACCTCGCCTGCCCGGATGTAAGGGGGATAACTGGCGCCCCATATCCGGCGCAGGGGTCGAGGTCATGCCCTACTTTCGTTTTACTATAGTCTGTGGTATAGTTCCAGGTCATTAAGAGTCAATGCACATGTTTTAAGTGTTGGTAAGTATTTAGTTAAAGTAGATAGTAAGATTGATAAAAATCTACCAATCTACTTTAACCATACTGTACCAACACCTGAAACAACTGCATTAGCGTTAAGCGACCTGGAGCTATACCATAGCAAATAGAAAAACGAAAGTAGGCACTGGCCTTGACCCCTAGCCGGATGTGGGGTGGGAGTGATCCCCCCTTACCGGTCTAGCAGTGGCTAGGCCAATGAGCGCCTACTTCCACCATTACAATTTTCCAGCGTTTCTTTGTTGACCTGGGCTGCCTGGCTTCTACCTTTTTTGGTTTACAACACTCTTAACTGGTGGGTTCGTTCCTGTTTCCTTTCTATCATCGGTTTTCAGTGTAATACTGAGTCTCGATTGACTCAGTTTCTCTAGTCTAAGTTCGCTAGAACTTTCACTGTTTGAATGTTTCTGTTCGTCACTCACCGTGCACTACTAGTGCACGCGCGCGCGCGCGTGGTTTGGTCTCTTCAAACTCGAGTTCCTATTTTATCAGTCAAGTTCTGTCGGACCCTACGGTTCGTTCTCCTCTTCCACGAGGTTATTCTTATTGTTCCGGTTAGGTGCTCGTGAGAAAAATTCATCCGTTCAAACTTTTTCTAAAAGTCTTAACATTCTGTATCCGTCTGGGCCTCTATAGGCCTCTACGGTCGTACTCCTGCTGCCTCTTCGGTTCTCGTCTCGTTCATCCAGAAACTGGTCTTCACGGGTTGTTTATTTCGGCCCTCCTTCTGCTTCGGTTGTGCAGAAGGCATCTAGGCCCATTTCGTCCGTGTGTTTTTTCTGCCATGCCTTTCTGTTCCAGGAGGCCTCTCTTCATGGCCTCCACTTCTACACGGACGTCTGGACAAACTTCATTGGATAAGTCGCAGCTGCGCATGTCTGTCGCTCCGAGTGGCAAGTTTGCACTCGGGGGCCCGCCTAGTCTCCCTAACCTCTCCGACCCTGTGTTGGAGGGAGGGCGAAGGAGGTCCCCATCCGACCATTGGTTGGGGTCTTATGACTGGGGCCTCAGGCAGACATCCTGGTGTCTCGACGGGAACTCGAGCCCGGAAGGCCGTAGGCCTCTCGACACCTCCCTGGCCGGGGAGGCCGAGGCCTACCGGCTAACACCCCCTCGTCGTCGGGGACTCTCCGACGGCGTGAAGGGTGTCACTCTCGGACGCTTCGCCCTGGCCGCGGGCCTCTGTCCGAGAGTTTCTCCCGGTGATCCCCCCAGCGGTGGGGACACCGGTCGAATGTATTCCAGGCCTGGAGGCCCTACACCTCGGCTCGACATGTCTACGGATGGATGAGGCCTCCCCACCGATGAGGCCTCCCAGCCTAGGCCTCTCCGGCTCCCTCGGGCCTCCCTCGGTGGGAGGCCTCGGAGGCCC
>CM065696.1:13699239-13729239 GCA_017654935.2 Phymorhynchus buccinoides
ATTATCTACCCCTTGCCCGCTCCTCTTAGCCTTCGTAGTCAGAGAGTGACCGGCTCAGTTGTGGGCGCTCGAGTCACTCTCTTTCGATCTAAGGCTCCTCCCTCTCATCCCGGTCCTTCAGGAAAATGCTTTCCAGTTCTCTCCACGATGTCCGTGGTTTTGGACAACTGGACCGTCGTTCATAAACGACGATGGATGGACAAAATAAATTTTGCCGACTCAAAGGCGTAGCAGCGTGTAGTGGCCCGGTCCGGCCACTCTTGCTTGCTCTCGGTATAGTGGATCACCCACCTTTGGTGGTCCACGGGAAGTGGACCATATCGTGTCGGTGGACCATAGATTTTTGGTCCATTATATGGTTTCCAGGGTATTAGCCTCCGCCGTTCGGGCTGTCCCTTTTTTAGGGCTATGACTCGCTGATGGGCTCTTCCCAACCAGCTGGGGACAATACTCTGACTTTGAACAGGTTTTTTATTAGAGTGCTTCTAAAATTTCCCTAGGTCTTTCCTCTGTTGGCCCTTCCGGAAGAGGAGTTGATTCCTCTCAGTCTCCTCTTACGGTCAAACCTCCTTTCCGGAGGTGTTGGCCTAATTTTTTTGGGAAGTGATTGGCTTTTCTCAGCCTGTATCCAGTTTGGCCACAGGATGACCCTTGCAATAATGACCTGGAACTATACCAAAGACAATAGTAAAGCGAAAGTAGGCGCGACCTCGACCCCTGCACCGGATATGGGGTGCGAGTTATCCCCCTTACATCCGGGTAGGCGAGGTGCGCGCGCGCACTACAAACATCATTCTTCCTTTTCCAGCCAAACTCTCTTGACCTGGCTTGCCATTGCTCCCTCCCCTTGGGGTTTTCTGCTCAATTCTGGTGGGTCCGTTCCATAGTTATTGTAGCTGACTATTCTTTTGTTTCTTGGACGTCCTGGTAGGTCGTCTTTCGATTTCTTTTTCTTGTATTTTTTGATTTTTTCATGATACAACTTAGACCAGTGTTCCTTGTGTGTGTTGTGTGGGCCGCCATCATGGCTTCACTCACCCCCCACACTCAGTCGAAGACTTCGGTCTCCTCTCCGGTTCTCACTTCTACCCCTCTCCCTCGTGATGGGAGTGGTAGATTTTGTTCTGCCTCTCAGTCTAAGGATGTCTTCTAAAGAAAAGTCTGTGTCAAAAGAAAAGACTCACAAGAAAACTTCGAGATCTTCGTCCAAGCACGTTTCTCCTGTTAAGGCGGTTTCAGTTTCTCGCGAGCTTGACCCCTTGCCTTCGGTCTCGGTGGCTTCCACCTCTTCAGTGGATACTCAGTCTGTTTTTCAGTCTTTTATTGACCAGCTCGGTTCTAGTGGTCTTCAGATTTGTCCGGTCAAAACTGTTGAATCTTCGGAGTATTTTTCCGGTTCTCATGAGTCAGTTTATCCGGTTGTTTCGGCTCAAACAACCAGGTCAACTCTCTCTCCTTCTCTTGTTCACAGGGTTTCCAGCAAGCGGCCTCTCTCCACGAGGGCCCTTTCTTCCTTCAAGACGGCGGAGAGCGCTTACGTTGCCTCTCGCTTCAGACCGGTGGGTCTGCGCTTGGAACGTCCGATCCTGGAGGATCCACCGGTTCTTCTCCCGGAGGATCAGGAGTATCCTCCGGTGAGCTCGCCACCCCATGCTATGGGACTTGAGTCCGACGGACGGTCGGATTCAAGGCGAAGGCCCCCCACCTCTGTATCCGAGAGAGGTCACGGTTCGGCCGAACCGTGGGGCTATGAACATTCCGGGGACTTTGGGATTCGGTCCCTAGACCTCGAAGGCCACAGGCTCACGGCCAGTTCCGCTGAGACTCGAGCTCTTGGTTCTGGCGCCTACAGGCAAACTTCCGGTGGAGGACGGGCTAGACCTGTCCGCCCCGAAGTTATTCCCGGTTCCCGTTACCGGGAGGATGGAACCGGTCGACTACCCTCTCACTCCACGGTCTACAGACCTCTCATCCGGTTGGAACCGGCATCTTCGGATGAAGATCAGCCGGCACGCATGGCCAAGCATTAACAACCGGAAAAGGTTCACCCGGTTTTGATGAAGCCTAGAGCTCCTCTACCGGGTGAACGGTACCGTGCATCCGGTGAACCGGTTTTTGTCCACCCAGCCGGGGGGCAACCGGGTGATGCTCGGCGGCGCATGGATGAGGTTACTCAACGCGGTCACCCCCGCTTGTGACGTAAGTGTCCCGCGCGACCCCTCTTTCTTATCTACTCCCCCCCCCCCCCCCTCTCTCCTTTTCATTTCTCGACCAGCCGCCACTTTAATTGCCCGGCAGCTTCAAAAGAACGCCGATTAAGGCATTTGTCTCTTTGAAACCCGATTTACCTCCCCTGTCAGCATGTACCACCTACCGAGGTTATCTCCCTTTACCCCCCCCCCCTTTTATCTCCATTCCCCATCACGAGATAGTGATAGCAACATTCGGCTCCCTTTGAAGACAACTCGTCCTTTCTAATCACGAGAATGATAAGAATGTCGGCGCGTGATTGTTCGGTACTAGTATGCATAAGACTAGGACCTCATCTTGTGACGTGTCGACTGCTATAAACCAATGACAGGCTTTCATTGTTTGAAAGTGAAGGCTATAATTGGAGTAGTGACAAAAAGTTTTCACACAAGACGCTGAAACGTAGCTAGAGCAACACTCACAACCAGTCATAATAAGCCCACTACAGGGCATCGTGGGCAGGAAGATCATCCCTGACTCACAAGCACCAAGACGGGACCGCCGCCAAGATGCCCCGCACCCAGAATCTGTGAGGAGACCACGCTTGAACCGTGCCATCCCGCGAAGCCGTAACCGGAACGACTGGGAGCTACTCTCATCTGACGAGCAAGCCCAGCCACCCCAGCATTCGCCGATCACTACGGAGGAACTTGACAACAGCTAAGTCCCCCCGGACCGCGCCAATCATTTGAACTTTCCTCCGGACAATGATGATTAGTGACCCTTCCTGCTTGGGGCTAACCTTCTAGAAAGACAAAAGTCTTGTAAATCCTTTCGGATTCCACTGTTTTTTCATTCACATTTTGTTTTGGCGCCATTGAGCTGCTTTATTATTATTGTTGCATAATCTTATGCAGATTTTGTGAGTAAATAAAATACAAGTGTCAAATAATCCTGAACCCTTTGGTCAGACTGATGAGAGTGGGAGTCTTGTAATTTCATGTAAAACCCTACTTCTCTCTGTCTGCCATTAAGAGCAAATCAACCACTTGTATTTCTTACAATCATACGAGCCAGAACCCGGGCACAAATATAAATTTATTAGATGAAAAGGGGCCGGGAAAGTTGCTCATCTCCCATACCCTAGAGAAGTGGGTTAAAGGCAAATTTTCTACTTGAAAATTTAACACACTAAAAGTCTTCCCTAGAGGCTTAGCCTTTTAACCCATTACCTCGTCACATCTAATTGGGGGCTCGCGTCCGGGATATTTTTTTTCATAAAGTCTAACAAATTTCAATTCAAACTGTAGTTCCTTTTCAAAAACTTATCTTGTGTCCACTGGGAAAGTTATTGTGATTTGGCTCACTGTGTTTTGATTTGATTTGTTTGAATGCTATTTATGACTTTATTTTGATGTGCATGCTATTTCTGTTTATGTTGAAATAGTTAAGTGTTGTTTGATACATTCAACTCAGCAGCTTTGTTTTATTTTGAATAGTTGTATTTACAACCATGGCTGAGATTGTTAAACTTAGGCGGGAGCTTAAAGAATGGGGAGAGTCTCTAGGATTGTCCGGCCAAGAGTTAGCTAATTTTGTCATATCTGAATACGACAAAGAGAAAGCTCGTGAGACTCAAGAGGCTGACAAAGCTCGCGAGGCTCAACAAGCAGATAAAGATCGCGAGGCTCAAGAGGCTGATAAAGCTCGCAAGGCTCAACAAGCAGATAAAGATCGCGACGCTCAGGAGCAAGAGCAAATCCGTACTCATGAGTTAAGGCAGAGGCAACTAGTGCAGGATGCCAAAAATAAAGAACTCGAACTTGAGGCCACTGAGCGAGAAAAGGCGCGAGACCATGAGCTAGCTATGAAGCTATGAGGCTTAGCCTTTTAACCCATTACCTCGTCACACCGCTCACACGGTGAGGCCTCACCGGTGGGTTCGGATCTTTCAGACGGTGAAACCGGTTCTGACTTGGAAGCGTTGATTGAGCACGAAGTGCAACGCCGCCTACGTTCGGTGGTGACTGACCTTGTTCCCCAAGAGGACGGGCCACCCCAGGATGCGCCCTCTGTTGCTAGTGTTCAGTTCCAAGGTGCGGACGTTCCCCAACAAGGCTTGATGGAGATTTTGAAGGACTCTTGTCCAGATGTTGTTGAGCTGAGCCGGGCTGTGTCTCAGTCGGCTACTGGGCAGTCTGTCGGCTCTTTCCAGCAGGGTAAGAGCCGTCTCTTCCTTCAGGCTCCTACTCTTCTTTTGGACGCAGTTTGGAAGGCAGAAGCCTTCTTGCAGACGGGCAGACCAGAGGAACCCAAGATCGGTTTTTCTAACCGTCCTAACCGTTTCCAGCGTCAGAGAGAGGACACCACGGCAGTGGGTTCTTTTTCGGTCCCTCCCTTCAGATCGGTCCTCCCTCTCGTGGATGATTATCTTCCGTTTCCTCCTGTCTCTAAGCCGTCTAAAGCGGAATTGGAGAGGTTGAAGTTGGTGCCAGGCTCCTCTGTTCCGGTTGTTTTCAAGCAGCCTGTTTTCAAGCAACTGGAAATCGGGCTTTCGGACTCGCTCAAGGGATGTGGCGTCGCCACTTCCCTCATTCGTGTTGTGGCGGAGTCTCTAGGGAAGTCCACCTCCGATTCTCCAGTGGATTTTCGTATTTTTGATTCTGTGGACGAGCCTTCCGTTGGTGTGGCTCTTGCCGCCTTGGGAGACTCTATGCAGAGTCTCTCAGAGGTAGTTGCCTCCTTGAAGGTTCAGGTATCTGCTCTGTCTAGGGACAGTTTCTTGGCGGAGTCCAGTTCCCTCCCTTTGCCGTTCTCAGGACTGTTTGGCCAGGAGGGTGTGGATCCGATTTTGGAATCGTCCTCTAAGAGGAAGGCCGAGGTTACTCATGACACGCTGATCAGGGAGCTTCTCAAGTGCTCCCGCTCTGATTCTGGGTTTCGACAGTCTCTCCCCAGGTTTCCTGCCTCAAGGGCTAGGAGGGGAGGTTTCGTTTTCAGGGCGCCGCAGCAGTCTAAAGCCCTGAGGTACGCCGCCTCTCATCCTCCTTTCCGCTCCAGGGCTTCAAGGCCTCGGCCTCAGTCCTCCAGGGGCTTTAGGAAAATGCTTCCCAAGGGCCAGCCTTTTCTATAGACCCCGCACAGCCCCGGGAATCCACTGCTGCTCCCGTGTCAAGCGTAGATGCGCTCGCGCAGGCGTACCCCGCTTGGCAGTCGGCTGTCAAAAGCGCATGGATTCTCGGTGTTGTGCGGGAGGGTTTCCGGTTTCAGTTCTCCCTGGAACCTCCTCTGTCTGCAGAACCGATCTCCTTCCCACCACCTTCAGACCCGGAGCGGTTCGACATCCTTCAAAGGGAAGTCTCCGCTCTTGGTGGAGAAGGGAGTGGTCACTCTTCTGGAAGAGCCGGGCCCCGGCTTCTATTCTCGCCTGTTCACCGTCCCGAAGAAATCGGGCGGTTTCCGCCCTGTCTTGGACTTGTCCCCCTTGAACAAGTTCACCAGAAAGGTTCGGTTCAAGATGGAGACTCCGTCCACGGTCAGGGCATTTATCCGCCCAGGCGACTGGGCGACTTCCATAGACCTTCAGGACGCCTATTTTCACGTGTCTATCCACCCGAGTCGCAGGAAGTTTCTGCGCTTCGTCTGGCAGGGGCGCGTGTTTCAGTTCAGCGCTCTTCCCTTCGGCCTCTCCCTGGCTCCTTGGATCTTCACCAAGGTGACCAGGGAGATGGCGTCCTTGGCTCGCGCAAGAGGCCTAAGGCTGAAGGTCTACCTCGACGACTGGCTGCTGCTCGCCGCCAGTCGGTCGCTGTCTCTTCAACACACCCAAGTCCTTCAGGACATTTCTGTCTCCTTGGGTTTCAAGATCAACCAGAAGAAGTCCGATCTTGTCCCTTCTCAGAAGTTCAAGTACCTGGGGATGTGTTTCGACACCCTCTCCTTCACGGTGTCTCCCTCCCCAGAAAGGATTTCGGCTCTCTCTGCTTTGGTGGCGGACCTCTCAGATGCGAAGTCCGCCACCCTTCGCCGTCTCCTCAGCCTCTTGGGGCTCATGGAGTCGGTCGCCGAGCTTCTCCCGCTGGGCAGGGTATTCAAAAGACCTCTGCAAAGGGAGATCACAGCTCGGATCTCGGATCCATCCCTATATGACCAGCTGGTCCCCTTAGGGCAATGGTTCCGGAAGGCGGTCCTTCAATGGACCGACCCATCCTGGATGAACAGTATGGTCCCAATCAGTCGATTGGGGTCCCAGCTGTTCATCTTCACGGATGCCTCCCTCAGCGGCTGGGGAGCTCACATGGACAAGGAGGAGATCTCCTGTCTGTGGACTCCGGAGGAGTCTCGTCAGCACATCAACCTCTTGGAAATGGAGTCCATTCGTTTGGCTCTTCCCCACTTCGCCCCTGCGATTCAGGGACGGTGGGTCACGGTGTGCGGGGACAACTCCGCGAGTTTGTCCTACCTTCGTCGTCAGGGAGGAACCCGCTCCCTTCCTCTCTCTCTGGCGGCGGAGAGGATCCTGATCTGATCAGCCTCGCAGGGCATCGATCTCTCTGTGGAGTTCAGCCCGGGAAAACTGAATGTTCTCGCGGATTCTCTCAGCCGGTCCCAGCAGATTCTGCCAACAGAGTGGACAATCGCCCACCACGCCTTGTCTCGGATTTGGGATCTCTGGGGCCAGCCCATGGTCGACCTCTTCGCAACGAAGTACAGCGCCCGCTTGCCGCTCTATGTGTCCCCGGTTCGGGATCCACTAGCGTTGGCATGCAATGCGTTCTCACTAGACTGGACTGGCATGTCCCTCTATGCCTTCCCTCCGATGGCGTTGATTACCAGGGTCCTTCAGAAGTGCTTCCGGGAGTCCCCCCGCATGGTGCTGATCACTCCCTTGTGGCCCACGAGCCACTGGTTCCCGGAGCTCCTCTCCTTGGCCCGAGACGGTCCTCTTCGTCTCGATCTCACCCGGGCCACTCTCATCCAGCCAAGAAGCGGGGTCGGCCACCCAGACCCCTCTCGGCTCAACCTTGCCGCCTGGCTACTTTAAGGCAAGGGCTCAGGCGGCAAGGCTTTTCCACCAGGACGGTGGACCTTTTAGTTTCTTCACGTCGTAGGTCAACCAGCGACTTGTATGGTCTTCGCTGGGCGACGTGGTTTGCCTTTTGTTCCGAGAAGAAATTTGATGCACTCAGGCCTTCTACGGTTGAATTTCTGGAATTTCTTACTCATCTTCGTAACTCGAGGAACCTTTCATACAAGACCCTGGCTGGCTACAAAGCCGCCTTGGTCAGTACTATTACCTTGGCTTTGGGGGCAAAACGCGCTGAGAGCCTTTCGGCTCTTCCCGTTTCTCATTTTCTGGATGCCGTCCGTTTGCAAGCTCCTTCCAGAACGATTCACGTCCCACAGTGAGACGTGTTCTTAGTTTTGAATTTTCTTAGGGATAGATGTGAACCACTTTCCTCCCTGTCCCTGAAGCTGTTGACCTTCAAGATTGTCTTTCTCATTACTTTGGCCTCAGCTAGGCGTATCAGCGGGGTGCACGCCCTCAGCGGTCTACCCAGAGACATTGAGTTCTCGGACGACTTCTCCGTGGTCTCTCTGTCTTTTCTTCCTGTGTTTCGTGCCAAGAACCAGCCAGGAGATGTTGGCTCTCCTCTGGTGCACATTGCTAGTCTGTGTTCCGTCCTCGGTCCGGATGATGCGGACCGCTTCCTGTGTCCTGTCAGGTCGCTTAGGTTCTACTTGGCTCGGACTAAGCCCTTCCGTGCTGCTAGGCGTCGCCTTTTCCTTTCTGTTAACGTCAAGTATTGCAAGGATGTCGCTAAGGCTACAGTCTCGCGTTGGTTGCTGGACTGCATCAAGCTCGCCTACGCTTCCTCTCTTGTTAGACTCCCTCAGAACCCAGTTAGGGCCCATGAGTTAAGAGCAATTAGCACCTCCTTGGCCCTACTTAGGGGAGTGCCTTTGGTCAGGGTCATGGCTTCGGCTTATTGGAAGTCACAGAACACGTTCATCCAGCACTATCTCAGGGACATCTCCATCAGAGGAGACGATAACCACTACGCCATCAAGAAAGTTGTGGTCGCCCAACTCCCCGTCTCCCTGTGATGTAAGTGTCGCAATACCTTTTTTCAGGTGGTATATCATGGGTATGATTCTTTGGGGGGAATGTCTTTTTAGACTGGGGTTTTTAAGTCCTTAGAATGCGTGTTGTTCTAGGCTTAAGCCTTTGTTGTCAGGTCAAGGGTGCTTAGCTTCTCAAATGGGAGCATCACCCTCCTCATCTCTGGTAATCTGCACATGTTTTAAGTGTTGGTAATGTATGGTTAAAATAGATTGGTAGATTTTTATCAATCTTACTATCTACTTTAACTAAATACTTACCAACACTTAAAACAAATATGTTCCCTCCCTACCTGCCATCCTGATGCTATTTGAGGGAAAAGGGTTTTCGAATGATGTTTGTAGTGCGCGCGCGCACCTCGCCTACCCGGATGTAAGGGGGATAACTCGCACCCCATATCCGGCGCAGGGGTCGAGGTCGCGCCTACTTTCGCTTTACTATAGTCTTTGGTATAGTTCCAGGTCATTATGAATCAATGCACATGTTTTAAGTGTTGGTAAGTATTTAGTTAAAGTAGATAGTAAGATTGATAAAAATTTACCAATCTATTATATTGCTTACAGATTGTGACGCAGGATTATACGGCCAGGACTGTGCAGAACTGTGTGGCCATTGTGCCAACAACGAATCATGTGATCCAGCCACAGGAATGTGTGCTGTAGGCTGTGAAGATGGATGGAAGGTCACAGACCTCTGTCATGAAGGTAATCATAACAGTCGTGTATGAATGACTCTCTACCAAGCGTGAAAGTCCGTTTTACGTCCTCCGGCCTGGAACAGGTTCATGTGTGACATTTGTAATTATAACTATAGTGGGACGATTCTGGGGATACTGCAATACCAGGAAAATCATGATGTTTTTGATCAATCTAGAAAATGAACTCTCTACCAAGCTAATTGCATCGCAACAAAAAAATAATGTTGTTCGAAATCAGATTCGTCCAGTTAAAGTCTTGTTCTTCATGACAAGAGTAATTTAAGGAAATTAAAAGTCAAAGCCTTTAGGAAGGGATCCAAGTTAAAATCTAAACTAGTCAATATGAAACAAACACTTTTGTGGAAATATGTGTGTCCATTCTTTTTAAGCGAGACATTTTTGGCTCACTCGTGAGTCTATTGTATGATAGTTGTTCGGGTTTGTGTGTGTGTGTGTGTGTGTGTGTGTGTGTGTGTGTGTGTGTGTGTGTGTGTGTTGCGTCCGTGTTCTAATCTCCAAACATTAACGTTGGCATTTGCTCGGGAAATAGAAGGCATACATTGTTCAAACTTTGCACACATATAGATAACTAAGATTTATATGCAAGCTTTCAAACAATAATGATTTGAATACTTAAATACTTAAAACAACACTGTAAACAAATACCAAACAGATAACATTTTAGATTAGTGGGTTAGAAAGTATTCAATAGGCAACATGAGTTAAGAAACTCATCAACACTGAAAGTCCCGATAGCTCATTGCCAATGGTTCCGGGTCCGATTCTCAGTATCCATTAATGATAGTTTCATTTGTAGCTTAGCATTTTATTGGCATTCTTGTACATTAGACACCCCCCTCAATCGTTGTTGTCCTACATGTTCCTGTTCGAGTGAGCCTTGAAGGCTTTGCCTCTTGTTTCTTGAAAAGGTAGTTAGAGTTGTGACTGTATGTACATAATGCTGATGTTTTCAGAGTGTGATGATGGAAAATGGGGCCCTTTCTGCACCATGACCTGTGGTCAGTGTAAGGGGGGAGCTGTGTGTGACAAAGTCATCGGACACTGTCTGCTATGTGAACCAGGATGGAACCAGCCATTATGTGTCACAGGTAAGAAAAATAACCGAACAGTAGCCTACTCTTTACAAGCGGTCAGTAAGCTAGCTCATTTTATTTGAATCATGATGACATGCCATACTGCTTTTTAGCACTGCACTTGTCATTTTCTACCCATGGATGCTACAATGGTTTTTCTTCACTAATTATATATTTCAGAGCATGGTCTAAGAACCGAAATACAATTCTTATCTAAGAACTTTGAAGCTGACCAGCTGTCAGAAAAACAGATTTTGTTAATGTTGTGTTTTGCTACAGAAGGACTAGATAACTTGAAGCAATTAATCTGCATTATGTAGAATGTGACATCAAGTTATTGTCCTTTTATTTTATGTCTCTGCAGCATGCAGGGACGGTTTGTACGGAAATCACTGCACCATGCTGTGTGGAAGCTGTTTGGATGACGTCATCTGTAACAAGGTCACGGGTCACTGTCCGGTTTGCACCATTGGAAAACAGCCTCCTTTGTGTGCTACAGGTAGGCCACTGTCCAGTTTGTACAATTGGAAAACAGCCTCCTTTATGTTCTACGAATAAGTTCAGTGACTTTGTCACACACACACACACACACACACACACACACACACACACACACACACACACACACACACACACACACACACACACACACACACACACACACACACACACACACACACACACACACACACACACACACACACACACACACACACTCACTCACTCACTGACCACTGGTCACTGCTTTACTCCGTCAGTCCGCAGTTTCAAGGATAGTTATTATAAGCGTATGTTATGTACGTTCTTAAATATGTCAGTTTTAATTAAACATAATAATCTTAATTTACACGCGTCCCTCTGTGGGTAGTTTGAAAGCGAGTAAGTGTGTGTGTGCGTGCGTGCGTATGCGTGCGTGCGTGCGTCTCTGTGTGTGAGTATTTCTGTGTGCAAGTGTATATGTGTATGTATGTGCGTGTGAGTGCGTGCAAGCATGTGTGTGTGAGCGTGTGCGTGCGTGCATGTGTGTGCGTGCATGTATGTGTGCGTGCGTGCATGTGTGTGTGTGTGCACTTTAAGCAAAGTGAATCAACAGAAGCTTTCTTCCCTTGTGTTCTAGATGTGTTCACAGAGGAAAAGGAAACCAACAAGGCAGTTATGATTGCTGGATCTGTGGTGGGAGGGGTAGTCGCCCTTGCGCTCATCTGCATCTGCATCTGGTGTGTAAGGTTGGTCAATCCAGCATCTGCGTTAGACGATTAGGGGGAACTTATTGATAATGTGCCTGTCATGCAATTCGTACCACCTGGTTTCCTACCAAACGGTTGAAGATTGGGGGTTAATATTTGTGTGTGATGTATGGACAGGGGAAGGGAGATATTTCATCACAACCAATATGCAACAAAGCGGAAAACTCTTTACAAGGCAAACGAAATTTCATTTAGGAAATATATGTTATTTTGGGTAATGCCTTTTTAGGCATATTTGTTATTCAATGCACCACTGCAAAGATTAAGACTAGAAATGTTACTTCAAAAATATTTTCTTAGTGTCAAAGTTGTCCATTTTTTCTAAACTAAAATAATTATTCAAAGCAAAAATAATTGGGCCATAGTCACGTAATTCTTATCACTATAGTAATTCGTGCTTCCTACGTCTTTTGAAAGGCGCAGCCTCACTAAGCCATTCAGAAGCCTGTTTTATGTGAAATCAAACTTTTGATGAGAGATTGACATAAGAATTATTTTGACATCATAGAAACTAACTAGAACATTTAGAAGAATGATCTATAGTTAAAGCCAAGTCCCTCACGTGCATCCTACCATTGAATTAGTGCTATAAACCCCCCTGGTACGATTTCAATAACTAGGTGGTACCAGTTGCGTAACAGGTCTTGTAGTTCATACCTTTTGAAGAAAAAATGTTCTTACTATCAAGCCAAAAGTACAAACCTTATCTTTATAATTATAGTTTATAGTATACAGTTTATAGCACTCAACCAACAATATCCATGTTGACAGTTTTATTGCGGTCATATTATCTCTCTATCCTTAGGAGGTACCATATCAGTACGTGTCCCTTGTTTCCAAATACTAATACTCTTCTTCTCCCTTCCCTCTCCACTTGTTTTCCATTTTCTTTCTATAAACTTACTGGGTTTTGTTTTCTAAATTATGTTTATTGCCACTGAATATTGTGACTCCCGTGTTTAGTGTGGTTTGTCTTTCCTATGTTTGTAGTTGTTTTCCCCTAGAAGACAGTATGGTTCAGGATAGCGTTGGCCTATGAGTGCAACATTATCAAATCGATTTCTTTCTTTTGTTTTATTAATATATTACGTAAAGTCTTAATCTTTTTATGTGTGTTGCAGAAAACGTCTGACGACAGTTGACTACGGAGGATCGATCAATGATTCAATCAATTTGTCAATCGGAAACCAGTCTTCTAATTATTCATATCCTCCTTCTGTTCACTCTAACTATTCTTATCAACCTTAGTAAGCACACACGCGCGCGCACACACAATCACGCACGCACACGCGCGCGCGCGCACACACACACACGCACACGCGCACACACACACACACACACACACACACACACACACACACACACACACACACACACACACACACACACACACACACACACACACACCAGTTAATTTGCCAAGCATTCAGTCAATTATAAAAGCAAAAGGACGTAGAGTAATCTAAGGGCCCCAAATTTCCGGACGCAAAATTATCTGTTATTCGCCCCTTCATTGCATTTAGGGCATTTATTTATGTTCATCTAAACGACGCAATCAAAGCCAAGTTCATCTGAAGACGTTTACAACTCTAAAACAAAGAGCCCAAATAAACCCTTTAAATCAGTAATAGCTCCTGTACATTTAAAAAAATGTTTTTTAAATCTCCTTATCTCTAGAATTACAGGCATGACTTTATTTAATATGAAATCGTTTGGATACCTTATTTCCTGGCATAGTCTTGAGTAGCTCCGTTTATTCCAGACTTGGATCCTCATCCTTCTCCCCCTCCCCCTTTTCCTATCAGTCTATGTACCTTTCCCACCACCCCTAAGTAACAGCCGTCTTTAAAGCAACCCGAAGAAAGATAAATTTACATATTAGGAATTCGTCCTCCAATTGGAGGCGCTATTCGCAATTTAAATTCGGGGGCGCTTTTCAACATTTTAAAGTCTGCAAAGATGCATTTCTTCTTTTGTCTTCATTTGATTTTAGATTTGGTAGCTTTTGTTTTACACCTACCTTTTACTGAATAAGTTTTCTTTGTCTCATCTCTTTACATACAACAACATAGTTTTACACAGAAGTACTTTTGGTTGTTTTTATGCGTGTGTTTATTGTGCGTTGATTTGTTCTGGCCAAACCATTACGAAGCCTTATCTATGCTGGGGCCAATTCAAGTAAATGGTAGGGTAAGACGGGGTAAAAAGCCCATGGGCGGGTAAGAAGCCCATGCAATTAAATATCTCATGAAATTAAGCAAATTTCAGTCAACATTTGCCCATGAGACGAGTGTTAATGTGTAGCATTCGGCTCATGGGCAAATTTGACTGACATTAGCTTCATTTCATGAGATTATTGGCATGGGCTTCTTACCCGCCCATGGGCTTTTTACCCCGTCTTCACCTATGCTTCCAAGTACAAAGAAAGAATAAAGCAATTTGAAGAAAAATATTCATTTCATAACGACTTGTTCAATTTTATGCATGCGTTCAACTTCTTATTTTATAGATAATTCATTGCACTATATATTCGTGTAGAGTTTTGATATGTTATTACCAGATGTCCAATAAGCACAAAACAGTTGAGTTTGCCTTTGTTTCAGATATTTACAGATTTATACTGTACCACTTAAATAGGTCCATGCGTTCCCTGGTTCTGTGTCATTTTGAATGAAGAAGGCTAAACATTTTAAGGATGATGTTAATGTTCACGTGTACTTTTGTGATTGATTGAATTATTTGAAAGGTAGTGCGGGTTCAAAATTCAGAGGCAAAACCAGACTATTATAGAGGGAAGGTTGGTGAGTTAACTGAAAGGGTATGCTAGCTGTGACCCGGCCGTTTGTCGATCTTTCTGACAAAGACATGACTGGAGATTTCCAAAATAATGGGATATGATGATAAAGTCATTGAGTGATTGACTGATGACTTTGTTCAAATATTGTCAGACAGGGTCAGTTATACAAAGTTGATACCGTTTTACATTTCGTATACAATGATCGACACTGTTGTTAACAATGCGAAATAACAAATGATTTATTACACAAATGATTTGTTTGGCACACCGGACTGATCCATCGATGTCATCCAAGGTACATGAGATAATGTAATCGACAATACATTTCCCAATCAAGCAAGCGTTATTAGTTTGCCAACTTATAATCTGTTGTATTGATTTGCATTAGCATTCCATTGTATAGTACTGCTTTGTATTGCTTATATTATAATATATTCTACTGTGTTGTATCATATTACGTTATTCCTGTGAAATTCAGGCCGCTGTCACCAACTGTTCAAACCAATGAAATTAAACTGTCTGGTAAAGTGACCAATCAGAGAATAAAATCCGGGTCAGACACCCAGTGGAATAGTCAGAGGAAATATCAGTCACAAAGAATGTCATAACATACTAAGGAGGTCAATGTTCAAACCAATGAAATTAAACTGTTTGGGAAAGTGACCAATCAGAAGCGAAGCCCTGGCCATATATTTAATGGGATTAGGTATTAGGATCCGAGGGCTAAATTTAGACTGTTACTCATGTGGGTAGAAGTTTGCTTTAAATTTTGAGAAAGCGTTCTAGGCTTTCTCTTTCATGGCCAGCATCACAAGTCTTAACCTGCTCTGACGTCTGTAGCTGGTGGTTGGTCCTATGCCTGGGATCTGTGTGTCGCATTGTTGCTAGAGTCATTTTACTGGTTATCCTTTTATTTTGTACTTTTACTTACCTTTTCCTTATATATCCTTATTTTATCCTTTTCCTTGTTGTACTTTTACCTTAGAGTACTTTTACTGATCCTTTTCTTTTTTGTAGTTTAGTAGATTGATTAAAGAGTGGAAATTCCAAATTATCTTCTTTGGTTTATTGAGCATCCTTCATTGTGAAAGTCTACTGAACTCCTTCATCATCCCCAATTCTTTCTTCTTAAAATCTATTTTCTCTTTCTATCTTTCAAATCTTAACCTATCTACCCCGAACCCGACACCCTTTCTGTAACTGTGCTGCCCCACTAGGGTAGGTCTGAAAGGGTGGTTTACATTTTGGCACCCAATAAGGTACTTAGATAGGTCTTAAGTAAAAGGGCTCTAGTAACACCATCGTGACACGACATCCATGGCGGCCAAGGAAGGAGGAGAGGTGACTCTGGACGAAAGCGCTGACCACAGAAGATGATGTGGCCACCCTGCGAGGGAAGCTGGCAGAAATGAAGATGCAGTATCAACAGACGATGGACACCCTCCAGGTTGCTATGATGATGCAGCATCAACTGGAGATTGACGCCCTTCAGGCTGGTATGAGGATGCAGCATCAACTGGAGATTGACGCCCTTCAGGCTGGTATGAGGATGCAGCATCAACAGGAGATCAACGCCCGGCAGGCTGGCTGGTAACAGCCAGTCACGTTGATTGTGCAGCCACGCTACCAGGCTTAAAATCTTTACGGGCCTGCTACCCACTTCCCCTCAGGAGACGACATTTGTGGAGTGGTACTCCTCAATGTGGGATGCCCTGGAGGACGAGGCCATTGTGAACAAAACTGCATTGTGAAACGTCACTTGACTTAGCTTTGGGGATCTCTTTTGAAAGAAAGACGACTTCCATGACTGATTATGTCAAGAGCATGAAGTTGAACCTCAAACGCGCCTATGACCTTGCTTCTGCTAATATGCAGAAAGTAGAAGCACGGAATAAGGCTCGTTATCATCTGCGGGCCCATGCCAATGCCTTGGAACCAGGTGACCTCTGCCTCGTGAGGAAGCTAGGACCGAGGGTTGCATCCAAGGTGGATGATTGCTGGGAGCGAGACGTCTATGTGGTGATCTCCCGTCATCACGAACTCTCAGTGTACACTGTCAGACCAGAAGGTAGTAAAGGCCCTGATAGGACTTTACACAGACTTCTTCTTCTTCCTGTAGGAGCTATTGGGGTGTTTGAACAACCAGTTGTCAAACGAACCACCGTAGAGAAACACAGAGAGCCAATCATTGGTAAGCAGGAAGAAGAGTGTAACGTTGAGGATACACTTGCATCCTTATTTTATGAACCTCAGCCAGGGTCAGCACTAAGACCAGAGGCTGAACCTTTTATTCCTGCAGCGTCAGCCAGTGATACGATAGTGGGTTCTGAGCTGCAGGAAATAGTTTTACCTCAGTTTGAGTCAGAGGATTTGGCTGACTCCGATGAGCACACCGAGGTCGAAGCTGGTGACAGACTCCCAGGCACTCCATTGAATGATCAGGATGGACTGGAGGAAGAAACTTCTCAGGCGGGGGATTCTGAAGAGACGGATGAAAACTCATCTCCAGCAGAATCTGGTAAAGAGACAGTTTTTCCGCGGCAGTCTGGTAGGTTAAAGAAGCCAGTCAATCGTTAAACTGACTTCAATGGGAGCCAGGTAGGGTCACTGAGTCTGGTCGTAGAGCATACAGATGCCCTAGAAAAACTAATAGAGGGTAGGCTGGGGAAACAGAAGGCTGGGGCGGCCACACAGGTATTAGCTGTACTTAGAACAATGTTAGGTCAAGCCTAAATAATAGGTCCATGGTCCAGTTTTTGTTAACCATAATGGCTGAAGTTGCAGCCATCTTTTTGCTTTGATAAAAAAAAATTGTATTTCGGTATATGTTTTTCAGCATTGTTTTCATGCATGAAACAGATGTTGTTTTGATGTTGCTTTTCTTGATTATGATGCCTTTGTGCTTGGATTCTTTCTTTTTTTCATGTACTTTGAGGTTCTGGGATTGTACCAGAAATGAATTTTGAGCGGGTTTTTATTGTTGCTTTTCTGTTTGTTTAATATTTTGTGCGTCGATGTTTCCAAACTTTTGTTAATTTTTGTGGGAAACATCTCACTCTAGAGGGGCATGTGTACACCCTTATAAAAAATGTACTAGTTATGCTTATGCGTTTGTGTGTGTGTGTGTGTGTATGCAACACATAAGCGTTTGTTCCTGTGCTTGTATGTGGGTGTCGTTTTTTCTTTGTCTGTCTCGAGTCTATAGACGCGTGTGTCCCCAGGTTGTGTGAAATTCTCTTCTTATTAGATTCACAAGTTCGGTTTGAATAGACAGTAGGTTCCAGTCTGGCTGTCCACAGAGGGGGGGTCCTGGGCCTTTGTGATTAAAACTCCTTAGCCCGAGATGGTGAAGTACCCCTGCCCTGATGGGACATTGTCGTTGTCCACAAGGAATGTCATAACCTACTAAAGAGGGCAATGTTCAAACCAATGAAATTAAACTGTCTGGTAAAGTGACCAATCAGAGAATAAAATCCGGGTCAGACACCCAGAGGAATAGTCAGAGGAAATATCAGTCACAAAGAATGTCATAACATACTAAGGAGGTCAATGTTCAAACCAATGAAATTAAACTGTTTGGGAAAGTGACCAATCAGAAGCGAAGCCCTGGCCATATATTTAATGGGATTAGGTATTAGGATCCGAGGGCTAAATTTAGACTGTTACTCATGTGGGTAGAAGTGTCACAGGTCACTTTATGATAGTTTGATTATTGGTTAGGCAGATTCTTTAGGTTTCGTGTATCAAGCTTTTCACGCTACTGTGTTGATCCTTTCTTCCCCTCAGTTTCAAGTTTCCTATACCAATTTCTCTTCTTGTGTAGACAAGGCGTTTTGCCAGTGTTCTTTAATTGTGGAAAGTGTCGTGAAACATCACGCCATCTCAACGTGGTTTTCATTGGTCTAGAGTAGATCCAGTCAAAATAGCTCTGAGCTGCAGTACAGGTGTATATAGGGTGCAACTTGTCGCGAATTGTCGTCTGCTGTTAGTCTGGTGCACAAAGGGAAATTTCGATTCTTTAGCCCTTTGTGCGCAACCATTTCATTTGTTTCATAACCGTCGTCGAAATAAATAACAGGCTTTGTTTCACCCCAAACTCGATATTGGGGTGAAACTTCGTAAATTAACCGGCGTCAGGAACAAAGCTTGCTGACCTGAGGCCATTTGCTGTGCTCCTGAGCGGGGTGTCCTGGCTGTCTGAGACAAGTTCGGGGAGCTGTGACGGGTTCACCGACCTGCAGACGGCTAGGTGTGTTGTTAATTAATTTCGGCACTCGGTTAGGTTTAATTGTCACGGGAAGAGCAGAGGCAAGTCGGTAGTAATTTTTCTTGGTGATAGGCTGTGATAGGAGTAGATGTGTAGAGTAGGCATAGAAAAGGGGGGGAAAAAAACGACGACAGGAGTCAATTCCTAGGGACAAGGTTGGTTAAAAAATGTACTAGATGTGTTTAGGGAAGTTATCAGTTTAGGGGAGAAAATGCTGTGTAAATGTAGTCGGTTTGCCGAACCGAATTTTCAGGTTTATACTGTGATATGTGCATAGTTAAGTTTAAGGTATGAATGTGTAAACATATTATTTTAATCTTTCTAAATTAAATGAATGAATGTGTAAACACATGGCACCACAACAATACCGCAATAAGCAGGGCATAGATTTTACAGGGTGGAATAAGTCGACTCGAGTAAAGAAGACAGTAGTCGAGTCGTCATTACAGATTTCCATATGTCCTAGTGTGGGGTGGTTGATGTGTCGTAGGCCAAGTAAAGATTTTATGTTGTGTTGTTCGTTACCAACTCATGAGCCAAATCCAACCATGAGTTGAGTATTCCCCACACATGCATTTACACGGCAAAGACTTGGGTGTAGTAATAATTAAGTTAGGCCAGAGGTTGGTACACACCGGGCTACACACCTAAAATAAATTAAATTGGCTTTGAATACGCAGAGCTGCGAAATCAATGTCAGCACAGATGTAAAACAATAGAATGAAGCATTGATGTGTAACCAGAGAGAGATAGGCCTAGCGATTTTAAATGGTAAATTTTAGTTGGTGTTGTTTTAATGCAATTGGTTTTTGCTCCGCTGTATATAAAATAGCCCAAGGGCATACACAGAATTTGGATCACAAGCTGGTGGCTTGTGTTGCACGAGAATTGTGGGTTCATGTCATTGGGAGACACACTTTGTGTTTCAGTAATTGGGAAGGGACAAGCTGGAAGTTGTTAGGCTAGTGGTATTTAGGTCGCGTTTGTGCGTTAGGGCATTTAGGTGTCAATTCAGTAATAATTGAGATGTGTTGATTTCAATGGTGTGGTGATGTACGGCTAGGTGGAAATAAAAGGGGAGTTTTTGAAGATTAGTTTAATAGGGACATAGGGTTAAAATAGCTTTATTTTGTTTAAACAGGCTCTCCGCTCTGGGGCGCCAGCCAGCCATTTAGTAGTAAAGGGCCGCGAGGCTGAAGTGGAGCGACGCCGTTCGTGCTGTCCCTGGGCCTTGGGAGGGATACACTTCGCGCGTCGGACTTCTGAATTTTATTAACCTTTTTTTTAAAAAACTAATTTAAGGCGCAGTGCGGTTGTGCCAGTTAACCAGACTTTTTTTTTTTAGTTGTCGCCACATCGATAACTGGTGACAGCAACAATGAGTGTGGGGTATTTCCTTACACTTCATTAATAGGTTAATTGGGATGGGGGTATTTTGTTAGCAAGTTATTGCCCTTGTTCAGTGACAGGCAAAGTAGCCTTTCACTGCAAGGAGTATAACTAGTTGAGTTGACATTGTTTAAATAAGTTTTATTTTGTCGTGGTTTATTACCAGCGAGGTTGTTGTTTGGTACTGAAATTGGGTTCAGCCATTGCAGCGTTGAATAGTAGCGCACACATTTGGGGTGTATTTTGGTTAAATATATATACTCGTGGGTGTTCGGTTCTTGTTCACTCTTGTAGGTTGATGAGTGATTACTAGTGTTGAGCACTCAGTTTTTGTGGATTTTGGAGTTTGGAATATTGGGTTTATTCACTTTGAGTGAAGGGAGATAATTTTCAGTTAGGAGTTAATTGTAAATTATAACAGTTGGTGGGAGTTTTAGTTGAAAAGACAGATTATTGTTGATAAACACCGGTGTGTGAGATCTGGTCTTTGACTATACTTCAACCATCTGTTTTTGTCTTTCTAGTTACAGTTAATTGTAATTATAATAGTTGGGGGGAGTTTTAGTTGGAAAGACATATCATTCTTGATTAACACCTTTGTGTGTGATCTGGTCTTTAGCTATACTCCAACCATCTATTCTTTCTAAACAGATTTAATTGTAAGTAATAGTTGACAGGAGTTTAGCTGGGTAGGTGTTTCACTGCATTATTTGGGTGATTGTTTTACACCAGTGTATGTGATTTGACCTTGAGCTATCCTTCAGTTATCTATTTTTTTAATTTTTTTTTTATTATCATTGACATAGTGAGTTAAGGGGAGGGAAGTTTAGGTTGGTGTTTCTTTTAAGAAGAAACAATTTAGTAAGCCTTCAGCGGTTGTTTCCCTTTATCAGTTTTTTTTCTTTTTGGGTTACTTCTTTAAATTTTATTTAGCATTTAATTATTTTTGATGTCGAATGGATTGTTAAGTAGAGGTTATATTATACTATTATTGGGATATTGCTATTGTGTGTAATATTTGTAACGGGACATTGGTTATTTAGTACGCTAAATCGCTGGGGGGTTGTATATTGGGCGGATTACTTGTGCAAAGGAAATATTATTGTTTCGGTGTTTTTAAATAAACTGCTTGATTGCTTTTATGCCTACTTGAATTCACTGTGTCTGTGTTGTTGGGGTGTTAGTTAGAGAGGGTTTATTTTATTTTTATTGTACACACCCTTCTGGTTCGTGTCAAGAAGTTTGCTTTAAATTTTGAGAAAGCATTCTAGGCTTTATCTTTCATGGCCAGCATCACAAGTCTTAACCTGCTCTGAAGTCTATAGCTGGTGGTTGGTCCTATGCCTAGGATCTGTGTGTCGCATTGTTGCTAGAGTCATTTTACTGGTTATCCTTTTATGTTGTACTTTTACTTACCTTTTCCTTATATATCCTTATTTTATCCTTTTCCTTGTTGTACTTTTACCTTAGAGTACTTTTACTGATCCTTTTCTTTTTTGTAGTTTAGTAGATTGATTAAAGAGTGGAAATTCCAAATTATCTTCTTTGGTTTATGGAGCATCCCTCATTGTGAAAGTCTACTGAACTCCTTCATCATCCCCAATTCTTTCTTCTTAAAATCCATTCTCTCTTTCTATCTTTCTATCAAATCATAACCTATCTACCCCGAACCCGACACCCTTCCTGTTATTGTGCTACATCACTAGGGTAGGTCTGAAAGGGTGGTTTACATAAATAACGGTTGTGTTAACGCACGCGTCATCATTTTAATGCGCCATCTCACCCCCTAAATGAGATGTTAAAGGATAAATCTCTCGCACAGTTTCAGATTCTAGGGGGTGATTTGAGAGCTCTAGTGCGTAAATACGCACAATCTGTACGTTTTCAGAAGCCCTGCAATAGATCTGGTTGCCACTAGTACATCGCCATCGCTTGTAATTCGGGCGAAACAAACTGAACATATTTCAAGAGTAACTTTAGAAAGAAAACAGAATGGGGTTAAGGGTTGAGTTTTATCTCAAGCAGCCCAGGTTAGTGGGTTATCGTATCACAGGCCTGAAGATTACGTTTTTAATTTGAAAAAAAATGAGGGGACTGCACGTTTGGTAGCATATTCCAGGGAGTTAGAGTGGTGTTAGTGTTGCTTTAAACAGGTACCAATAACAGCAACATTTCGAGGGGTAACTGCCTGAACGTGTTATTACAGGAGGAATAAAGAAGGGTGATAACATGTTTAGGCAATTACCCCTCGAATATTTTATATAGAAGAGGGTCACCATGCGTCAGTATGTGCCAAAGACATTGTGTGTCGTGCATGTAGAAAGCCGGGGCACAAAAGAGGTGAACCTCAGTGTGAGAGTATCACAGCAGCAGCGGCAGCGTCGCAGTGGGAGCAGAGAGAGCAGACCTACGTGAAGGTCCCAGAGGGCGTCTCCAAGGAAGGAGACGTGCAGGAGATGACCGTTTTGAACGCAGAGACGGACAGCGAGGAGGCGGAGACGGCCAGCGAGGACGGGAAGGAGACGGCCAGCGTGCAGGGAGATGCCAAAGGAGAGGACCTCACCCCCCGGGGCAGGCACATGGAGCGCCAGACCACACTCTCCTCGACCTTGCGCCTGGAGACTCCCACTAGGTCAAGGTCAGAGACCCCTAAGCGTCCCCGTTCGAAGGAGGGGCCTACTCCCACTGACAAAAAGAAGGGGAAAAAAGCAAAGAAGAATGGGGCTCAGTCTCAACAACAGAGTACCCCTCCTAACCAAGCGTAGGTAACATTGTGGGTACGACACGCGCAGAATTCGGACTATGAGTAAGGGAATGTGAATCACGGCTAATCTCAGCTTTCATTAAAGATGGCTAAGCTACGCATATGCTCTTTAAATGTGAGGGGATTAAAAAATAAATTTAAAAGGGCTGCTATATTCAAATATCTCAAAAGCAACAAATTTGACATTGTCTGTTTACAAGAAGCCCATGTTAATAAACATGATGCCTTTATCTGGGAAAAACAATGGGGAGGAAAGTTATTTTTTAATGAGGGTACAAATAGAACTAATGGGGAGATAATTTTAGTTTCAAAACATTTTGAAGGGGATGTAGTGATAGAACTTGCTTTACCAAGAATATTGGTAGTAACGATAAAAAATGAGTATTATGATTTCAAACTGGGAAATGTTTATGCCCCCAACGATCGATTGGATAAAATAGCGTTTTTTGTACAACTGCAAGAAATATTTAGTGACTTTATTGAAGAAAACTTCGTCTTGTGCGGGGATTTTAACTGTGTCATGAATAATGACCTGGATATTATCTCAGGCAATTTTCATCATAAACGAGAGATTAGAACACTAAATGATACAGCAAATATTCTTAATTTAGCCGATATTTGGAGAGCCTTGCATGAGGCAGAAAAGGATTTTTCTTGGTGTAGAAATAGCCCTTTTATCGCACGCAGACTAGATTATTGTTTTGGAACGGAAGAAATGCTATCATACGTGGTGTCATGCGAGCTCACACACGTAGCTCAGACAGATCATAAAGCAGTTATCATAGAACTAAACACTGGTGATTTTGTCAGAGGTCCAGGGTACTGGAAGTTTAACAATAGTTTTTTGAAAGATAATGTTTTCGTTCAGCAAATGAATGATCTATTAGAAAGACAATTAAATGTTAATACCGAGACCTCATTCATTGATAAATGGGAGTATTGTAAAATCGAAATTCGTAGCGGTTGTTCTGAATATGGTAAGTTAGTAGCATGCAGAAAGAAAAACAAAGAACTTCATTTAAAAGAACAACTTTTAGAACACGAGAAAAAGATGATAAAAAGTCCCTTGAACCTTGAAGGGCAAAAAGAATATCTTAACATAAAACAAAAAATAGAGCTTTCAGAATTAGAAAAGACCAGGGGAGCGCAGGTAAGATCAAGGATTAAATGGATAGAGGAGGGAGAAAGAAACACAAAGTATTTCTGTAGCCTTGAAAAGGCTAGAGGTAAAAAGAAAGTGATAACTAGATTAATTTCAGACACAGGTGAGATAATTAACAATCAACGGGGAATCATGAGCGAACAAGTTGCTTTTTACAAAAAATTATATAATCAAAAAACTGAAGAGCAAGATGTTGGAAATGCAGTAGGTACTTTCTTAGAAAATGAAACCTTCCCAGTTCTTGACAGTGAGGAGGCTGATTCTTGTGAGGGGTTAGTAACAGTTGATGAAGCATCTAGCGCTTTAAAAGACATGAAAAATGGCTCTGCCCCAGGAAATGATGGGATAACGATAGAGTTTATAAAGTTTTTTTGGCCTAAAATACGCAATACACTGACACAATCATTCAATGAGTCCTTTCATCTTGGTAAATTATCGTTTTCTCAAAGATATGGAATAATCACCCTTTTACATAAAGGCAAAGATTTAGAGAGAGAGAGGCTATCCAATTGGAGACCTATTACACTAACCAACAGTGACTACAAGATTTTAGCTAAAGTATTAGCAACAAGGCTAGGAGGTGTTATTCACAAATTAGTTAGTGAAGATCAAGTTGGGTACATTAGAGGAAGAAATATAGCCACAGTCCTTAGATCAATAGACGATGTAATACATT
The DNA here is from genome assembly GCA_017654935.2 of Phymorhynchus buccinoides. Lineage (NCBI taxonomy): Eukaryota > Metazoa > Mollusca > Gastropoda > Neogastropoda > Raphitomidae > Phymorhynchus > Phymorhynchus buccinoides. Next base: position 13,723,647 of record CM065696.1, read on the forward strand.
ACCTAAATAAAACACGCAAATCGGGTTATTTGTTAGCAATTGACTTTGAAAAAGCCTTTGATTCCATCTCCAAAAAATATTTCCTGAAGGTTTTTGATGTTTTCGGGTTTGGTACAGACTTTAAACAGTGGGTGTCTGTTTTAACTAACAGCAACATTACTTCTATTAACCATGGAGGATGGATTTCCGAGTACTTTGAAGTCGAATGTGGCATAAGACAGGGTTGTCCGTTTTCGCCATTGGCTTTTGTGCTTGCCGTTGAGCTTTTGGCTATAAAAATTAGAAATAGCTCGGTAGCTGGAATTGAAATACCAACTTGCTTGGCCGAAGAAAAAGAGAATATTAAAATTAAACAGATGGCAGACGACACGACTCTATTTTTGAAAGATCGTGATGATATTTTTAAGTCATTAGAAATTTTATTATCATTTAGAAAAATCTCTGGTTTAAAAATGAATGCTCAGAAAACAAAAGTATTACGAATGGGGGTTATGAGAAATGGCCGTGACATTCCTTTCACAGTGGTTGACAAAATAAAGATATTGGGTATTCATTTTGAGAAAGACAAGATGGCAAAATACCTAGAAAATAACTGGAAAGAAAGAGTTATTAAAGTCATAAGCATGATAAAAACATGGGAAAAGAGAGATCTATCTATACAAGGCAAAATTGTTATCATCAAAACGTTTCTACTTAGTCAGTTTGTATATGTAATGCAGGCAGTTGGACTTCCTGACGAAGTTCTTCAAAAAATAAACACGATATTATTTAAATTTCTATGGAAAAAAAAGTTCAATAATACAAAAGCGTTTGAAAAAGTAAAAAGAAAAGTTATGGAACAAGATATTGAAGAAGGTGGCCTGAGAATGGTTAATATGATTCATTTTCAGAAGCTTCTTAACTTGAAGTGGATGGGGAAATTGTTCAACGCCAGGGAAAACGAAAATTGGAAACATATTCCACTCTGGCATATGAATAAATTAGGAAAAGACCATTCTTTTTTTTACATTAACACAAGGGCTACTAATGTGAAAGGTTTGGAAAGAATTGATAACAACTTCTGGAAGGGGGTATATCTAAGTTACATAGAAAACAAAACAGTTGATGGCATGCATGATATAAATAATAGCAATTTTCAATCACAAAATATTTTTAACAATTCCTTAATACAGTACAGATCAGATTCAAGATACAATCAATCAGACTCAGGACTGCATCACAGACATCAAACACTGGATGACCACAAACAAACTCAAACTCAATGATGATAAAACTGAGGCCCTCCTTGTCCGTTCCCAGCATAAACCATTGTCAGACTCCGCTCCTTCTTCTATTTTAGTCGGCAACACCAACATACAGTTCTCCTCCACAGCAAGAAACCTAGGGGTCACATTCTCCAACACTCTTTCCATGGACACACACGTCTCAAACATCTGTCGCTCTGCATACCACGAACTCAGGAAAATCAGCAGCATTCGCCACCTTCTTACCTTCGATGCAGCCAAAACGCTTGTCTGTTCTCTGGTTCTGTCCAAGTTCGATTATTGCAACTCCCTCCTCTCTGGCATCCCACACTATCTTCTTGACAAACTCCAAAAGGTCCAAAACTCTGCAGCCCGACTAGTATTCAAGGTTAAAAAACATGAACACGCCCAGCCTCTCCTACAGAACCTTCACTGGCTTCCCATTTCTGCTCGAGTCGATCACAAAATATCTACACTCTGTTTCAAATCTGTCACCGATCCTTATTTTCCTGCCTATCTCTCTGATCTTCTGCACATCTACTCTCCTACCAGACTACTCCGCTCCTCTTCAGACAATCGAACTTTCACTCTTCCTCGACCCAAAACAAAGACCTATGGCAACCGCACTTTCTCTTTCACCGCACCGAAAACATGGAATCAGCTCCCATTCACCACTCGCAACTCAGAAACACTTCCACGCTTCAAAACCGCTCTAAAAACCCACTATTTCCGCCAGTCCCACAACCTCGATTAAAATATGTCTGCTGTCTCCCTTATGTCTTTCCGTCTGTTGGTCTGTTTGTCTGTCCCCCCCCCCCCCTCTCTCTCTCTCTCTCTCTCTCTCTCTCTCTCTCTCTCTCTCTCTCTCTCTCTCTCTCTCTCTCTCTCTGTGTCAACGTGTCTGTCACTCTGTATGCCTGTCCATCTGTCCCCCCTCTCCACCCCCTTGCTCTTTTTCTTAACTTCTCCCCCCCCCCCCCCCTCCCCACTTTGTCTACTCGTCTCTCACTCTTTGTCTCTCCGTTTTCTATCTGTCTTACTCTCTGCTCCTCTCTATCCCCGTCTCTATCCCCAACTCCTTCCTTCTTTTACGCTCCCTCTTCTGCTTTTCTGCATTACCTTCCATTTTGTCCATTTTCTTCTTTCTGCTTCTGCTCTCTGCCGCTACGGTCAATGATGCACAATGGATGAGTGCATGTGAGCGCGTGCGTGTGTGTACATGCGCGCATGTGTGTGTGTGTGTGCGTGCGTGTGTGTGTGTGTGTGTGTTGTGTGTGTGTGCGTGCGTGCGTGCGTGCGTGTGTGCGTGCGTGTGTGTGCGTGCGTGCGTGCGTGCGTGCGTGCGTGTGTGTGTGTGTGTGTGTGTGTGTGTGTGTGTGTGTGTGTGTGTGTGTGTGTGTGTGTGTGTGTGTGTGTGAAAGGATGGGCTGGATGGGTGTATTTTAATGTTGTGAACATTTTATGTACTTGTGTATTTTTATTTCTTTATCCATTTTGTCTCACTGTTTTAAAATGATTTTACATTATAAGTGTTTTAAAATGCTATTTTATTAGTATGTGTGCGAGTGTCATTCATTTAATGTTTTTCCACTAATCGTGTGTGTCTGTGTGTGTTTGTGTGTGTGCGTGTCGGTGTGTGTGTGTGTGTGTGTGTGTGTGTGTGTGTGTGTGTGTGTGTGTGTGTGTGTGTGTGTGTGTGTGTGTGTGTGTAGGTGTGTGTGTGTGTGTGTGTGTGTGTGTGTGTGTGTGTGTGTGTGTGTGAATGTTTATTAATATTGAATATAATGTGCCTTTTTGTGACTATTGTATGTACAAATGATAGTAAGTTGTTATTTTATGATGCATGCAACTGTATTTCAGTCCTATAATATATCTCTGTCTCTGTTTGTGTGTCTCTCTCTTCTCTCTTTCTCTGTCTGTCCCTCTGTCTGACTCTCTGTGTCTCCGTCTCTGTCTTTCTCTGTCTGTCTGTGTGTCTGTCTCTTTCTCTTTCTCTCTCGTTCTCTTTCTCTCTCTATCGTTATAAGTGTGAGTGTGATTTGTTAATAGTGTGGCCTGGGCGTCTTTAAGTGTCCATCAGTGTGAGTGTTTCAAGTTGGTTGCGAAAGTGTACTGTAGATTATGTCATTCATTATTTGGGCGTGATTGAGAAATTGACTGAGGGATCCCTGATCCCTCAGTCAATTTCTCAATCACGCCCAAATAATGAATGACATAATCTACAGTACACTTTCGCAACCAACTTGAAACACTCACACTGATGGACACTTAAAGACGCCCAGGCCACACTATCAATGTTTGATATATACTTTTTGTTCATTGTGTTTACTATTCATTTTTAGTGATTTCTGTAAAGCGCTTAGAGCTTAAAGATTAGGCGCTATAAAAGTTGTCTTAATAAATAAATAAATAAAGGTATTATTCTTTTCACGTTGGGTCGACGCAGGTTTAGTGAAAATTAAAGACATAATTTGCACAGATGAAAATAGAATCTTATCTTTAGAAGAAGTTCAAAATTTGATTGGCCAGAATAGGGCAACTACTCTTTTTGAATACAATGCCCTGGTTAATTCTATTCCTAGAAATTGGGTACTTTGGATTCAGAGAGGTGATTCTGAAACCAACACCAGAGATTCGGACGCAAGAATGTTCAACACTAGTCCAAAATGTATCAATAAAATAATTTCAAAAAATAGAGTTCCGGTCCTGGCATCAGCTCATCACTTTTGGGTAAGAAAGTTTGGTTACAGTTTAGACAAAGAAACGTGGTCTAGGGCGCTAAAATGCACAATAGAAACAAGACTTAGAGTGCTCCATTGGAAAATTCTTCATAATATATATCCAACAAATATATTGCTTCACAAGATGAAAATTAAAGAAAACAATAAATGTTCTTGTTGTGTCGATGAAGTGGACTTTGTTGAACATTTTTTCTTCCTTTGTCCTCCAGTAAAACAATTTTGGAATTATATTGAACAAAAAATATTTTTAGAGACCAATATAAGACTACACATATCTGCTTGTGATGTTTTGTTCGGTGTGTGTAAGACGAGATGTACACAGGTAATGTTTAAATACATAAACCTTATTGTTTTAGTTGGAAAAATGTCCATCAGCATATTTAAAAAGACTCAGTCCATCTTTCCTCTTCAAGCTATCTTTGATAGACCATTTCTTCTAAGATCTTGATTAACTTTTATAATCTATTTGTAATAGGATCTAAGATGTGTCTAGCGACCCTTTCACTTTAACTTCTCCCCTTTTGGATCCTTTTGTGTTGACTTAGGCGCACAAAATCCCCACACTGATTCAGTAATATTTTACTTGCTATTTGACAGATTATTTAAAACCACACTCGATTGTGGAAATGTTTATTTGCTCAGCGCCTATTTTGTTTACATCATGATAGCATTACAACAAACACAATATCTAAAATACACTAGGGAGTGAAATTCTTTGTTTGTTTGCTGCTGCGTTGTTTATTTACGTTTTGCAGGCTTGGTCCACGGACTATTCCTGCACGAGCCCCTGAGGGACTCATCCAATCCTGTTCAGCACTTGGGTGTCCTGCCTGTTGAAGCTGGATGGTCCCTCTAGCAAAGCATCACGCGCAATAGTACATAGCTATCCACCTCGTAGCCATCCATATTAGAGTGTGCTCTTGTGTATCTATTGATTTTTGTATTTCGACCATTATTGTTAGTTAGGTATATATTCTTTGTGGTGTTAAGGTGGGTTTTTTTTTTAAAGGGTGTGTTGGATTGATATGTGCATGTATGGATAGAACGAAATAAGAAGGAAGTATTGGATGGATTTCTTAACCGGAAATATGTTTTTGTAGACATATGTTATGTTAACATTTGTCCTCTCCATGTTAGTTGATAATTGTAAGAAGAAGATACAAAAGCATAACACACGTGCATGTAGACACGTGTTGTCACACACAGACCACACACGCACACGCAAGCATACACACACACACACACACATCCACACACGCGCGTACGCACGCGCGCGCGCACGCACACACACACACACACTTACGTCCCTACATCAGCTATCTCGTCACTCATAGTCCTTCTAGTCTCCCTTGTAGTTTTTCTTTTTTTCCCACTATAAGGGTTGACACCGGGGGGATCCTCTGATTGAGGAGATTGTGGATTCGTATAGGATTCTTTCTTTTTTCCTTGTTGTTATGAGTGTTTTTTTCTCCATTGCTTGTTTTATTTCCTTCTCTACTTGGACTTGTCCATGTAATTTTCGATTTTCGGGACAAGGGGGGGGGGGGGGGGGGGGGGGGGGGGGGGGGGGTAAAAAAATGGAAGGATGAGCAGCATTTATTTAAAGTA
>CM065696.1:13731739-13751739 GCA_017654935.2 Phymorhynchus buccinoides
AACTGGGAGCCAATGTAGGGAACGAAGAACCGGAGTGATGTGATCGTACCTAGGGGAGCAAGAAATGAGACGAGCAGCATTATTCTGGACCCGTTGGAGCTTAGAGATGAGAGTTGATGGACAGCCAGCAAGAAGTGAGTTACAGTAGTCAAGGCGAGACAGGACAAAAGCACATACTAGAGTCTTCAGGGCATCTTGAGAGAGGAAACGGCGGATGGAACTAATTCTTCGAAGTTCTAGATAGCAAGCCTTGCAAACATTGGAAACATGCTGTTTGAAAGAAAGGGTTTGGTCCAAAGTAACACCTAGATTGCGGACGGATGCCGATAGCTTGATCTCAGTGCCATCAATGTCGACAGAACCTGGGAGAACCTGCGTTTTAATTGTGTGGTTAGAGGCTACAAGAATCATCTCTGTCTTTTCAGCATTCAGTTGCAGTTTGTTGTAAAACATCCATGTTTTAACAGCAGAGATGCACAACTTAGAAGAAGAAATCATTTGATCTAATTGACTCAGGTGGGCAGAAATGTACAGTTGATTGTCATCAGAAAAGCTATGATGTAGAATAGAATGCTGGTTGATGATGGCGGAGAGAGGTTGGGTATAAAGAACAAAAAGGATAGGGCCTAAGACTGAACCTTGGGGCACACCGAACTGAAGACCTTTTGGAAGAGATGAAGAACCATTGACAACAACTGTCTGTGTGCGATCAGAGAGGTAGGAAGAAAACCAGGAAAGAACAGCCCCAGATAGACCAAAGGAGGTGTGAAGTCTAGAAATGAGGATGGAGTGGTCGATAGTGTCAAACGCTGCAGAAAGATCAAGGAGAGAGAGAAGAGAAACCTTGTTTTCATCCAAGGCAGTGAGCAGGTCGTTCGTTATCTTTAAGAGGGCTGTCTCAGTACTGTGACCTGCTCGATAAGCAGACTGGTTTGGATAGAAAAGATCGTTTACCTGAAGATGGTCAGACAGCTGTTTAAGAACCACCTTTTCCGTAAGCTTAGAAAGGAATGAAAGATTAGAGACAGGCCGATAATTCTTTAGATTTTCAGGATCGAGACTAGGCTTCTTTAAGAGAGGTTTGACAACTGCAAATTTGAAATGAGTTGGAAAGCGGCCTGAACATAGAGATTCATTGATGATGGATGTAAAGTAAGGAAGGAGATCATCAAGACACTGGGAGAAGAGAGATGAAGGTAGAGGGTCTAGTTCACAGGTTTTAGTCTGAGTTCGGGTCAAAATCTTCTTAACCTCTTCAGTGGAAACAGAACGGAACTCAGACCACATACTGCCAGGAAAGGAGGGGTCAGGGACAGAGTCAGTTGATGGTGGAGCAGATTGAGAATCAAGATTGTGGCGGATGGTGGCTATCTTGCTGTGAAAGAAATCAGAGAAACGTTGAGGGAGTTCAGACACAGGGATAGAAGAAGGTAGAGGTGTGGACTTTGGTTTACCAAGGAGGGAGTTGGCTAAACTAAACAATTGACGTGAAGTAGAACAAGCGATAATTTGGGCATTCAAACAAGAGCATTTGGCCTTATCTATAATGTCAGACACAATTTTGTTCATGGCTCGAAAAATCTGTTTGTGAATGTCAAGTCCAGTCTTAACCCACTGGCGCTCTGCACGGCGGCGTTCTTGTTTAGCCTGAGTCACCTCAGGTGCCACAGAAGCATACTACGGTGATGGAGGCCTACTGGGGATCTTGCGACGGATGACAGGGGCATGGAGGTCGAGTAGACTGGTCAGGAGGTGATGGAGCTGGTCGGCAGAAGGCTGTAGAGATGAGTCAAGTCTGGCCCTGAGGTCAGACATGAAGGCAGTGATGTCGATGGAGGAGATCTTCCTGGTCTCAGCATACACAGAAGGGCATGAAGGGCGAGACAAACGGAGGCAGGAAAGAACACAGAGATGGTCAGAAAAGTCCAGGAAGGAGTCGGGAGCAGTGGACCGCAGGACGTCTTCGTCGTCACGCCTGACGATAACCAGGTCAAGGGTGTGACCTTTCTGGTGGGTGGGGAAGGTCACAGCCTTGTGCAGGTCGAAGTCATCCAGCAGTGCGGTGAAGTGGAGGGTGAGGGGGTCAGTGGGAACATCAACATGAATGTTGAAGTCTCCCATGATGATTGGAACACCGCTGATAGTGTTGCAGTGCTCCAGCAAAGAGGGAAACTCGTCGAGGAAGAGGGAGTCCGAAAGTTTGTTTTTCTTGTTGGGAGGGGGGCGGTAGAGGCAGAAAAGCTGTAGGCAGTGCTGACGGAGAGTAACGGAGAGCTGGGCCAGTTCAAAGGAGGAGTGTGGAAAGGGGAAGAGGGAGGTAGAGGTGAGATGGAGGCACAGTTTTTCACGCACGACAAAGGCAATGCCTCCGCCACGTGAAGAGCGAGGATAGGAGATAGTTTTGTAGCCAGGGGGAGAGAGATCAGCGCATTTAGCTTCATCACCCGAAGGCAGAAACCAGGATTCAGTGATGCAGAAATATCAACATCGTTCTCTACAATGAAATAATTAATATAAGAACGTTTATATGGGACGCCAACGGAACGGGGGTTAAACTGGGCAACAATAAAATTAGCATCTTTTGTGGGCGAAGCAACGGGAACAGTAAGTAAGTCAGAAATACTCATCCGTTTGGTAGGTGAAGGGGGAGGGCGACGAATTGAGCAGACAACAGAAATGTCGTATACATGTATTAAGTAAACTGAGCTTTTCTCATCTAACATCCCCCCCCCCTCCTCTCCTTTGTCCTTTTGGTATGAAGCATGTAAATATTTGCATCCTTTAACTTAATTAAATTATCCTTCCTTTTATCCTAATGTTTGTGTATTTATTTTACTTCCAAGTGTTTATTGTATTGCTTTAAGAAAAACGCGCTTTGATACCTTATTTGTTAATTATTTTTATTTGAATGTCATTGCTTAGAAAGAATGATTATGGTATTTAGTACTGTTTAATGTAACAGTGCTTACCTGCTTTTATGTCCAATTTTCACGCCTCTAAGCTTCCTGCTTGCTGTTTCTAATTGTCATCCATTGTTGTATATGTACCGTGCAAAAATAAAAATGTATCTAAGCAAAACTATTTCCATTCGCCTTGTTCACTTTGTCACTTTGCCTTTATGGAGTCCATCTCCTGAAAAAGTGAATGAATCTCTATCTGTCTCTCCTACATACAATGTCTTCTCTCGCGCGCGTGCATATGTGTGTGTGTGTGTGTGTGTGTGTGTGAGAGAGAGAGAGAGAGAGAGAGAGAGAGAGAGAGAGAGAGAGAGAGAGAGAGAGAGAGCGAGAGGGGGGGGGGAGATTGTGTATGAGAGACGTACTTACATGTAGAGGCAAAGAATAATGAACATGAATGAATGTAATGCGGAAGGGGTTTAGCCAACAATAAACACGCAAAATATATCTTATTTTCAATTTTAGATAAAACATTTAATTGTTTCTGTGCGGAACACAAAACGGTAGCAAAAGATGTAATAATGTAAAGCATAATTCATGTCCGAATACACATTTTTAACGCACGAAAGGAAACAAAATAACCTGCATAAAAGAACGAACGAGAGGACAAACTAATGGAGACAGGAAACAGAAATAGCATTAATTTTAGGCCTTTTTCCTTCTTCTTTTTTAGAGAAACGAAATTGTTTATTAACAAGAAATACATTTGTACATCACCATAAAACGTGAGTGGAGGAAGCAACCAAGGGGAGTGGGTCAGATTCATCTTAGCCCCCCCCCCCCCACGTCACGTATCACATTCCCTCTTATGCTAGGAAGATTTCTTCAGATTTATTACCAGTATAAGAGGGAAAACACTTGGAAACCGTGATTTTGGCACATGACGTGGTGGGTCTTTAAGTATGAAAGACAATTTTTATATAGTCTCCATTTGGGATGGACCTAAGTCAATTGAAAGAGAGAACAAAAACAGGGTGGTTGAGGACTCAAACACCGAAGAAGAAAGTGAGATGGTTAAAGGCGCACCCTGACGGATGAGAAACACGTCGAGATCACCAGGAAAACACCCTTTACAGAAATCGCAACGCTCACTTTGCTCTGGTTTCCTATAAATCAAACCGTCAAATCGGCGATTCCTATTTGGCGGAGGTGCTGGAAGTCAAATTCTTTCTATTGGCCGCCTGAGCTTAGACCAATGAGTCGTTTGCACGAAATATCCACAATACAAGCCTTTTTATTTCTTCATTTATATATTTAAATTTTATTGTTTACCAAAACGAGTTGCGCTCAAAAAAAAGGAAATAGATCCTTTTTTTTCTTACTGCATCACAAAGAAGAAAAAGCTTCAACCACAATGAGTGGCCTCCACCCACCCCATCCAAAATGGCTTCTCTCTCCAGCATCTCCGCCTAGGAGGAATCGCCGTTTTGACAGTTTGATTTATAGGAAACCAGAGCAAAGTGAGTGCTCCGATCCTTGAAACAGCTTTCTTTCAGGTGATCTTGACGTGTTTCTTAAAAAACAAACTCATCCGTCAGGGTGTTCCTTTAAGTGAGGGGGAAAAGTAAGATGGAAGAAAGAAAGAAAGATAAACATAGAGAGTGGGACCGAGAGAGACAGACAGACAGACAGATACAGAGACAGACAGGCAGAAAGGAAGACAGGGTAGATGGTTGTACAGAAAGGGGAGGTACAAATGCTGACAGAATTATTTGAGAGTAAAGTTGTCTCTCTTTAATCCCTTTTATATTTGTTAGCTTTTGCGTTTTTGTTTGTTTATTTGTCTGTTTGGTTGTTGTTTTTCTGCGCACCCGCACTCTCACACACACACACACACACACACACACACACACACACACACACACACACACACACACACACACACACTGAGACACACACACGTGCACGCATGCACACACACACACACACACACACACACACACACACACACACACACACACACACACACACACACACCACTTTTCATTTCCTTCCAACTAAATCGGCGTCATTTCAAGGTTATCGTTCCTGCCACCCCCGCCACCACCACCACCCACAGTCTTACTTCCCTCGACACACCCAAACAGCGCCATTCGGATCTGGTAAAGTAACCAGAAGACCAAATGCGTCAAAGGCACCCCGAACAAAACCACCCCCACGGCTAAAGGCGCTGCCTTTGCCGGCTCGTTATAGTCCAAGGGTTTGTAGATGTAGCTCGCTCCATCGTCGTTCTTGCCTCCAGCGGCCCAGTAGATGGCGCTGAAGACGAGGTACAGGAGGGAGAAGATGTGGAAGTAGATCACGTGGAACAGTCGCATGGGGATGGCCGTTACCGCCAGGTCCAGGATCACGTAGACGGAGTTGATCATGTGCGTAATGGTATTGAGGAGCTTCCAGTCACCTGGAGAGAGAGAACGGATCCTTTCTCTTTTAATTTTTTGTAATCAAAGTTCGAAGGTGCAGTTCCATACCCCTGTCTCTTAGGCACATATATGCGGAGATTCCGTGCGGAAACCCGCGGACAATCCATAAATAAGTGAAACAAAGAAGGGAACAGATTTGCACACGTGTCCGAATTCCCCTATATCAGTAAACTTTTATCCTTCTTTCTTCCACTTATTTAGGGGTTTCCCGTACTGAACTTAGCGTCTAATGTGAACCCAGCCTTATCCTAGTTCTAGAAGTAAAACAGAAGGGAAGAAAAAAAATAGAGAAAAATGTACTTTGATGAAACTAGAGCGGGAAAACGGTAGATCAACCATCCGCGCGGCACCATTTGGGGGTCCAGTGACTTTGCAGGAACAAACAGACAAACACCTTAGAAACTAATGTCCGACCAGTCTACACATGTATGTATGCACTTTACAACACCCCTGCGCCAGCGAGGATCTCTTGTGGCAGCATATTCGACTCCAGTGACCTTGACCTTAGATCAATGACCTTCATTTTAAATTATGGCCTAGGGAAAAGCTGTATTAAAAGTGCATAAAGATATCACATGCATGATTCATAGAAATAATGCTGACACGATAAGTTAAATGAGTAAGTGTAAATACATATAAAATTTAACCAAGCACAGAAGAGACAGACAAACAGACTCTCTCTCTCTCTCTCTCTCTCTCTCTCTCTCTCTCTCTCTCTCTCTCTCTCTCTCTCCCTCTCTCTCTCTCTCTCTCTCTCTCTCTCTCTCTCTCCACACACACACACACACACACACACACACACACACCACATGCATACGCGCGCGCGCGCACACGCGCACACGCACGCACGCACACACACACGCATCACACACACACACACACACACATACATACACACACACACACACACACACACACACGCACACGCACGCACACGCACACACACACGCACGCACACACACACACACACACACACACACACAGGATTAATAAATAGTTGAAGAACATGCAATAAAACAAATATATATAAAGAACGGAAGTAAAACAATGGAAGGTAAACAAAATTGAATCACAGTTTTCATTGTCCATTTTAGCCGTTAATCACCCTCCAAAGTCTCCAGCACGCGTTCGAACATACAGACACACACTCATTCACGTGAACACCCCCATACACCCCCCCCCCCCCCACACACACACACACCCCCACATACACCCCCACACACACACAACACACACATTCACACACACACACAACCTACACACACACACACACACACACACACACACGCGCACACGCACACGCACACACGCACACACACGCACACGCACACACACACACACACACACACACACACACACACACACACACACACACACACAAGCACACGCACACGCACACATACACACACACACACACATTCATACACCAATCACTTCAGTCTACACTCCACACATGCAGGCAGGTTAGCGGCTGGTCCCTGTGTTGTGGAGGCGTACTGCAGTAGGCAGGAAGGACTGCCGGAAGCGGTTGGTGGTCGAGGAGAAACTCCTGAGTCGCCAAGCGGCCGACTCCCTCTTCGAGGCACGTTCTTGCAAGTCAGCATGGAGCGGATGGGTGGGATCTGCCAGGACATCAGCCTCGTACATGTCGGTGGGATATCTCAGTTCCCGCCCCGAGATCCTGGCAGCATCGCTGACCACCCTGTCCAGGCGCTCTCTGTCTGCCTTCTGGACGTTGCCGTAGTAGCAGATGAGGTTGTAGAATATGGTGCTCTGGACAACTATCTGGTGGAAGAGCGCCATGATGTCCCCGTCCACCCTAAGCTGTCTCATCTTTCTCAAGAAGAACAGCTTCTTTCTGCCTTTCTTGCAGCACTCAGTGATGTTGGCAGTCCACCTTAGTTTGTCACCAATCGTTGTGCCAAGATACTTATAACTGTCAACAATGTCGACGGCTTGGCCTTTGATTATAAGAGGTTCAATGGGGTCTTTGACTTTTCGAAAGTCCACCACCATCTCCTTTGCTTTGCCGACGTTCAGTTCTAGAAAGTTGGAGTCACACCAGGAAACAACGCTGTTGACGGCTTCTTTGTAGTGTGTGTCATCAGACTGTATCAACCCTGACAAGGAGGTGTCGTCGGCAAACTTAACCAGTAGGTTGCCCTCCTCCTTGACCCTGCAATCTGCTGTGTAAAGGGCAAACAGTACCGGGGACAGCACACAGCCTTGTGGAGCGCCAGTGTTCGTGGTCAGTTTCTTGGAGTACGTCTCACCAATGCGCACAGCCTGTGGTCTGCCGGTCAGAAAGCTGTAGATCCACCGGATCAGGAGGGGTTGACGTCCCTGGCGAGGAGCTTCTCCATCATCAGATGTTGCTGAATTGTATTAAATGCGCTGGAGAAGTCAATAAACAGGATCCTTACGTAACTCCTGCTCTTCTCCAGGTGTTGAAGCAGCCTGTGGACAAGGTGAGGATGGCGTCGTCAGTCCCTCTCCTGGCGCGGTAAGCAAACTGGTACTGGTCCTGGTGCTCCTCGGTGCTGACCTTGAGTCGCTCCAATACGATTCTTTCAGCATATTTGAAAGCAATCGACGTAAGTGCCACTGGTCTATCGTCATTCATTTCCTGTGGAGATGGTTTCTTGGCCACAGGCACCAAGGTTGACGGCTTCCACAGTCGGGGGATCTCGCCGTCGTCCATGGACCGCTGGAAAAGTCTCTCTTTTAGCAGTCTGTCACTTATCTGGTCAGGGACTGAGGCGCTCCATGTCTTCACTTTCCTAAACTGAGTCTTCACTTCTTGGACGGCTATGTCATTGATGGTAACCCTAATTGTTGTTTTTAAACTGTGATATCCCCCTTAGCCTTCTTTTTGGTTTTCTTTCAGCATACTGTTGCTTAAACACAGACAACCCCTCTCTCACTCAATCAAACTGACAGACAGACTGCAGCCCCCACTCTTTTTCCTAAAAAAAACAAACAAAGATTATGTCGCCGAGCGGCAGCTAAATTTCCTCGCGGGTTATACCTAGCACTCATCAGCACCGCCAGTTGATAGGTACTTAATGGTTCAAAACATGTTTCAATAGGGGTATGAGCAGTAATGGCAATAGTCCTTTATTTCATGCCCAGATTGCACCAGATTGCAGTATTTTGCTTCTCGGAAATTTTTTTGGGCAGGGGGAGCATACCCCTGGACCCCCCTAGTGGTCTTGGTGATTTGCACCTTCGATTAATTAGCCCCCACCCCTTAAAATCTTAGGTCCGGCCCTAAGATACGTAGATCTTAGTTCTATTTTCTCCAGTGTGTTACCGCTAGAGAATTCCTGATTAGGAATAATTACTGTTGTATAATTATGCAGGCTGTGTTGGTGGATGGTATGGTGACGTGTGTTCCACGCCCTGTTCCCAAAGATGTCAGATTAACGACTGTGACCGTGACACAGGACAATGTATCGCATGTATCATTGGGTACAGCGGAGACAATTGTGCAGGTAAGTGTCATTGCATACTGAATATAATTATGTTTAGTACTAGCTCACTGTCAACTATTTTTTTTGTTCAATACGACTACTTCCCTTTGAGCGTATATGTGTTGTTATTTCAAAAGACAAGACACAATGTTCCTAATACTAAAAAAACCACGTTGTATTTTAATTAACAAATGAATTCATTTTTTGGCAATGGAAGGGAAAGTTATTAGTAAGTGACTTCTATAGGAGAGAATGATTTTAATATTATTCTTGTGCTAATAAAAAAGACGTTTTTCACGCTTATCTCATCAAGGGATTTTTTGTTTAAATATAACTCGATTCCCTTTGTACGCATATAATCATGTTTTGTTTGTGTTTGTTTGTTTTTACACGTACATTAAAAGAAAAAGAAGACAAATTGCTGTATTCATCGAGTGTCATTGTATGACTGATATAATGCAACAACAAAAAACGCACGCATCAATATCCAGTCGCACGCACGCAAGCATATATATATACGCGCACGCGAATATATGTATATACACGAGAGAGAGAGAGAGAGAGGAGAGAGAGAGAGAGAGAGAGAGAGAGAGAGAGAGAGAGAGAGAGAGAGAGAGAGAGAGAGAGAGAGAGAGAGAGAGAGAGAGAGAGAGAGAGAGAGAGAGAGAGAGAGAGAGAGAGAGAGAGAGAGAGAGAGAGACTAATGACTACACGCGATCATAAGGAGTATTGAACCGAGTGGTTCTTGCTTCTGACACGGTACTGGGTGTGCTCCCCAAGAGCGCTTAAGCCGGTGTACGATAACAACAACATCCATAGGCAACAGTAAAGACCTTACTTTATTCGTTGAAGATCGCGCTACATTTCATGATGTATGCTCTTGGCCTTTTATTATTATTATTATTAGAACATTTAGGATGCCTAATCAATTTAATGCCCTAGGCGTTTACAATATAAAAATATAATATACACATATAACACCACATATAATAATATTTAACATATAGCATAAAGAATGGGAAATACAAATTACACAAACACCCAAAGGCGGTCAGACAAACAAACATACATAGAATTACACACGCACACCACACACCCACACACGCGGACACCCACAAATAATTATATGCGCTCACCAAGCACACAGACGTTCACTCTCAGACATTCACACACCAAGTCATGAAGGAAGGGATTAGTAGTTATTTAGGAAACAGATGAGTTTTGAGATGGCGTTTGAATGTGGGCAGAGAGGATGAGTATCTGAGAGAGCGAGGCAACTGATTCCAAGTAACAGGAGCTTGATAGGAGAAAGAGCGTTGACCATAGGTTTTAGTGCGGACAGTGGGGATACATTAGAGACGGGTGTCAGATGAGGAACGCAGAGCTCGAGACGGTGTGTAGAGATGTAGCAGATCAGTGAGGTATTCAGGACAGGAAGACTCGACAGATTTGTAGCAGAGAGAGGCAATCTTGTAGGATATTCTTTGCTGAACAGGGAGCCAGTGGAGAGAACAGAGCAATGGAGTTATATGGTCATATTTAGAAGAGCGGAAGATGAGACGGGCAGCATGATTTTGAACTTTTTGAAGTTTGTTGATGAGATGAGAGGGGGAGCCAGACAAGAGAGCATTACAATAATCAAGGCGGGATAGTACAAATGCGCAGACAAGAGTTTTTGTGGTATCTTCTGAGAGGAGATGGCGGATAGAAGCAATTCGGCGGAGTTCAAGAAAGCAAGTACGACAGATATTGGTGACATGCTGTTGAAAGGAGAGGTTTTGATCAAGAGTTACACCAAGGTTGCGGGCAGAAGGAGAGAGAGTGATAGACGAGTCAATTAGTTTGATGGAGGATGGAAGAGAGGGGTGATTTTGAAGTTTTGGTGGGGTGATCAAGATCAGTTCAGATTTGTCTTCATTAAGTTTCAGTTTGTTTTCTGTCATCCAGTCCTTCAGGCTGGTTACACAGGACTGGGTGCTTTGGATCATGGTGGGAAGGTTCGAGAGTGGTCCAGATATGTACAGCTGATTATCGTCAGAGAAAGAATGATGATGAAGCAGGTATTGTTGAACAATAGAGGAGACAGGATAGGTGTAGAGAATGAAAAGTAGAGGGCCCAGGACAGAACCTTGTGGTACCCCATAGACCAAGGAAGAAGGTTTAGAAGAAAGACAAGCAGAAAGACCATTAACAGAGACTACCTGTTGACGATCAGTGATGTAGGAATGTAACCAGCTGTGAACAGTGTCAGAAAGCCCAAACGAGTGATGCAGACGGGAAAGAAGGATAGAATGGTCAATAGTGTCAAAAGCAGCAGAGAGGTCTAAGAGGGTCAGGAGTGAGATATTGTTAGAGTCAAGAGCAGTCAGTATGTCGTTACATATTTTGAGAAGAGCAGTCTCAGTACTATGGCCAGAGCGGTAAGCAGATTGAAGGGGATAGACAAGGTTGTTGGAGTGTAGGTGGTCTAACAGCTGATCAAGAACAACTCTCTCTAGGACTTTGGCAAGAAAGGGAAGGTTTGATACAGGCCTGTAGTTCTTCAAGTTATCAGAATCAAGTGTGGGCTTTTTCAAGAGAGGTCTTACAACTGCAGATTTGAAAGAAGATGGAAAAGAACCATCAGAGAGCGAATGATTGATGATGGTGGTGATGTGAGGGAGAAGAGTGTCAAGGCAATGGGTGAGGAAAGAAGCTGGTAGTGGGTCAAGTTCACAGGTCTTAACGCCAGATTTCATGATGATTTTCCTAACAAACGCCTCAGACACAGAATGGAAAGAGGCAAAGGGAGTTCCAGAGAAAGGGGGGTCAGGATAGGATACATGGTTGTTAGTCAGGGAGTCCAGTGATAATCTCAGGTTAGTGATCTTGTTAACAAAGAAGTCAGAGAAAGCCTGTGGGAGTTCAGAAGGTGGCAGGTTAGAAGGAAGAGGAGAAGAGTCGGCTTTACCAAGAAGAGTGTTAGTAATGTTGTAGAGCTGTTTGGATGTGGAACATGCAAGGATTTTGGCATTGTAGTAAGCAGATTTGGCTGCGTCAACAAGGCTATTAACAATTTTGTTGGCAGTTTGAAAAATGTCTTTATGGACAGTCAGACTGGATTTAAGCCACTGTCTCTCGGCTCTACGCCTCTCATACTTAGCACTTTGCAACTGTGGCCCAACGGAAGAAAACCAAGGTGAGGGTGGCCTCTTGGAGACAAGGTGACCAAGAGCTGGAGCGTAGAGATCCAGAAGCTGAAGGAGGAGGGAGTTCAGGTCACCAGGAGAGGTTGGCGGCGAAGCAGACAGATGAGATTGACGGTCAGCTTCGAAGACAGTCAAGTCAACAGCAGAGAGGTTTCTGGCCAGAACGTAGGTCTTGGAAGGTGGAGGACGGGAAAGATGAAGGTCGGCAACAAGGCAGACGTGGTCGGAAGGGAGGGTATAGTCGATGGTGAGAGACTTCACTATGGCCTGGTCAGCCCTGTGGATTACGTTGTCCAATGTGTGTCCACGAATGTGAGTCGGAGCGTGGACACACTGAACCAGGCCATAGCAGTCGAAGAAGTCGATGACTTTGGAGGTGGTGGAATCAGAGGGGCGGTCGAAGTGAATGTTGTAGTCGCCAGCGATGATGTAGGACCCACGGAGTGAGTTGCAGTAGGACAGGAGATCGGGGAGTTCGTCAACAAAGATGGAGTCAGTCAGGCGGCTTTTAACAACAGCCATGCGAAATGTTCACACGGTACTGGGTGTGCTCCCCAAGAAGCTGGGGAACAACAACAACGTCATCCATAGGCAACAGTAAAGACCTTACTTTATTCGTTTGAGATTGCGCTACATTTCATTATGTATGCTCTTGGCGCGATCCTAATAGGAATACCTGTTTTGACTCATACTTTACCATCCGTAGTTTTATCCAGAACTGATTTTTTTTTTAAATTTCAGATGGCTTCTTCTCAACCAAACAGTGAATTGACATGTCATATATGCGGACAACATTTCAGTACTCAAGGAAATAGAGACAGACACGTAAAACAAATACATGAAAAGGCAACATCATTCGGTTGTGCACATTGTCCTCGTTCCTACACGAGACGAGACCGTCTGCAGCGTCATCTACGTAAGCAACACCCCCAATTACCCACCCCTGGACCCTCTACATCCTCAACACCGAGATTAGAACCCCATCCTCGTTTCCAGTGCCCTCATTGCGATAACAGTTATACGAGAAAACACGACCTGAATCGTCACGTCTCTCAGAAGCACGGCTCCCTCAAACGCCCCGCTTCTCCCGCTGATGACCCCCCTTCTCCTCCTCCTAAAAGCCCCAGAAGACCGTTTTGGACCAAACCACCTTCAGAAGAAGAAGACCCCGAAATAGGCGCCATTTACCGAGAACATCAAGGAGCCATACGATCGCATTGTCGTCTCGGGCGTCACCAACGTCAATGCACGGTACAGTGGCCTTCACTGGACTCCCCTCCTTCCTGGGATAACGTGCTCAGGGACATTTTTCATGATCAACGTTCCCGCTTCAAAATCAACTACAGCCACAGTTTCATTCTGCAGAACCGAGACACCGAAGAATACCGCTTTTTTCACTTGCCGTTAAACAACGCACGGGCTATGGATCGTCCTAGGTTAGTACAACGGTCCAAGGACGTGGATGAGCTGATCATGGACATACAGAACATCGACATCTTGGAAGAGGCGCGTCAAAGTTGTCCTTTGACGAAATGGATGGTCCGCGGGGTGACTTCCACTACATGTTTTGTAAATATGTTGCAGGGCCATCCCGTAGGGTGCGCTCAGCCTCTGCCGGACTACATTCTCAAAAACAAGGGCCTGATGAAGCTCAGGAAAGATCAAAGCAATAACTTCGATTATCAAGACAATCTGTGCTTCTTCCGTTGTGTGTCCCTCCACAAAGGGACTGATATCACCGGGCTTCAAAAACCGACGTTAGAGCTATTTCGGGCCTGGACTCGGATGGACGTGACCGAGTTTAAAGGGGTGTCTATGAGCGACCTGCCCCGCTTGGAAAGGCTTTTCAACACCAACGTCAACGTGTTCGCCTTCGACCCGGATCTGCGTACGACCCGCGGACCCGCCTTGGTGCCTGTGCGACGCAGCAAGGCCTGCTACGGTTCCCCTCTGAATGTCCTGTTGTACAACGACCATTACTGCTACATCAAGGACGTAGACACGGTGGCCTTGAGTTTTGCTTGTCCGAAACGTCACAAACTGTTCAAAAGTCATTATACTCAACGTCATCACGAAAAGAAGAGATGCTCGGGAGACAAGATTAAATACCGCTATCCCGGAGGAGTGTACCATCCTCCTTTAACCCCTCTGCAGCGACTAGAATGACAAAACCTTCCCGTCGAGTCCAACTACGTCTACCCGTTCCGCGCGACGTACGATTTTGAGACGTACTTCACCAAAGAAGACCTTCCTTCTTCGTCATCTGACAACACTAGATGGCTGTGGAAACATAATGTACTCTCAGTGAGTGTGTGCTCCAACGTCGAAGGCTACGACACACCCGTGTGCTTCGTTAGCGAAGATGATCCTCAAGAAGTGATCAATAATATGATGAATTACCTTCCAGAGGTAGCGGACTGCGCTTTTCAAACGCTGAAAGACACTACTTTCGCTGAAGCCTACCATATACTGGAAGAAAGAAAACAAGTGGCAGTGGAGATTACAACGGCATGAGAGTAGAAGTGTGGTTACTGCTACACGTATCTGTATTATTAAAAAAAATCGGGACTTTACTGGTTTAGCACTGCCTCCGGCCATTGCCTCCAGTATTGTTCCCACAATCTTTGTATTTACAAATGCCCCACATGTCGAAAGGCGTTGGGACAGTGCGTCACTCTCAGAGCAGCGCCAACGGCAAACGGGGCCTTATAACTCCGCCGTTTTAACCGAATCGCTTCAAATTTGCTGTACTCATCATTACCAGTACTTGGCGTTACCGTTTCTAGGCGTTACCGTTACTAGGCGTTACCGGTACTCGGCGTTGCGCTAGTCTTTATAATAAAGCTACCTTGTTCAGGAGGTGCTTCCCACTCTCCTGGCCATTGTAGACATTACTTTGACCAACTTTTACCCAAGGCTGCAGACCAAAGGTGGCCGTGGCCGATTCACACCTGCCATTTCAATCGCGCGACCATCCAACTGCGATATTTGTGAGATATGCTTCTCGTGAAATACTACTGTC
This sequence comes from Phymorhynchus buccinoides, assembly GCA_017654935.2. NCBI lineage: Eukaryota > Metazoa > Mollusca > Gastropoda > Neogastropoda > Raphitomidae > Phymorhynchus > Phymorhynchus buccinoides. The sequence continues at coordinate 13,746,803 of CM065696.1, forward strand.
TATGTGAATCTTATGAAATCCTACTAATTTCGTTTACTATATTTTGTAGTCCCCTATACAGGAATATTAGGCTTTAGGTATTAGGTTCTTCATAGTCACAGAGGCATCTCTGTGAATTCGGGTTGCTCCCACCTAGAGAGCGCGTCGCAGCCAGAGGCGCGCCACTCATTTTTTATTTTGTTTGTATGCGATGTTTTGTGTGACTGATGAGGAAGAAAAGGGGGCGGGGGTAAATTTTGACCAAATCACAACGTTTTCGTTGCCACTGGGTTTAACGTATGCTAAGTGCATGGGCACACTGGACCTCGGTTTATCGTCTCATCCGAAAGACTCCACATTCAGACCGTAAGACCTAGTGCAAAGTGAGAGGAAAAATCCCCTGTACCCAGGTTCGAACTCGGGTTTACTTGATACGAAGCGAACGCGTTTCTACTGTGCCACTCTACACCACGATGAATATGATGAACTATTTATATTTTTGTATCAGACAAGTTATTATATTCGTTTGTTGGGGTCTACATGAATATAGTGAATGGCAAAGTTAGACAGTGGTATTTCATGAGAATCGTGCTTCACATATATCGTCACGGTTGGATAGTCTTTCGACTGAAATCGGATGTGTGAGTCGGTCCCATTTTAAAGGGCCAGCCAGTCCACTGTTTATTATTGTATTGTTGTTGATAAGCACACTCACACACATACGCGTACACACACACACAGACGCACGCACGCACACACACACACACACACACACACACACACACACACACACACGCACGCACATACACACACACACACACAACACGCACACACGCACACGCACACACACGCACGCACACATATACACACGCACGCACATACACGCACACACACACACACACGCACACACACACAAACACACAAGCACACAAACACACACACACACACACACACACACACACACACACACACACACACACACACACACACACACACACACACGCACACACACACGCAAACACACACACACACTCACACACACACACACACACACACACACACACACACACACACACACACACACACACACACACACACACACACACACACACACACACTCACACACACACACACACACACTCACACACACACACACACACACACACACACACACACACACACACACACACACACACACACAAACACACACACACACACACACACACACACACACACACACACACAAACACACACACATACACACACACACACACACACACACACACACACACACACACACACACACACACACACACACACACACACACACACACACACACACACACACACACACACACACACACACACTCACACACACACACACACACACACACACACTTACACACACACATACACACACACTTACACACACACACACACACACACACACACACACACACACACACACACACACACACACACACACACACACACACACACACACACACACACTCATAGACACACACACACACTTTTCCCCCTCATTTTAATTCAATATTTTGTGCTGTTGTCTTTTTTGTTTTGTTAAATTAATTGATTTATTTAAGTCTAATATGATCATTGTTGTGAACAGACTTTAAATTAAATCAATTGAAATCAAAATCGTTAATCTGAGAAGAACATAAGTGGCCTGCTGCATTGGCAACAAAGTGTAGAGTGGCACAGTGGGAGCGCGTTCGCCTCGTGTCAAGTAAACCCGAGTTCGAACCTGGGTACAGGGTTTTTTCCCTCTCACTTTGCACTAGGCCTTGCGGTCTGAACGTGGAGTCTTTCGGATGAGACGATAAACCGAGGTCCCGTGTGCCCATGCACTTAGCACATGTTAAACCCAGTGGCAACGAAAAAGTTGGCATTTGGTCAAAATCTCCAACCCCCTCCCTTCCTTCCTCATCAGTCACACAAAAATCGCATGCAAATTTATTTATTTTTTATTTGGGTGGCGCTTCTCTGGCTGCGACGCGCTCTCCAGGTGGGAGCAGCCCGAATTTCACAGAGACGCCTCTGTGAGTATGATGTAAAAAAACCTAACCTAGCCTAACATTCATGGCTACGCATACACTGACACGCAGTCGTAAGCGCATGACTGGCTGTTTCTTGTACAGGTTGTATTATGCATTTTAGTGACATAGGTGTTAAATCACTGTGGTGGTAAAATGCGACTTTGGCGGTGAATGGGTTAAAACAGAATCTACTGTTGGTTGCATTGTGCTTTAAAACCTATGAACCAGGTATAAACTAGCCATTATCCAAGCTTGCGTGTAATTTATGTCCTTATATTGAGTGAATCCTATATCTTTGCACCTCGCTGGCGGCCATTTTGAAATTACGTTAATATTTAAAATTGGCCAAACTTTTCAGCCCGGCCCCCATCAGATTTTCAATCAGCTATATAAACTAAACTGCAAAAACTAAATTCTTTACGATGCATTGCAAGGTATTCATGCACGGCCCAGTGACTATTTCTCTTAGTTCCCTGTCTTATCCTGTAGAGCTTTTCTTTGTATACTCTTTCAAAGAAGTGGCCTACACCCAGAAAGTTGATACTTCTTCCTGGTGTGTGTTTGTAAGCGTAAAGGTCTGTGTACACGTTAAGATTGTTCACAAAATATCTCTATTTTCCCATCGCAACACAGTGTTAGGCCACTCATCACGTTATCATTATTCACGAGATATTTCTATTTCCTCATGGCAACACAGTGGTAGCCCACTCTTAATCTGACTTACAGCTCACTGTGTTGCCATGGGAAAATACAAATATCTTGTGAATAGTGTTAACGTGTACACAACCTTATTATAACATATGACTCACTGTGTTGCCATGGGGAAATAGTGATATTGTGTGAATATTGTTAAAGTGTACACAAACCTGAACGAGTAATAATAATTATCATTTTACTGGGATTCACGTCAACTTAACTTAACAAAACTTTGTTTTAAATCTCTTATAAGAACACATACTTGGCAAAACCCATGATTTCAACAATTAGAACATAATAATCGTATGACAATACTAACCCAAACCATGGTTAAATGCAAAACAATACAACATACAAGTGTACATGTCCACATACAATATACAAATGCAACTGTTATACAGAAATTCACGTCTTAGACATACAGTGCAATATTTATGACATCATGGAAGTTTAAGACAAATAATTGGTAGTAGTAGTAGTAGTAGTAGTAGTAGTAGTAGTAGTAGTAGTAGTAGTAGTAGTAGTAGTAGTAGTAGTAGTAGTAGTAGTAGTAGTAGTAGTAGTAGAGCACTTTCAGCCCCCTCAGTTTGGAATTCCTTGCCACGTGAAATTCGTCATCCATTCTTAACCATAAAATTTTCACTTTAGTCTCCTTTTCTTGTGCGGGCACACATATTTCAAAACAGCTCCCAAAACGTATCTCTTCAAACTGCACAACAACCTTTAGGTCATATTACCTTTAGTCCCGCCTCCAAGTGTGTTGGCTGTCTATGTCAGCTCATTCTTTAAAAAAAAAAAAAAAGTTGTTGGTGTGCGTGCTCTATGTTTTTGCTTGTGTGTGCTAGTGAGAGTGAGAGAGAGAGAAGGGGAAAGAAAGAGGGGGAGATGAGGGTGAGGGAGAGAGAGAGAGAGAGGGGGGGGGGAGAGAGAGAGAGAGAGAGAGAGAGAGAGAGAGAGAGAGAGAGGAGAGAGAGAGAGAGAGAGAGAGAGAGAGAGAGAGAGAGAGAGAGAGAATGATGCAGCTTTATTCAACAGTTGTATCATGTTCATGTGTTGTGTTGTTGGGTAGGGGTGCAGTGGTGGTGGTGGGGGGGGGGGGGGTGCGCGTGCGTGTATGTGTGTGCGTGCGTGTATGTGTGTGCGTGTGTGTATGTGTGTGTACGTGTGTATGTATGTGTGTGTGTGTGTGAGTGTGTGTGTGTGTGTGTGTGTGTGTGTGTGTGTGTGTGTATTTCCGATTGTGTGAGCGATCCCACCCCATTAGTATACATTTGTAGCATAGGAATAGCTTAGATAGGTTCCCTCCCTTGTAGTTTTGCTCTATATATCTGTTTGTTGACAATGTTTGTGTGTGTGTGGTGTTCGGTCCAGTGGTGTAGGGAAGTTTGTCTGTTTGTTTGTGTTTGGGTTTGTGACCACTCAACAATTGGCTGGTGCGCATTTGTAAATTTTAATTTTTGGGATTAATTTTGTAGATACGCCCGCACTGACCGTAACGATTATGCTTAATGTGAATGGAGTGCACTAGTTTGGGGGAAATTCACTATGTGTGCAAGTTAGTGGCAGTGATTATTAGATGACCTCACTCGCTCATTATCTCTCCGCCCACCCCAACTCTACTTGTGGACAGTCCTCGACCGCATTTCTCTATTTTAGCGTTTGGACGCTCGTTATATGTGAATCCTTTCTACTTCTGTCGCAGAGTTTTTGGACTACCAGGACTGTCATTCTGCTGCCTTGGTCAGCGGGAGTCCGTTTTCTTCGTCCTTTTTTCGTGTCGCCTGTTACCGCTGACCCTCTCCATCCCCTTCCCCCTCCTTTTTCCCACCTGGAAATCCGGACTCCTCTTTCTCCGGCTGAGGTAACCTGTGACCATTGTCCCGGCCCGTGGCAAAGGGTCCCAGCCGGAACCCGAAGGGGTCAGCCCGTGCTTCGCTGAGAACGGAGAGTCTCCTGAATCCTTTTGGGAGATTTTCGGCCAATGGACTTTTGGCCGGAGTGTTTGTGAGCAACTTGGACGTTTGCACCAGTTCTTGGAGTGGAGCGGCGGAGGGAACCTGGACTGCAGACAGCATTCTTCCAGCAGGAACCTGGACTGCGGACAGTTATTCTTCCGACAGGAGCCATTCTTGGCGTGATGACTAGTGTTGTTTTATTTTAATGTTTGATCGGGTCTGTGGAACTGTAAGTACCAAGGAGAGA
>CM065696.1:13756739-13766739 GCA_017654935.2 Phymorhynchus buccinoides
AGAAAGTCCCGAGGTAAAAGGTCTTTCTGTCTTTGGATCTACAACATGGAATTTCCTGGAACTGATTGCTGGCTTTTATCATTGGTTGATATTAGCCCGTCGTAGGGATCAACAGTAAAATGAGGGCTGCATAATGGAAAATCGTGGTACGGCTTAGTCTTGCGTGGAAGAATATTTAGGCCGTAGGCCACGCTACAGCCCTGCACCCCCTGAGGGATTTTTAGACATATACTGCATAAAATCCTAGCCCCTAAATCTGTTTGCCTTTGATCATCAGCTGGGTGTTGATATGACAAGGGCACAGAGCTATGGAACTCCGAAACGATGTTCGTCAATAAGTGCACGACGCAAAACCTCTAGTCCGGAGGCCACCCTATCCACCCCTTCCCATCCCCCACCCCGGGATTTTATGAGACCTATTCTCATGGAAATCACAGCCTCTGAACTATCAAAAACAAGTTTTTTTGCCTTCGATCATCCAGTGGATGTGGATGTGGATGTAGCAACGCCACGAATTTACGGTACTCAGTCCACAGTACAAAACCTGTTTTGGTTCCTGATAATTGACAGTAAAATTAATCATTTCATGCTCTCATGCACCCCCCCCCCCCCCCCCCCCCCCCCCCCCCCCCCACACACACACACACACACACACACACACACGTGGTGATACCAGGAGGTTTTTCGTACAAACAGTTCCCTCACCTTCTGGAAGTTATATAATTAATCCATTACTCTGTCTGACTCTGCCTGTTCCCTTTGCTTACTGTCATCTGCTATCTTTAAGCCTTACTGGTCCGTTCTCCCGCCATTGTTCTGGAAACTCTTACAATATCGTCAATAAACATCATTTTGACTTGACTTGACTTGACAAACATTATCTCCTGCCGAAGATGGATATGCTGGGCGTACTTTTTATTTTAGTTAGGCGCGTAACGGTAGCATGGCGCATCTGCGTTCATTTACTACGGGAGACTGAGCGATGGGCGAAGAATAAGAAGATGCTATCATGCTAAGGTTAATTGAGAGAGACTGACATTACTATTATTGTTTGTAGATAATAATATATTTATTGAATAGTGCGAACAAGTACGAAAAAGTAAAGTCATATGACCTACACGTGAACATGTCTTTTAACAACAGAACCATGCAGCTCATTAATTATCCTCAAAGACATGCATCTCAGTTATGATTATCAAAACTACCTGTGCACATACAGAATTGTCTCTAAATCATAGTATGTACGAATATACGAATATCCATGATGGATATGAAACTCCTGTAACGTTTCAAGCTACAAGCGCACTAAGGCAACAAGAAAAAAGTGTGTGTGGGGTGGGGGGGGGGGGGGTCATTGTGAAAGACACAAGTCTGATGCAAAAATAACGATATTAATTGATACATATTTTATTAGTCTCAAGGGAGGCAGACACTCGTGTAGAGACATTATGCAAGAACAGTCTGAGATTCGTTCTCAGATTCCTTTTTTTGTGGTCATAGAAAATTCTATCATAATTCTTAACATGCTGAAATAGTTAATGAGAAAGGTACCTGTGGGTCAGAGAGAGGGGCAGGCCAGATGTTGTAAGATGCACTGGAAGTATGTACCATGGTCAGCGAGCATCTTAGAACTATGCACACATTTCGATGGGTGTTTCTTTGATTTTTGCTATGAGGGATCCACAGAAGGCATTGCTCTGCCATCTTTTGTGATCTCTTGAATAATTAGTTCATGAAGGATGCACGTTGTCCCAAAACTAGAGGGTGTTTCTTCTTTATCAAAATTGCCCCATCACAGATTGTTGACTATGTGTGTTTCTGTACTGAGTTTTTCTCCATGGTTCCTCTGCATAAAGCTCTCTCCAACTCCAGAATAAAAGTGTAAGAGCATGTTCAGCTGCAGTCAAGTTTTGAGCACGGGCTCATCAATCTGATTTATTTTCCTGTAATATCATATTTCTTATTAATAAATTTGAAACCATGTTTGTTTGTCTTTAATTAAGAAATTGTAACATTGGTGAACTCGATTGAACGAGAGAGAGAGAGAGAGAGAGAGAGAGAGAGAGAGAGAGAGAGAGAGAGAGAGAGAGAGAGAGAGAGAGAGAGAGAGAGAGAGAGAGGGAGACACTGACACTGACACTGACACTTGTTTATTGTCATTACCACCGGGAGGGGTCTATTGACAAGGGGGGATGGTAACAGTGTTTCATTAAGCAAAACAATCAATCATATCAAAAACATAAGGAAAACAACAACAAAACAGCAATACATTCAAATAAAAAATAATCCGTTTGCCATTAGATCCTTGAGCAAAAGAAAAGGAAAAAGGGAATTATATTATAATGAAGCAAAACATATAATGACATAAAAGAAATTAGCTCGCGACCATCCACACTAGGCAAGTAATATACATGAGCATTCCATCACACGACAGACATGGAATAGCAAGACATGGATTTAAACAACCGACTGTTGATGTATTATGTTATGTCTTATTCTTATGGCTTCCGAAATAAATTGTGCCAAAGATTTAACCGTGTTTTCGTCGTCGGACGATAGAGTAGCAGAGACATCGTTTCTTTTTGCCATTTCCGACTGTTTTTTTCACTGATGTCACTAAAGGCTTGACATTGAAAAAGAAAATGTCTTTCGTCCTCTATGTTTGCTCCACACAAAAAATATACGGGTTTTCAGTAGATGTTTCAAACTGAAATCATCGTTTGTTGGCATTAAAACCGAGAGCACGTAGCCTAAATCTGGCATAGTTAGCTCGTTGCCATTTATCAGTTATAACCTTTAAATAACTTTTACATTGAAAAATATTTTTAAATGAATAGAACCATCAATATTTGTCATTGTTTTCTATGTCTGCGTGCCAATTCTGTTTAAAAGAGCAAATCAATCTATCCTTAAATTCCGATATAAATTGATGCTCATTTCCAACCCCTTGAGATACCCAAACAATACCAAAGCCGTGAACAAAAAGAAGTTTTTTAATCCTGAATGCCCAATTTTCTCTGCTTAAGTTATCTAACTGAAGAAGCATCATATCGCAAGTCTGTCTACATAAACGCGGTTGATGAAGCCTCAGTAATTTTAGCCAATATTTTATACACTTAACGAATGTCCTAATGTACATAGGGTATCTACCCATTTCCCCATATAAAAATGTATTGGACGAATGAATCGGGACCTTTAGAAAACGTTTGAAGGCATACGTATGAACTTTTTCAACAGATGAATTAGTGAGTAATCCCCATACTTCGGATCCATATGTCAAAATGGGTTCTTATTTTGACTTGAACAATTTCCAGAAAATAAAACAATCAATGCAATTAAGTCTTTTCAGTGATTTTAATATCGAAATTACACCTCTTTTACCTTTCCTACAAGATTTTCCCATGCGTAATTTAAACTTAGTTTAGTAGAAAATATAATTCCAATATACTTATATGTATTAATTACTGCGTCTTCCTCATTTCCATAAAACCATTTTTCGTGTCTAGATAAATGTCCACCTGTTCTAAATACTACTATATTCGTCTTTTGTAAATTAATTTCTACACCTAGCCGGTCAGCTTCTTCCTTTAACCCTTTCACCGCCAATGTCGCATTATAGCACCACAATGATTGAACACCCATGTCACGAAAAGGCCTCAAACCAGTGTCTGTTATCCAAAGAGCCTATTTTCATAATTTTGGGAGGTAAGGATAGGCCTCACTTTATGCATGTCACAGAGGAATCCCCAATATTGCAGATACATTTTTTCTCTACCCACTTAAGCTTAATGGATTTTTTTGTTGCTGAAAAGTGGCTGGCGGCGAAAGGGTTAAGGCATTAAGCTGGTTTTTCAGACCTAAAACAGTATATTAGATAGAAATACAATGTCGTCTGCAAAAAGCATTAAGAATATCTCTATTGCTCCTGGATAATGTGTATACCGTGAGAGAGAGAGAGAGAGAGAGAGAGAGAGGAGAGAGAGAGAGAGAGAGAGAGAGAGAGAGAGAGAGAGAGAGAGAGAGAGAGAGAGAGAGAGAGAGAGAGAGAGAGAGAGACGAAATACGAATGTTTTATTGAGAGTAAAAAGGATAAGCTACAATAGCTTCTTTGCACCTGGCCCTCTCACTCACACACTCACACCATGCATCAAGCAAAGAACAATTGACATAAAAACAATCAAGTCAAGAAAATGAAACAACAATTGGCACATAAAATAATTGACAGAGAATCAAATTGGGAAAAAAGCAAACATGGATAATAATGAGCAATGCTGAACATGAATTGGTGGTTTGAATTGATTACGAAAAAAAGAAGACAATTATGAGACAAACGACCATTTTTTCAGAATAATAGCACTTTTAAGGGGGGGGGGAGAGAGAGAGAGAGAGAGAGAGAGAGAGAGAGAGAGAGAGAGAGAGAGAGGGAGAGGGGAGAGAGAGAGAGAGAGAGAGAGAGAGAGATGGCAAAATGAGATTAAGGCGAAACGAGACAGGGCGAAAAAAACATTCACGTAAACTTTCGGGCGAAACGGGAACAGAACGAAACAGGAACAGGACAAAATGGGCCAGGGCAAAAACAGGATGTTCCCGGACCAGGGGAGTGGGTCACACACACACACACACACACACACACACTTTCCTCCCTTTTTGACTTCCTCATCTGTCCTTACAACTTTATGTTACCCTTTTCCACATAAGCGTCCCGTACAATCATTACTCGACATTAGGTGAAGACGGGGTAAAAAGCCCATGCCAATTATCTCATGAAATGAAGCAAATTCCAGTCAAATTTGGCCATGAGACGAACGCTAAACATTAACACTCGTCTCATGGGCAAAATGTGACTGAAATTTGCTTCATTTCATGAGATAATTGGCATGGCTTTCTTACTAGCCCATGGGCTTTTTACCCCGTCTTCGCCTACCAGTGGTTTACAAAACCAGTATGACTGCACACGTCTTTCTTGTTGGCAGCGTTCTTTTCCTTTTGTACTTTATGTGTACTTTATTTTTAGCATGAAATAGCTGACCCGTGACGAGTTATCGGCCTATGGCACACTGCATTGTACGGGGAAAACGTGCAGGGGTGGATTAGCCAGGGGGAGTGGGGGGTGTCAGGGGGAGATTGTCCTTGAACCGATGACAACATACAAGTTTTGTCAGACGACGTCATCATAGTTAGACTATGTCGCCATTGCTTTTATTAGCTCTTTTGCCCTCAGCAACATTCCACACACCCCCATAGCACCATTGGCACATAGAAAACGTAGATCAACCAAATATTTCTTGAGGTTTGTACATCAGAATGGAGAGGGTTAGGCCTATGAGCAATTTTGAAGTCACACTGACGAATTGTAACCCTGGAAACAACAGAATTGTGTGCGAGGGCACGGTCTTGTTGGAGCAGTATGTCTCTATTGACCTGTTGCTAGTGCAGCCGATTTTCTTTAAATTATTCCCCAATAACGTGCGACCCCTTTCTTTTTTAAAATGCGTAATTAATATCATCAGCAAATCAGAATATTCTAGCCATCACTTGAACCAAATGAAAGAAAGGTCATATATATATATATATATATATATATATATATATATATATATATATATATATATATATATATATCGGGGTGTGCATCAACAACTTGTCATCCTAATCTCTGAGTAGGGGGCCATAGATCAAAGTAGCGGTAAATGAAGGGCAAGAGCTGTGCCGGTCGGGGTTTGGCCCCGGGGACCGCTACATTTGCCGGATTGGTCTTGCCTGGATACTGTGAAAAGGTATATGACCCACCCCGACCCCCACCCCTTCCCCACTCACACAACATTATACACACTTTTTTTTCCTCCCTCACACACACTATTAAAAACATTTATCAACCAAAAAAAGGAATGGTTCCAGCAAACAAATAGTATATTTGATCCAAAAAATCCATAACCTTTCCATAATCTTTTGCCACAAGCATGTTTTTTTGTCAAAATCATCTAGTTTGTGGAGCATTAAATCGCTGCCCTATTAAATTGACTTTTAGTCCCTCCGCTTATGGGATAATATGAATGGCAAATTGCAAATTAGGGTTAAGCCATGTCCTTTGGCACACATGTACCTTAGACGCTCCCCTAACATAAAATGATGGGAAACACATTCGCAGCTGGTGGTTTCTGTGAGAAACAGGCCCCTCTGTGACGTCACCATAATACCGCTATTACCACTTGCGAATCCTACTTCATTAGCCTTTATTGGTTATCTAATGTACAATTATGTCTTGCTACATGCAATTTTATGTGCCTGTCATAAAAACCAGACCAAGCTCGAAGCTCATCACAATCACGAGTCACACAATGAGCTAGTCTGCTCATGTAGAGTCCAAATCACTGTTGCCAGCAAGGGTGCAAATATTTTTTTCCAGCACAGTAAATCCTAAGCATCTTATGGACTACATTGCATTGATATGTAACAGAAAAAAATAATAGTTTGTGCTCTAATTCTACATGAAGTAGCGTGCTTTAAAATGAAAATGAGGGCCTGCACATTTGTCTGTGCATCTTGAATGAATAAAACTGTGTTACAACTGCCATAGCCTCAGTCAACGGATCGACATGATAACTAGCATATCTTGTTCTGTTTCTTAAGTTCTTTTATAATGCTCTTTACTTTGATTAATAGGTGCATATTCAATGCACAATAAGCCAGAATGTTGTGTTTTTCACTTCTTGTACTTATGCAGTCTTGTTATTTGTAATAGAAAAAAAGAAGGAAAGAAAGAAGAAAGACAATTCGACTTTAGAAAGGTCCAAATGAAATTTGAATATTGATGCAACGTTGTCTCAACATGCAGTCAGTTTGATGCAGTTCAGTCATCTGTATTTCCTTTAGAACTCGTTTACCATCAGAGAGAACGTTTGAGTGATTTCCAGCATATTTTTCATGCAACCTTTACCAATTCCCAAACCTTTGATCTACCAAAGTAACAATGTGCAATTATAAATCTATACTTGTACACAAGCAAACAGGAGAGAGAGAGAGAGAGAGAGAGAGAGAGAGAGAGAGAGAGAGAGAGAGAGAGAGAGTGAGAGAGAGAGAGAGAGAGAGAGAGAGAGAGAGACAGAGAGAGACAGAGACAGAGACAGAGAGAGGCAGACAGACACACAAAGAGCGTGCGAGAGCGAGAGAATGAGAGAGAGAGAGAGAGAGAGAGAGAGAGAGAGAGAGAGAGAGAGAGAGAGAGAGAGAGAGAGAGAGAGAGAGAGGGGGGGGAGAGAGAGAAAGAGATAGACAGAGAGAGAGACAGAGAGAACACTGAACACAAAACTATTTTCACGGGTGAAGATTAGGTGAAGCCTATTTTTACAATCTGTGTGGGAGAATGAGAGACAGAGACAGACACAGATGGTGAGAGACAGAGAATTACAGAGAACCAATAGTCTAATGTAAAGACCAAAAATCCACCAATATCGTCCCACCATTATTGCCAAACCTGTTTAATAGGCTAATGGACATGAAGTGAGAGGGGTTGGAGTTAGGGGCAGATAGTGAAGGACCAGAGACTGTCTTTCAAACATACACGTTGTATGAACCTGTTTCATTCGATCTGCTTAAGTTTCGCTTTACATGCATAACTAATGGCAAACAAGTAGCATTATACCCATCTCCTTCCGTTTCACACAGTCAAACACCATTCAATCTAATCTTACTGAGGCTGGATGCACGACTGTAGCGAATATGTATTCCAGAAGGAAACAAAGGGCAGGATAATGTAGGCGAGAGAAAATATTTACTTGGTGTGTGATTCTGTTAGGGAGGCTCTTCCTTATGTACTTTGAAAGGGAGTTTCAACGAATAGGCACCATGTTATGAACATAAACAATTGATGTCAGGCATGCCAGTAATTCCAATTTATTCTTCATACTACATCAGGTTAAGCATATGAAGACGTCTTCCTTGCAGGCATCACCACAAGTTCAACTGTGAATTGCTTTAAGATAGGGCCTTTTGCAATAAGGATAGTTTGTGTTATTGTATCCATTCATGGCAGTGTAATGTAGACACGCCCATCCATTCTTCTTCAAACCTGTTTGGTAATAAAGCTTGAAATGCAGCTCAATATATTTCTAGGCATAGTGTGCCACAGACGTAATTGTAAATTAAAGCAGACACTTTGAATCCTAAAAACATCAAGTACTAGAATATCATAGTTTGATTGTTTGAAGATTGTGAAAAGCATAAGAAAAATGACAAATGTCTTGGGTATGTCAAACAATATTATCAAACAAGTTATATATCCAAGCATAATATGATCTATGATTTTCAGAAATTATAATTACCTGATACCACATCTCCCTCCACTATAACATGGATTATGAAGGCAATGCTGCACATGGTTGTTACTCATAATGTTCAATCTGTGTCCTTAAGCCAAGGGTCCTGAGAAATAATTAGGCTAATCTATAAACTAATGTGCGATTTTGAGAATAAGATGCATATTTCCTTTCAGCAAGTTACTAAGAATTCAGAGATTAAAAATTAAAATTTGATGTAGACAATTCAGTATTGTAAAATATGAACTAAATGAACCAAGTATGTAGGCTAGTTCTCTTAGGCATTTAGAGATCACTTGAATTTTGTTTTTAAAGTGGTAGGTGTGGAAGTAAGAAAAGAGACAGTGGTCAGCAGACATGTTCTGTTTTCTTGTGATGAAGAACAATGCCTAAGGATGTCGTCAAAGAGAAAAGACTATTTTCCTGGTTACTTGTACTACATGAGAAATGAAAACTGAACAGTAGTACATTTGTCAATCTGTTTGGACTTTAAATGACCACTGTATCTCTGTATTTCCATGTAGCTTGTAGTGTGTTTCCCACGTATTTTCCACTGAATTCATGTAAACGACTTGTAAGCAAAGATAAATTATTTAATCCCTTCAGATGAGATTGCATGGACTTAATCTGGCTGAAAAATCAGTCATAATGTTTAACTAGAGGGCTTATGTTTGCCTTTGAGAACAAACATGACAGGATTCTCCCCTCCACCAGCCTTTCCCTCCCCACTTCTGGCTCTGATTGATACCGGAAGTCTTGCACCATTAATCTTTAATAATCACACAAAATAGGAATGCATTTCGTGCAGCCGTTTTCGAGTTATTTAAGATTATAATTTACCCAAATTTGGCCATTTCCAACCCACTTCCGATTTTGGGTTTGACATGGAAGCGTTGCACCGTAACTCCTGAGTAAATACCGAAAATATGATTGTATTTTGTGCAGCTGTTTCCGAGATATTCAAGATTAAAAATTGGCCAAATTTGGCATTTTTCGACAAACATTTGCGCAATTGGTTTTATATTGACAATTTAGCATAAATATAGCATCCTTCAATTATCCTGCGAATTTCAGTGAGATTCAATGGAAAAAAAAAATGAAAAAAAATGGAAATAAGTTAAAGTGACGCAACCCAATTTACAAAATTTGAAAGCTTCCAAACTATTTAGCATAAAATTATCATCAACAAACTCCTTTCAGACCTGGGCCAGAGTAAGGGCTACAAAATCCAATAGTTAGTTTTGTGACGTCACTTCTGGTTTTGGCTATTCTGTGAACCAAATAAAAGCTGTTTGACCATAGCTGGGGCACTTCCGGATAATACTTTCGGTTCAATAATCTACCGTAAATGTTGCAAATCTACTTTAGAGCAAAGTCTGAAAATATGAACGAAATCTGTTCAGCCGTTTTTGAGTTAATGAAGATTGAAATTGTGCCAATTTTGCGGATTTTCGGCGATATTTCGCCGAATGTTTGGCAAAATAATTTAATATTACTAATTTGGCAATCACTTAAAGCCCGCAACATTCCTGAAAATCTCAGCCAAATCAGACGAAAAAGGGGAAGAAAAAGAAGGGGGGAAAAACCTCTTACAAATGCAATAGTGTTCTACCTAAAGGGTAGAATTCTAATAAAACTGAAGAAAATTGTACACATTCAGTTAACTTTGTAACAAAAGAAATTCA
>CM065696.1:13774239-13782694 GCA_017654935.2 Phymorhynchus buccinoides
GACGGAGAGATATAGAACGATTTATTTATGTAGCCCCCCCCCCCCCCCCCCCAGTCAAAGAGTGTGGGCGTGTGTGTCTGTGTGTCAAGTCAAGTCAAGTCAAAATGATCTTTAATGACGATAAAGGAATAAGCTAAACAAAACTTTTTTTCATCCTGTCGTCATAAATAAATAAGAAATACAACTGAAGCAAACAAGATGAAAAGCAAAAACTGTAAACAAAAAAATCAATTTACAATGAAATATATGGAAAAAATACACATAAATATTATTATGTTCCGGTGTGTATGTGTGTGTGTGTGTGTGTGTGAGAGAGAGAGAGAGAGAGAGAGAGAGAGAGAGAGAGAGAGAGAGAGAGAGAGAGAGAGAGAGAGAGAGAGAGAGAGAGAGAGAGAGAGAGATGCAGACAAAGATAGAGACAGAGAGAGAACTGGAACACTGGAACACTGGAAAGTTTATTGTCATTACCACACGGGTCTGATGACAAGGGGGGGGGGGGGGGGTACTTGAATATTTTCAATGAAATAATAGTATTCGACAACATAAACAAAAGTAAAATAAACAAATGAAACAAAATAAATGAAAACTGAAAGAAAACATTCATGGTTACCGACCATCCAATATATAATCAACATATAAAATGATCAAGAACAACATAGATTGTTTTCATCCGTCTATCTACACATTCGTTGTTATGTTAGATAGCCTGGTTTTTTTTAGCTTTTGCTATAAAACTAGCCACTGATTGAATAATTTCTTCGTTATCAGATTTTAGCAGAGAAGCAACATCATCCCTTTTGGCTGCAGCTGAGCTGGAAAAGAAGGATTTCATTCTTAGTTCTTCGTAAGCTGTACAATGAAATAAAAAATGTTTTTCGTCTTCAATACTGGATTTACATAAAGGGCATGGCGAATCTGTACACGTATCATGTTGGAACCATATTTTATTGGCATTAAAACCTAATGTACGCAACCTGAATCTAGTATAACTAATCCTGTACCATTTGTCTGTAATTACGTTAAGGTACCTTTCTGACTGAAAAACAGTCTTGAACGAGAAAAACCAGCGGTATTTTTCATTATTTTCCATATCCCAATGCCAGTTTTGCTTAAAAGAACAAATCAATCTGTCTTTGAATTCTGCAATGAACTGTTGCTCGTTTCCAACTTCCTGAAAAATCCAGACTATGCCAAAGCCATGCTCTAATAAAACTTGTTTGACCCTGAAAGCCCAGTTTTCTTTGCTTAAATCTAGTTGAAAGAGCATCATGTTGTAAGCTTGTCTACAAATACGTGAATGTGATAGTCTTAATAATTTTAACCAGTACTTAATACTTTTTACAAACGTCTTGATATACAATGGGTATCTGCCCGTTTCCCCGTACAAAACAGTATTTGATGAATGAATAGGTACATTTAAGAATCGCTTTATAGCATAAGTATGTATCTTTTCTATTTGTAAATTAGTACTTAAACCCCATATCTCAGCAGCGTACGTAAGTAATGGCACAATCTGAATATCAAACAGCTTCCAAAACAAATAAGGATCAATGCAATGAAGTTTTCTTAATGACTTTAAAATTTCTATAACACCCCTTTTACCCTTTCTACAAGTTTCTTCCCATGTATATCTAAGACTTAATTTAGTTGAGAATATCATACCTAAGTACTTATAGCAATTTACAACAGCTACATCTGCATTTCCATAGTACCACTTTTCTTGCATCGATAAGTGTCCTCCCATTCTAAATACCATAATATTTGTTTTATTCAAATTTACAGTTAAACCTAAGCGATCCGCTTCAAATTTCAAGGCATTTAACTGATTTTGGAGTCCTATAACCGTTCCTGATAGCAAAATAACATCATCAGCGAATAGTAGCAGGAATATCTCTACAGCTTCAGAAATTAATTGTATGCCATGTTTTCCTTTTTTGGATAGTTCAATCGCTAGTTCATTAATAAAAAAGGAGAATAGCAGCGGACTAAGAATACAACCTTGTTTTACCCCATTTGGACATTCAAAATAATCTGAGTATGAACATTTTACACGCACACTTGCTAATACAGAGTCATATATACCTCTAACGGCGCAGTACAATTTACCATTAACCCCAGATTTCCGTAATACATTCCAAAGGGCGTTACGATTGACAGAGTCAAACGCCTTTTTAAAATCCACGAACGCCACATATAATTTCTTATTACAAAGTAGGTATTTCTGAACGAGTGAATAGAGGGTGAAAATGTGGTCTATGGTACTGTAATTAGCTCTAAACCCAGCCTGCTCCTCAATTATCTTTTCCTCTCTTTCTGCCCACTTTGTTAGCCTTTTGTTTAAAATATAAGTGTAGACTTTGCTTAGAACACTGGTAAGCGCTATACCTCGATAGTTATCTGGACTATTTGTGTTGCCTTTTTTGTATAGTGGGATGATAACAGATTTAGCCCATTCAACTGGGAACTGACCACTTTGGAAAAGTTGGTGTATAGTTGTAGTAGATAATTGATCATTGAACAATTAGCACATTTCAACATTTCCCCAATAATTGTATCTGGTCCTGGAATTTTACCCATCTTTAAGTGCTTAATACCATTTATGACCTCTTCTTTACTAATCGGATCATTAAACAATGGTTCAGACTCATCGTGTTCTTCCACCACATCATCGTCTTGAGTACTAGTATTATCTATGTCATTAAAAACATGGAAAAAATGGTCATGCCACTGTTGTATGGATATTTCATTATAAATAAAGCTCTTTCTGTTGACAGATCGTATAACTGACCAGAATGCTTTGGGGTCATTAGCTGAATTTTTTAATTTATTTAGTCTCTTTTCATCAAACTCTTGCTTTTTGGCTTTTCTCAAATCACCATATTCTTTTCGTGATGTTGCATATTCAACTCTTTTTTCTTTCTTCACTTCCTCTGTTTTGCATCTTTGAAATCTCTTAAGTAATCTTTTGACTTCTTGTTTTTTTCTATGACACTCATGATCAAACCAATCATCAATTTTTTTCCCAACACGCCCTACTGTTCGAATCATACACGCTGCAGCTCCATACAGAGCTTTAACAAAGTAATCTAAGCCATCATTAACATCAGTGTTAAGTAAGTCACAGGCCTTCTGAACGCTATCTTGAAATTCATTACTATTCAGTTCATTTACATAAATACTGGCATTTTCCTCAGACCATGCTATCCTTTCTTCACCTTCATCATTAACACTACTATTATCTAATATATTACCAAGACTACAACCCCACGTTATTTCCACTGGCAAGTGCCAGGAATCCGCCCAGTCACCAACATGCAAATCAACATGAGATAATAGGTCATAATGAACTAAAAAGTAGTCAATCACGCTACAACCGTTAGAACACACAAACGTATATTCTCCGTCCTTATCGCATTTACAAGAACCATTCAAAATAATCAAGTCAAATAAAAAACAAAAATCTAACATCGTTTTACCAAACTTATTCACTGTTTTATCTTTGGAAAATCGCTCACAAGAATCTTCATCCATATCATCGTTCTCACAACCACACATAAAATTAAACATTGATTCATTTTCTGCTTGATATTGGCCTGTTCTGGCATTGAAATCGCCCATCATCATAAAATAAAAGTCATCCTTTTCCAACCGGTCTAACAAAGCTTCTTCCAGCAACAACATACCGTCTTTTACTATACTATCATTATAAATGGGTCCTCCCTCAGGGACTACATAGCAAGCAATAATAATAACATCTTTATTTGTATCAAATACACTTCCATCAACTTTAATAGCAATGGTGTTATTACAATCGATCTGTATTTCTTTCACACTATTTTCTAGCTGTTTTCTCACCAACAATAAAACGCCACCAGAATTCCTGCCATGAAAAGAAAACTTTTTGGCAGGTGCATGAAATTTAACATAGTTAGCAAATACGTTACTAAAGTCGAAAGAAGAGTCAGTAAACGTTTCTGTGAGGCATACAAAATCAAATTTATTTACATACTGTACGAAAGAAACATGCAATTTGCTGTATAAATTTTCAACATTATAATTTAAGAATTTCCACTGTTTTGGATGACCGTATCTATCCTAGTTTTTTTTTAGAAAGGCTTGAACGCAAGCTCCTTTTGTCACCCGTGTTACCCCCCAAAGGCCCACCACGCGTTGTGTCGACAGGCGATTTGCGTGTTTGATTGCTTAAGAATGCATGCATTCCTGTCTGTCTCCCACGTGCAGTGCGTGTGTCATTTTTGTGATGATCTCCCTTGCTTTCAGAACGGGAATCCCCATCACCTTTCATTAAACTTGGAGTTCGACGTCGATCTTCAGCGTTGCCGCTTGGTGTAAGTGCGCCCCCTCCCCCCTCCCTCTCACTTTCCTTCTTTCACTCTCCTTTCTCCTCTCACTCCCCCTTCCCTTCTCACTCTCTCTGTCACTCTCCTTTCCCTTCTCACTCTCCCTTCCCTTCTCACTCCCTCTGTCACTTTCATTTCCCTTCTCACTCCCCCTACCCTTCTCACTCACTCCCTCACTCTCCTTCCCCCCTTCACTCTCATTTGTCTTTCCCTTCTCCCTCTCCATTCTCCTCTCACTCTCACTCTCCCCTTCCTTTGCCCTCTCACTCTCCCGTCTCTCTCGTTCCTGGTTTGTATGCCTGCCATGAAGGAGGGGGGAGGACCCCCACCCCCACCAACCGCACCACCCTGGGTTGAAGCGTTACCAAAGTGCCTAAAATTTGCCTGCTGGCTGGTTGATGGAGACACACCTACTTTGTTCAGTCCTGTGTTGCTAGGATTAGACATGTGTGTGGTGTCAATGTGTTGCCCAGGTGTGTTAGTTTTACAAGCACCAACATTTTTAACTGCATCAGCAAATGTCCTAGGAGGGGGGTTGGGATCGATAACAAGATGTCCTCTTTGGAAATATGCCCGTTTCCCTTGTTTCCTACAGTCTGAAACAATCTTGGCCTGTGATCGAGTCAGGTCCGACGCTAGACTGATTCCCTTTTCACGTAACCTTTGTCTGGTATCTTTGTTCATCAGCAAGTATTGTTGAGAGAGAGAGAGAGAGAGAGAGAGAGAGAGAGAGAGAGAGAGAGAGAGAGAGAGAGAGAGAGAGAGAGAGAGAGAGAGAGAGAGAGAGAGAGAGAGAAAATGGAGTTTTGCGTCGTTTTGGTCTGAATCTGACACATATGGGACATTTGTAAATACAAATATGGTTGGAACAATACTGGAGGCAGTGCCCGGAGAAAGTACGAAACCAGTAAAGTCCCGATTTTTTATTAATTCAGATAGCTGTAGCGGAGACCACGCCTCGGTTAAACCTCATCGGCTATGGCACCGCCACAAGTTAGTATTCTGACATAATTAAAGAGACAGAGAGATATAGAATGATTTATTTATATAGGCCTTCGCCCACCAGTGAGAGAGAGAGAGAGAGAGAGAGAGAGAGAGAGAGAGAGAGAGAGAGTGTGTGTGTGTGTGTGTGTGTGTGTGTGTGTGTGTGTGTGTGTGTGTGCGTGCGTGCGTGTGTGCGTGCGTGCGTGTGTGCGTACGTGCGTGTGTGTGTGGTGGAGAGAGAGAGAGGACAGAGAGAGAGAGAGAGAGATCAGATATATTAACTTACATAAAAGCTTACACACCCCAACACACACATACACACACGCACGCACACGCACGCACGCGCACGCACGCACGCACGCACGCACGCACGCACGCACACGCACACACACACACACACACACACACACACACACACACACACACACACACACACACTTGCATGTGCATGTATACATGTGTAAATTTGTATTAATAATTTAGTAATTAATAAACTGACTAACCTTTTAAGAATCTCTCTCTCTCTCTCTCTCTCTCTCTCTCTCTCTCTCTCTCTCTCTCTCTCTCTCATTGTCTCTGTCTCTCTCTCCTCTTTCTTTAGTTATTGTTCTTCTTCTTTCTTTGTCTCCCCCTCTTTCTCTTCCATCCACGGCCTTTCTTCTATATATATATATATATACGTGTGCACATGTTAATTCGTATTAGGAATGAATAAACTGTTTAACTTTTTAACTCTCTCTCTCTTTCTCTCTCTCTCTCTCTCTCTCTCTCTCTCTCTCTCTCTCTCTCTCTCTCTCTCTCTCACACACACACACACACACACACACACACACACACACACACACACACACATGCACATACATGCATCTCTAAGTGTGTGTGTGTATGTGTGCGCGTGAGAGAGAGAGAGAGAGAGAGAGAAAAGGGAGGCGCATGAACTATTGGGAACGGGAAGGGACCCAAAATATGTGAAAGCTCGGGGTGACTTGGAGAGGGTGGGGGTTTGGGGGTAGGGTGGGGGTGAACAAATGAATGCGATAATAGAAATGGTGGGAAAGAGGGCAGTTCTTGATGTTTTGATAGTCGCTTGTATCGACCCTGTGTTCAATTTTTGTTTGGTTTTTGGGGGGTTTGCGGAGCATGATTTGTCATTCATTTTTCCTTAGTTTTGTTTCCATTTTTCATGCATGCAAATGTGTTTCTTTAATTGTATTGTGCTTGTACGAGACCACACTATAATTTCACCTAACGTGATAATAAAGTATTTTTGACTTTGACTTGACACAATGTTAATTTATGTTAGCGATTAAAACGTGTTAACATTTTAAATGGCAAACACTGGCAAATTCACTTTAAAACTGAGATAGTACATAAAAAGCGTACGCCATCAGGCACCTATGTTTAATTCCTAGCCTACTGTGACGCAAGGCTGCAAGCGTTGCTTGTGAACTAAAACATATCTAATTAATTCAACCAGTAAGTATTTTTGTATAATTATTTTAAATTGTGTTGTTATTATAGTTATCACAATATATTTTAGAAACAGTTTAATGGATATTTATTTTAGATCTGACGTTATAGTGGAAAGAATCATTGTCAGTGTTGAACGACAGAGGCGACGCCACATTGTCAAACAATAGGCGCTTGAGAGAAGTCATAATGACAGGTTAATTTACGAACACAAAAGGCGTAATTTTGTTAAATCCCCCCAATTTTTGTGTGTTAAAACTGTCGGAGTGCATTTTAGATGTGTCAATGTACCATTATCAACAATCAGAAATTTAAAAGCAATTAGTTTGTCCTATTTTATCTTTCTTCTCAGGCTATAAAGAAGATGACATTCCTAATTTAGAAAACTTAAAAGCACAACTACAGGAAATTAGAAACCATAAAATTCAAGGAATATCAGTGCGCGGATAAGTGAAGGAGAAAAAGTCAATAAATACTTTTGTAATCTGGAAAACAGGAACTATTTAGACAAATCAATACCATTCCTTGAAACTAATGATAAAGGTGTTATTTCAGATCAAGACAGTATACTTAATTAGGTTAAACAGTTTTATGCAGAGTTATATACATTTAAGGATATAACTAACATCAATATTCCTGATGAATTTCCAGATGCTTTTATTTTATCAAATGAAGAAAGTGAGGCAGTAGAAGGACTAATTACTTTTGAAGAAGCTGTCAATGCATTAAAAAAAACCATGAAAAACGACAAGAGTCCGAGAGTCCGGGTCCTGATGGATTCACTGTGGAGCTTAAAAAAAAATTCTTTCTGGATATTGGCATGTTTTTGGTACGGTCTGTCAATTAAGGTTTTTGTAAAGGACAGTTGTCAGTTACACAAAGGCAAGGTTCCATTACATGTATTCCCAAAGAAGGGAAACCAAAGCGATTTATTAAAAACTAGCGGCCTATCTCTCTTTTAAACATTGCACATAAAATTGTCTCAACATGTATTGCTAACCGCTTAAAAGATACTTTACCAAATATTATACATGAGTGTCAAAAAGGATTTTTGATGGGTCGTTTTATCGGGGAAAATAATCGTTTGCTATATGATACTTTGTTGTATGTGGAGAAAGAAAATATTCCGGGAATGTTACTATCCATTGATTTTGAAAAGGCGTTTGACAGCGTCTCCTGGTCTTTCCTGCTAAAATGTTTGCATTTCTTTAATTTTGGGCCAGACATGATCCAGTGGATCAAAACGTTTTACTCTAATATTAGAACTTGTGTGTCTGTCAATGGCCAATATTCACCTTGGTTTCCAATCGAAAGGGGGGTCAGACAGGGGGATCCATCTTCGCCGTATTTGTGCTTAATTTGTGCAGAAATCCTTTCGCTTATGATTCGCAGAAATATAAACATTAAAGGTATAAAAATAAAAGATAAAGAAAATTTGCTGGCCCAGTTCACTTTATATCTTGATGGGTCTGAAAGATCTTTTAATGAAACCATAATGTTCTCACAAAGTTTTCACACATGTCAGGTCTAAAAATAAATTTTGATAAAACACAAATCATGTGGATTGGAAGTAGATAGAACTGTGGTATTCGATATATGAGGGACAAAAAATTTGTGTGGGATCCAGGTACTTTTAAAAT
>CM065696.1:13783194-13800694 GCA_017654935.2 Phymorhynchus buccinoides
CATTTGCAAAATAATACAAAAGAAATGTGTTTAAATACTAGTGTTGGTTTGTGTCATCTATGCACATTACCATGGTTCATATCAAAATGTTTATATAATGTCTCACCACTCAAAATGACAATTTTTCATAGCGGACGTGTTAGAATAGTTTCATTACCACCAGGAATAACCCATAGATACGGTGATTTACAATATAAAGAGCTTAATAAAAATTCAAAAATTCTGGGTAGCGCTGACAACAGGGACGCCAACTGGTAGCGCTGACAACATGGTGTCCTACATTACATAATTTTACCTACTTAAACAGACTTTATGGTGCATTTATCACTTTTAACTTACAGATTACCTTGAAATGAAGACATGTTTTCAATGATAGAAAAAAAAGTAAAATATAAAGAGCTTAATAACAAAAATAATTTCTGGGTAGCGCTGACAACAGGGACACCAACTGGTAGCGCTGACAACATGGTGTCCTCCATTATCATTACATGATTTTACCTACTTAAACATACTTTACGGTGCATTTATCACTTTTAGCTCACAGATTACTTTGAAATGGAGACTTTTATATGTATCCAATGATAGAAAAAAAAAGAATAAGATTTAAATTTGAGAAAAACATTGTGGGCAACACAGACAACAAGGACGCCATTGTCATCCATCCACTAAAAGAAAATTGTATGAATTAAATTTCTTGTGAATTGAAAGATATGTCTGCTACAAGAATAAATGTGTATTGTATTGGCAAATTTGGCCTTATGGTTAAGAACTTAACTCTGAACAAGCTATTCTACACATAGAAGGCCCATTCAGTGGCCATGTAGCGCTGACAACGGGCCTTTTAGGGGTGGACATCATACTGTTTTTGTGCTCTCTTGACCAATCGAAACATCCCACACATTTTGAAACTTTGTATGAATAATGATCTTTAGTAGTTGTTTGAAAGTAGTAAACTTTTGACTTGGGCAGAAGAAGTCCCTAGGTGAAAATTTTAATTATGTAGGTAGCGCTGACAACACATTTTGTGGACACGACAATGACCAAAGATTTTTAAAAAATTGTAAAAAATCTATTTAACAATTATATTTACTGTTCATGCACATACATTGTCAACAATATGTTTTTTGATAACTAAATAAGAAAAAAATGGGTCTTAGAGATTGTTGAGGCAAAGAAAATCTGCATTATTTTTTATTATATTTGAGGACACCAACATGTTGTCAGCGCTACCTGGTATTTAAAATGTTATTTTAAAACACACCTTTTTGGTAAAATCCACAAAATTGTTACTATAAAGGAAGGACTACTACTCATCTTGAGTGTGCATGCATATGTGTGCAGAATATTTTGTGGTTTCTGAAAAAATAGAAACTTTATGCAAGACTGTTGGGCATGTCACAAAACTAAGCACCCAAAATGCCCATTTTTAAGACAAAATTGTTTATTAAACACATTTTGGTGCATGCACAGCTAAAAGAAACATTTTATATGATTCTTACAACTATTTAGAGCTGAAATACACACATGAATGATATCTCATTGTTTTATTTGATTTTTTTATTGTTTAATAAATAGGATAGGTCACAATGACCCAGTTTTCAGGAGAGTTACCCACATACACATTTTTCACAGTGATAACAATACTAATAAATCTTTGTTCCAGCTAACAACTGACTCAAGAACCCGTAACAGTGATTTAAAAATACTAACCCAGTATATCCAAACTAATATTAGAAAAACATTTCTTTTCTAACAGAGTAACAAAGTTTTGGAATACTTTTCCTGCACATATTAAATGAGCACAGAATCTAACACAATTCAAAAACCTCCTCGATATATAAATACACCAACATATAATTATAATATATATATTAAAACTACAAAATGAACATGACTAAAAAAGGCAGATTGCCGAAAACAAAATATAAAAACCTCTCAGCTGTGCAAAAGTTCAAACAAAAATGACAGGACAGTGAAGAGGCCGCGAGGCCTAATGTCATAACTACCTGACCTGACCTGACCTAATATATCATATATATGTCCCTCTTGACTGTTCCAAAGCAAAAACCAGCATTCCAGTTGTGACAAAAATAAGTTATGAGCAAGTTGGTCCTGACATCATGATCATAAATAGTGACATCTAATCATTAAATATAATGATGTATCCAGAGGGATGGCAGTTCGTCAATGTTGGATTATTATGGCAATGATAGATTCGCACTCAGTATCATAAAAGTAAACAGTTAAAGCAAGTAGTCACACGATGCAAAGTGCTTTAAAACTGGAAAATCAGTGTGACAGAAGCCCTGGATAGTACATTTGACACTAGGAGCGCAAGTGAAGTTATAGTGCGCGTGCACTACAACTGCACTTGTAGAGCTGCAAATTTGCACGAGCTGCAAATTTGCACGTGACAAGCACATGTGTGACACACACACACACATGTGACAGTAGACACACAATGTGCAGTGACACACACACTTCCTTCCTTCCTTCCTGTAAGTGACCAGTCAAACTTGACTATTCTGTCACTGTAGTCTAGTCAGGAATCCTGATGTAAGTTTAAAATACCTAAACATAAACGTGACGCTTTGTTAGGTTAAGCGGAAACGAAAACGAAACAATCTGTCCCCTGTGCAAAATATATGATATCACAACAATCCTGCACCCATCTCACCTGCAGCTGTTGTTGTCTGGCCTCCATTTTGAACTGTCTCTTTCCCTTTTGTCTTTTCTGCCTGTTTCTCCCTCTTTGTCTTCCTTGTCCTGTCCGGAGATTTTGCTTGCTTGGAGGACATGCACCCACAAAACATTGGCATGGTTTCTACCGTTTACAGCACCCCTACCCTACACACATAGCTTTCGAAAGGAAGTGTGGTACAAAACACATTCGCCTAACTAGATCTACCTACACAGTTTGTACACACACAAAATACCTAACACTGCAAAACGTTCCATCAGTTTTGGAAGCGGAAAACTTGGCTGATCCACTTGTCTAACTTTTGAGTTACTTAGGCATTAGGTTTGCAATCTCCTCATCTTTTGACCTACAGAGTAGAACTACTGAAGTCTAGACGGAGAACGGTTTTTCTGTGTCAGTTCTGTGTCGTGTTGACTAGCCTACTTTGTTTGCCCGAGGCAAGGTCGAGTTCGACACGTTCGCAAGTTAATCGCGATAAGCAATAAAAGTAAGTCTTGCGATGCGCTTTTCTTCCACGAACAGGATGAGGTCAGAATCCCACTTGACGCCTGCTGAAAGGGAATTTCCGGGGTGCTAAATAAAGCATCGCCTGTGTTCATGTTGCAGTTTACGGATATGACGTTGTTTGTTTCCGCAAAGCAAGATCTGCTTTGTGTATCTACACTGGCTATCAGATCACCTCAGATATATTAATATCCAATAATGCCAGATCATTAGATGACTAGACATGTTCAATTATACGCAGATAATACTGTAACTAGCCACCATATGCTGTATTTTTAATGTATTATCCAATAAGATCTTCACACCTTCACGCTATGTGTTTTGTAACTCATATAATTCAGGACTAAAATCTTCACTTGTGGCGGTCATAGCCGATGAATTAACCGAACCGCTAACTATCTGTATTATAAAAAATCACTGTGTGTGTGTACTGCCTCCGGGCATTGCCTCCAGTGTCCCACCATATTTGTATTTAATGTCCCATATGTGTCTAATTCAGACCAAGAGGACGTAAAACACCATTTTCGTGTCACTTTGTAATCGCTAACCAATGCACAGGAATCGCTTTTGTGTGTGGCCGGTGTATCAGGGTACACAGATGGTCCCATAAAAAAAAACTTGGAACCGTGCTGACCCTGACCTTGAAGTTTGACCTTGGAAACCGAAATTTTCTTCTTTTTGCTATGTAATAAATTTGCTATGAGCCCTAACCGGGCGATGGCAACGGCAACCGAGGCGGCCGTGTCATTTGCGCGGTTTGGCAAATGCGCGAAACGCGTATCCACCGGCCTCTCGGCGCCCGTATCTCCGGTATTTCTGGACCGATTGCCTTCGAATTTGGCAGGTAGATGACCGGGGACGGTGACTATCGATGTACCAAACCGGAAGCGAATCGATTCAGAAACGCGCGCGATATACGCCGCTTCACCTTTTCACAAATAACTCTGCCGTTTCTTAACCGAATCGCTTCAAATTTGCTGTCAGGCTTGCTGTGGCCGGGGCAAAGCCTGGCAGGAAATTTGAAGAGAATCGGGAGAGCGCGTCACTCTCAGGGGAGCAGCGCCAATGGGAAACGGGGCCTTTATAACTCCGCCGTTTCTTAACCGAATCCCTTCAAATTTGCTGTACTCAGCGTTACCAGTACTTACCGTTACCGTTACTAGGGAGAGAGCATCACTCTCAGAACAGCGCCAACGGGAAACGGGGCCTTATAACTCCGCCGTTTCTTAACCGAATCGCTTCAAATTTGCTGTACTCAGCGTTACCAGTACTTGGCGTTACCGTTACTAGGCGTTACCGGTACTCGGCGTTGCGCTAGTAATAGTAATAATTTCATTTACATAGCGCAGTAAAAATCATGCTAAAAGCAAGCTCTCAGCGCTTTACAAACATTGATGAAACCATACAGACAATTGTTTTTTTTAAATTACAAATTGAAACACCATATGTTTCATAACAATGATGATATAGAATGAAAGTAACAGTATTAAATGACACATGAGAGAGAGAGAGAGAGAGAGAGAGAGAGAGAGAGAGAGAGAGAGAGAGAGAGAGAGAGAGAGAGAGAGAGAGAGAGAGAGAGAGAGAGAGAGAGAGAGAGAGAGAGACTGGACACTGGACACTGGACAAGTTTAATGTCATCAACCACAAACAGGTCCTAATGAGAGAGAGAGAGGAGAGGAGAGAGAGAGGAGGCAGGGAGCAGGTGTGTGTGGGTGGGGGGGGGGGGGGTGGGTGGGGGTGTCAGAGTTAGACACAAAAATCGGAGACAATTTAAGTGGGCAGTGCAAACTTTGACACCAGTAAGACGGAGAGGCAGAGAGAAAGAGAGAGAGGGGGTGGGAGGGAGAGAAAGAGAGACAGAGGGGGGGAGGGAGAGAGAGAGAGAGAGAGAGAGAGAGAGAGAGAGAGAGGGGGGGACAGGTAGACAGAGTGTAAGGAAACAATTGAAGAGAACATAATCAATAAAGAATCATAAGATAAAAGCACTAAAAACATTAAGCCTTATAAATTCACATTTTTAAGCACTGGTAAAGGTAAAGATGTGTGCCCCCCCCCCCCCCCCCTCTCCATTTCTCGGTTAATTGCAATTTTCCGTTTTTGCCTTTCTTACCAAACATAAAGCTGTATTTTATTAACCTTTTTAGCTAATAACCTTTTGGGAATGCTAACCCTATCCCTAAGAATTATAAGCCTATGTAGTAGTGACAATGACCATGAGTGTTCATGAGTGCGTCTTAGACAGTTAACACGGGTAGTAAGTAACATGTATTTTAGCATAGACAGTCAATCGTATTGGCAGTTTCTTCTAATGTACATGGTAATACCCGAGTTAACTGTTTCAGACGCACTCGTGACTGCCGTACCTTGGTGATTAGAGCTGTCGTAGTCGTAACAGCGGTTTCGTTGAATTGTTGTGCATAAATGCAGAGCGGGTGTTACGTTTTCATGAAACTCACCTATCTGTATTGCTAAAAAAATCGGGACTTTACTGGTGTTGCACTGCCTCCTGGCATTGCCTCCAGTATTGTTCCCACCATCTTTGTATCTACAAATGTCCCATATGTGTCTGTTCCAGACCGAGGACGTAAAGCACCATTTTTTCGTTTTCATGAAACATTACAAATGCAGAAAACAAAAGGGTGTGTGTGATGTAATGTAATGTGTGTGTGATGTAACATTTATTTACTACATAGGATGTAAGCTTGTCTATATTACAAACAGCCACGCGTAAACGGTCACAATGTCACTTACGTCACCGTGACAAAATAACAGTGCGGGGCATAATCATGATTTCAAAACAGCAAAAAACGACAACGATAATCCAAACAAAAGAAAACCAAACCAAACATCGTTTTCGCAAAATTTGGAATCTTATTTCATGTCGGGTTTTTTTTTAATTTATATTTTTGTTTTACCCATTTATGTCGGTTATGATATTTGTCACTCTGCATACCGAAATGTTTAAAATCAAACTAGAAAGACCAGCGGAAGACGGACATGCTTGGCCCAACAACTAGCTCTTAGTTAGGCGCACAACGGCAGCGTGATGCATCTGCGCTCATATGATAGGACGAAGAAGAAAGAAAGAAACTCGAAAGACCACTCGATCACATAAGGCCAAACATAGTGCATAGGTCTGAGTAGGGTAAGACGGGGTAAAAAGCCCATGGGCGGGTAAGAAGCCCATGCTAATTATCTCATGAATTAAGCAAATTTTAGTCAAATGTTGCCCATGAGACGAGTGTTAATGCTTAGCGTTCGTCTCATGGGCAAAAGTCTTACCCTACAACGAGCAGAGATTGACTAAACAAAGAAACAAAATGGAATTGAAAGAAGGAAATCAAAGAAAATAACGACAGTAAAGTATTTTCAAATTTTTTTTTTTTTTGAAACACCGCCCCTCCCTGCTCAGCCATACGAAAACCGCTTTCTTCAATTTCTTCTTCTTCTTTCTTTGAACAACCACCATCATCTTTTTGTATGGTTCTATTGTTTAATTATATTGATCGTCGTCATCATCATCATCATGATCATCATTATCAACTTCATTACCGGTTGTCGTCAGCTTATGAAGAGCTACAAAATATACAGAAGAAAGTGAACAAGATACTCGACTATCGCACCCACCACAGCTGCACGGCCGAACAGAAAAAAGGCGCATTTGTTTTAGCATTAAGCGTTTCTACGAAACCCCCGTAACATCCCTCATATTACGTCCTCATGGCACCACGCCCTTAGGGACATGGTCTGGTAACTACCCTCGCTCTAGTTTCATTGTTATTCAGTGAATTATCAACACCGCAACAGGTCTTGTGTAAGGAAATATCATAAGCAAAAATTGTTCCACTGGACCCACCGGAAGTGAAACGATCGAAACTCAAGCTACAATCCGGGCATTTTTCTTCAGACTATTTGTTAGGCCTACGTGATCCGTTTTAACGACCGTTATCATTTTTCTACCAGACTTGACGGATGTCTACTTCCCTTTGTGGCATGCGCTTTTTACCCCGTCTTCCCCTATTAATTCTTGGTTTTCCTAAAGATACCATATATGGTAAATAAATCCGCTGTTCCATGGTGAAGTTGGCCAATCAGCTTAACGGAAAAGGTGAATCAGAAGGAGCTGATTGGCCCTAACCCTAAGCCTTCACCTTGGAACATCCGAGGGAGCTGATCTTAACATTAACCGTTATATGTGCATGACTTGCTTTAAAGTTTTAGTAGACAGTGTCACCGCATTACAACAGTGAAGAAGTATTAGGCCTGTGTTTTTCTCCTTAAGGTGAAAGGGCGAGAGACTGTTGGAATAGGCTTGCATGTTGCAGGATAATTTTCAATGATCAGTGCATTTTATTTTAATGAAGAGTTGTGATCAAATAAATACATTGCAAATGAACGTTGATCAGTGGTACACTTTCAATGGTGAAGAATTAAGTAACTAAAAAACGACAATTGGAAAATTGTCCACAGAGTGCAAATATATTTTTGAGTTGGGGTGTGTTTTCTACCATAAAGAGCGACATTACTGACTCATTTGTCTTGTTTTGTTGTTTTTGCTTTCTTTTTAAAAAAATTGAAAGTTATCGAATGTTATTATTAAATTAAAAATTATTTTTGACAAGAATGAATCAAAGTTCGTTTAACGTCCTCCGGCCTGGAACAGGCACATATGGGCCATTAGTAGACATAAAGATGGTGGGAACGATCCTGGAGGCAATGCCCGGAGGCAGTGCAACACCAGGAAAGTCGATTTCGTAACAGTACAGATGTGCAGTGATCTGTAACCACTCTAAAAGTTGAATAACAAAATTATTTTCATTTTGTATACTGAAAACTTAGACTCCTAAAATGCGTGATTCTTTTAGAACAACTATAATGTCATTAAACGTCTATGCATTTTCTACGATAAAACAATTATCAATATTGGATTTTTCATCCAATTTCTATTGGATTATTAAACCATTGAAAATAGATGTTTAAATGGCAAATATTAAAGACAAACTTTGGGACATTAAACAGCTAATAATCATCAGTGTAATTATATGATAAAAGGACAGATAACTATTGATGCTGTGCGTTTACAAACTATGCATTGACAATTTACTCTTTAATTATCCAAAACTGAGGCAGTGGGTGGATGCCTCGTGCCTCCATACGGGGAGCTGGACGACCCTGCCCTCTCCACGAGTCTCTCCCCGTGGGGATATTGGGGATCTTTCATAAAAAATAATCCCCCACCTTCTTGACGTTCTGTGCTTGTAACATCCTCTAATCTGCCACTCTCGTTGACTCTGCCTTTTCCTTTTGCTTTCTATCATCTACTATCTTTCTGACTTATTGGCCCATTCTCCTGCCTTAAAAAAAAAAATCTTCGAAATACCTTTTTCCTTTGAGCCCCTTCAAAATCAGAATGTGTCGGCTCTATGCAGCGGGGAGACCAGTAACAACTGAAAACCGGACACATACGTACCTTACCTATTATGGCCATATGGCCTGGGAACGCTGAAGAAGAAGAAGAATCCAAAACCTGTCCTTTTATCGTCGACGAAAGTGATCATTGACCATGGAGTGATTTACTACAGATACAATGTGATGACCAGTACAGTGACCACTGTGTGACCAGTGCAGAGAGCAGTGATGTTGGTGACCATGGGTCACACTACTACTGCAACGCTTCTCCTGGTCTGGGTAGCAGTCATCACCTTCACTCGTGGGGCTGATGGTAATGAATGTTTTTTTTAAAAAAACTCATCTCAACTCAACAATTCGACAGAACTTTATTATCTCCCCCAAAAAGAGAAATTCGTCGTGGTAGCGCTTCATTCAACACAAAACCCCCAAACATATTAGACATGACATAATAATCAAGATGCTAAACACAAAAAAATGCTTTAAAATATATATCAATATAAAATTAGACAATAAGTATAAGATATATCCACATCAACATAATTTAAAAAACCCAGTAAATACTACAGCAGTTTTTATAACCATCTTAACACAAGTTATGGAAGTGTGTTCATGGTCAGCTGTTATTACGAGCTTTGTTAATTAAGCAGCCGCGAAGAGAAAGCTGTTTAATGTTTTCATCGCTGTTTGTTCCTGGCTGGCTGACTGACTATCTATCTGTCTATGTATCTACAGACATTTAGACAAAAAATTGTTATCATTTTTTTTATACTATGTATCAATCTATGTTACTACAATAGCGTTTGAACGGAGGCACTTAGAAAGCTGAGATTGTGCATGCGGATAGGTACTTAGAATATCTGGTCACTGGTCAAAGGTGCAAGTCACTGGAGCCGAAAATGATGCCGCGCAGCTGATTGAAGTAGCATTTTCACGCTCCAGTTATAGTGTGATTTTGCAACAGTTATTAACTGTTTATTTGTCTCATTGTTTGGTTAATTATTTTTCCATACATTTTAGTTATCCCCTC
The DNA here is from genome assembly GCA_017654935.2 of Phymorhynchus buccinoides. NCBI lineage: Eukaryota > Metazoa > Mollusca > Gastropoda > Neogastropoda > Raphitomidae > Phymorhynchus > Phymorhynchus buccinoides. Next base: position 13,792,842 of record CM065696.1, read on the forward strand.
TAAACGCATAATTATATGTGCATGCCTATGGCCACACCCGTACAAAAATGTCCTAATCTGAATCAGCCTTTTTTCCTTTATTCATAATAATTATTAGCTGATTTATTCACCTAAACGACTGTTTTCCTAGATATATATATATATTTTGGCAATCAAATTGAGCATCAATTATTATTGAGCATCATTAACCATCCTGCATTCATTATGTTATTAGAATTAACACATTAATGTTTTAAGCCGTGGAGAGAAGCTAGTAATGTTTTCAAAGCAGTCTGTTTGTTCCTGTCTATGTGACTGCCTATGTGGCTATGTTACCACGATAATGTTTGAGGGGAGGGATCTAGCAAGCTCAGATGTTTCATCCAGCCTTTGAACAAGGTTGGCAAGTTCTTGTTCACTGCCTGCCAGACCGTCTATGTCGTCTGAAAAGCGGAGGTTTGAGATGGTTCTTCCTCCAATGCTAACTGTGCAATCATCGTCTTCAACTGCGGCAGTCATTATACGTTCCAGGAAAATGTTGAAAACTGTGGGAGACAGAAGTCAGCCCTGACGAACTCCCACCGAAGCATGGAACCACTCCCCAATCGTTCCTTGTGTGATCACTGCACTGGTTGCTTTGGAATACAGTTGTTGGATTGCATTGATGAGCTTTTGTCCGATGTTAAATTTCTTCATCGTGGCCCATAGTGCTTCATATCAGACTCTATTAAATGCCTTCTTGAAGTCTATGAAGACATGGTAAAATTCTCTCTGGTGTTGGAGATGTTTTTCACAGAGGATCTGTAGGTTGAAGATCTGTTTGATGGTACTCCTGCCTTTGCGGAATCCTGCCTGTTCTTCAGCAATGATGGCATCAGCTTGTGGCTGCAATCTATTAAGAATGACTTTGAGCATCACTTTACTGGCATGGCTGATCAAACTGATTGTGCGGTAGTTCTGGCATTGTTGGAGGTTTCCTTTCTTGGGAAGTGTAATGATCAAAGACTTCAGTCCATGGCTTGGACCATTCACCTCTCTGATTCTAATGTCTAGAATAATGTCTAGATTCTGCCAAAACAGACCCGTGGATCTTTATCCAATTAAGGTAGATATTGACATGTGTTAAGCTTTCTGCAGCATCAATTGTTTGATGTCCATTTCCAGAACAGTGGCGTTAGACATTGGCAAGAAACCTTGTGTAAGCTGATGCGTGCATATGATTGTCTTTAAAAAAAAAATCAGAGTCGATTGTTCACGTCTATGGTGTTTTGCTGTTTGCAATCTGAGAGAGAGAAACTCTGAAAGTCTAACACTTTTAATTAGCCCTGAGAGAAAGAAAGAGAGAGAGAGAGAGACAGAGACAGAGACAGAGACAGAGAGACAGATAGAGGCGAATGACAAATGACAACTTTTATTGACAATGACTTACAGTTTTCATGTCAAGGGGGTGAATACGGGATCAAAACGAAAAACAAAAGCATAACATTACGCTTGTACAAAAAGATAAGCAATTCGCCATTCGCGCGTGCGCGCGCACACACGCACGCACACGCACACTTACACACACTTACACACAGCTTATTCTTTAACCCTCAATAAAGATGATTTTGACTTGACTTGACTTGACTTGACACACTTACACACACGCGAACACACACACACACACACACACACACACACACACACACACACACGCACGCACGCACACGCGCGCACACGCACACGCGCACACACACACACACACACACACACACACACACACACATATTCATCCACTCACGCAACAAACAAGTACATATTTCTGAACCATCGAACAATCTAAAAAAAAAGTGTCACCATCAGAAAGAAGATGATTCATACAAAATCCTTAATATTCAAGTGCAGCTTTCATAAGATTTACACTGAAATACAAAATTAACTTCATCTTCCACTGAATTTTTATTCAAACAGGGAATATGCTTCTTATATCTTTAGTATTGAACCACCTCTTATTTGCATACAAACCTAGCATTCTTGTTCTGAATCTTATTAGTGTATCTCTGTACCATTTATTTGACAATGTTAAAATATATTTTTCAGGATCTAGAGTGCTCTTAAATTATAAAAAAAACCCAGAGATATGAATTGTTGCTTTCCAGTGAACAGTGCCAATGTTGCTTGAAACATGATATTAATTCTATCCTTATATTCCTTCAAAAACATTGTTTCATCCCTTACTCCCTCATTCAAACAGACAATTCCAAATCCATTTTCAGTTGAAATCCTTTTCACATTACTCATCAGTTCATTGTCCCTGCATTAAGCTGCTGTTTTAACATACCATAAGTTTGTTTACATAGTCTAGCTTCAGGTAATTTAATTAATCTAAACCAATACTTAATACATCTACAATATGCGTATATAAACAGTGGGTGTCTTCCAGTTTCACCGTACATCATCTGATTAGACAAATGCAAAGGCACATTAAAAAAACCGCTTCATAGCAAAAACATGTATTTTTTCCATACATTCATTCTGATACAAACCCCATATTTCAGACGCATACAATAACAATGTCACAACCTGAGAATCAAAGAGCTTCCAAAACAAAAATAAATCAATTGAACGCAGTTTTTTCATAGTTTTAAGTATAGCAATGACCCCCCTTTTAGCTTTTTGACTTGTTTTCATCCATCCTACCTTCAGACTAAGCTTGGTTGTAAAAAACATCCCTAGATAATTTTAAGAATTTGTCACTTTAACTTCTGAGTCTCCGTACCACCATGTCTCCCTTCCCGATAGAAAGCCTCCCTTTCTGAATACTATTATGTTCGTTTTATCCATATTAACAACCACGTTAAGCCTATCTGCCTCTTCTTTCAATGCATGTAACTGTGTCTGAAGCCCCACAGGTGCATCTGATAATAAAATAATATCATCCGCAAACAACAAAAGAAATATTTTTACAGCCCCTGCAATGATTTGCACACCATGGCGACGTTTTTTTGACAATTCCATCGCTAGTTCGTTGATAAAAAAAATGAAGACAAAAGAGAACTCAAAAGGCACCCTTGCTTAACGCCACGCGGACACTCAAAGAAATCTGAGTACACTGATTTATCTCTTACACAAGCCCATACTGAATTATAAATACTTTTTAGTGCATGATACAGTTTCCCATTAATTCCATCTTTTCGTAAAACACTCCATAAAATATTTCTATTAATTGAATCAAACGCTTTGCGAAAGTCTACAAACGCAACTTAAAATATTGATTTTTTTAACAAATATATTTCAACTAGTGCATATAACGTACAAATATGATCTAATGTGCTGTAGTCTGCTCTAATCCCTGCCTGTTCTTCAATAATTTCCCCTTCCCTGTAAGCCCATTGTGAAAGTCTTTTATTCAGAATATGTGTGTACACCTTACTTATTATGCTTGTTAGTGCCACACCCCTGTAATTGCCAACATTATTTGTATCACCCTTCTTGTAAATAGGAACAATGATAGATTTAGACCAGTCAATGGGGAAAATTCCCCGCTCAAATAGAGTATTGAATAACAGAACTAAGAAAATCATCACTAACTTGTTTCCATTTTTCAACATTTCACTAATTATTTTATCCAAACCGGCACTTTTTCCATTTTTTAAATGTTTTATGCCATCCACTATTTCCTGTGCTGTTATATCATTATTAAATAAAGGTTCAAAATTGTCTTCTTTTGATTCAATATTTTCATGTTCCTCTTCATTCACAGTATCTGATGTGTTAAACACAGAAAAGAAATGATCATACCACTGGGTTGATGAAATCTCATTATATATTAGATTCTTTTTATTAACAGATTTAAAAGTCTTCCAAAAGAGCTTTGAGTCCTTTACTGATTCTTTCAAAGTTTGTATTATTTTTTCATCATATTATTATTTTAATATTCGTCTCATATCAACATATTCTTTTTTTTCTTTTACAAATCTAGCATGCAATTCCTGCTTATATTCCGGTGTTTTAGCTCTACGGAAACTTTGCAGTAATCTTTTTACTATTCTTTTCTTTCATTTACACTCACCATCAAAATAGTCATCATTTTCCTTCTTTTCACCACCCACCTTTCTTACCATGCATGCAGCCGCACTATACAAACCGTTCACAAATAACTCGATGCTTCCATTCACATCAGTACCAAGCAAACCAGTCGCTCTCTCAATGCACTCCTTAAATTCTTCTGTTTCTAATTGTTTTGTAACGTGAGCATTATCTTCCGACCAAAACACCTTTTCTTCTTGCTGTGCCTCAGTGTGTGACTCTGTGCTCTCTTCACCACTAACCCACTTCATTTCAACAGGCAGATGCCACGAAAAAAGAGCATCACCGACTTTTAAATCACATTTATCATCCGAAATAAGAAAATAGTCTATCACACTGTTGCCTTGCGGCGAAACAAATGTAAACTCACCCTCCCTGTCCAGACAGAGAGAGAAAGAGGCTCTGTGTACATGCACGTTCTGCACACTGTGTATATGTGTCTGTCAGTCTGTCTATTTGCCTGTCTCTGCCAATAAGTTTAAGCTTACGTGTGATGTAACACATGAGTAAATGAATGTAAGGCTGTGGGGCTTATGAATGTCCCATAGTATTTTAGTCTGTGGATGATTTGGAAATGCGTGGTTGTATTGCAGTCAATGTGGCCCTCGACAAGTCTTACAGTCAGAGCAGTGAACGCCAGTCAGGCGACCAGAATGGACCCGATGCTGGAGCCAATGGAGACACCAGTGGATATTTTCCCAGTAACTGTATGCACACCGAAGGTGACAGTCACAATGCTCAGGACAGGGATCACCCCTGGTATGAGGTGGACCTGGGCAGAGTGTACCCTGTTTACAACATTGACATCTGGTCACGTATCGGTAGTAAGTCCAAATCATCAGTATTGCAATTTTGTCTCTACTTGCCTCTGTCTTTCTCTGTTTGTCTGTTTCTCGGTCTCTCTGTCCGTCTGTTTCTGTTCTCTTTCTCTCTCTCTCTCTCCTCTCTCTCTCTCTCTCTCTCTCTCTCTCTCTCTCTCTCTCTCTCTCTCTCTCTCTCTCTCTCTCTCTCTCTCTCTCTCTCTCTCTCTCTCTCTCTCTCTCCCTCCCTCTCTCTCTCTCTCTCACACTTATGTTGTGTTTATTGTTGCAAGGCGCATTTGCATTTATTCATTTGTTTATTATTTACATTCTTTTATTTATTTATGTACTGGTATTGACTTACTCATTTTCGAATTGAATTACGGGTGGTCGAAGGGTAAATAAGGGTGGGGACGGGCAGGGAAGGGAAGGGGGAGGGTAGAAACTTTGTGTATGGGTCGATGGCCTTCACAAATAAATATGTGTCAGTGTCAGTGTCCTCCCCCCCCTCTCTCTCGTTCTCTCTCCCACCCCCCCCCTCTCTCTCTCTCTCTCTCTCTCTCTCTCTCTCTCTCTCTCTCTCTCTCTCTCCGTCTGTGCGCTAGTGAGTGTGTGTGCGCGCGACTGTGTGTGTGTTTGCGCGTGTGTGTGTGTGTTTGTGTGTATGTGTATGTGTATGTGTGCTTTCACGCATGTGTGTTTGTGTCTGTGCGCATGTGTGTATAAATGATTATCATTATATATTTAATATATATATATGTATGTGTGGGTGAGTGCGCGCGCGCGTGTGTGTGTGTGTGTGTGTATGTATATATAATTATTATTATATATATAATATATTAATATATATATATATATATATATATATATATATATATATATATATATATATATATATATATATATATATATATATATATATATAGAGGCAGCTCAACAACAACACCTACTACGAACCTGTTCGAACAGATCCTACCTGTAGTGTAGCGAAAGAGTCCAACAAAATTATTGATGACCTCCATACTCAGAACTTCATTGATAACAACACCTACAAATGGGCCAGGCTGGAACCCAACAATGTTAGGCCTCACCTCTTCCACCACCTCCCAAAAATCCACAAAAACCTACAAAATCCACCTGGACGCCCGATTGTTTCAGGAATTGGAGGCCCTACAGAGACCTTGTCGAAACTAGCGGACCACTGGCTCCGCCCCCTGGTTGTCAGCTTGCCCTCGTACATCAAAGACTCCACCCACATGCTGAAAGTGATCAACGAGTGGAACACAAAGTACGGGCCCCTTCCTGTCGACGCCCAGTTGGTCACTATGGATGTCGTCAGCCTCTACACCAACATCCCTCAACAGGACATGGTGGAGGCCATCAAAGATCTGATGGGATGCCACCCTCTCCCTGATTGCCCACCAATGAACAAAGCTCTCAAGGTGGTGAACCATGTTCTCACGAACAATTTTTTCAATTTTGAGGGCCAGACATACAGACAGAAGTCAGGGACAGCCATGGGAACACCGATGGCACCTACTGTGGCCAACATCTTCATGGGCTGGCTTGAAGGCAAACTGTTGGAGAACAGCCCTGTGCGGATTGAGGAGGATGTATGGAAACGATTCATCGATGACATCCTCATCTTGTGGACTCGGTCCCAACAAGACCTAGACCAATTCACCACCTACATCAATTCCATCCACCCAACCATCAAGTTCACCATCAGCAACTCCAAGACCAGTATTCCCTTCCTTGACATTCTCATTAAGATCGAAGACGGCTACTTAACATCAAGCCTCTTTGTCAAGTCCACAGACACCAAAGCCTACCTTCCATACAACTCAAGTCATCCAAGGCACTGCGTAAACGGCATACCATCAAGCCAGTTTTTACGACTTCGACGCCTTTGCAGCAACGATGAGGACTTTGAACGCCAATGCAACACAATGGCCAACAACTTCAAAAAGAAGTGCTATCCAGAGTGGGCTATCAAAAAGGGAAGGGAGAAGGCCAAAGCAACACAACGAGGGAGTACACTCGAGTACCAGCCACAAAAGAAAGCCGGGAGAGTTCCCATGGTGGTGACCCACAATCCCCGCAACCCTCCACTCAGCAAATATCTCAGGGACAGTCTGCCTACCCTCCACCAGAGCGCCAGGATGAGGAAAGTGGCTCTTGAACCCCCCATCCTGGGAGAACGGAACAGCAGATCCCTGAGAGATTTGCTGATGCCTTCAGCTCCTCCTGCCCTGCCCTGTGACGTGGATCCTGGCTGCCACAGATGTTCCAAGACGTGCGCTGCCTGCCGTCTTCATCTGATGGAAGCCACGGGGTTCTCCAGTGACAGGACGGGGGAGAGGCTCACCATCAGGCAGAACCTATCCTGTGGATCGACTAACGTCATCTACCTGCTGTTCTGCGAACTATGTAGAAACGCCCAGTATGTTGGAGAGACAAAGAACTCAGTTAGCGTAAGGTTCACTCTACACCGGTCCCATATCAGGCACAACACTGGGACTCTGGTGGCAGAGCACTTCAACTTGGCCGGACATTCCTGTGAGAATGTCAGATGCATCATCCTCGAACAGGTCTTCGTCCAGAGCAAGGAGTCCAGACTCCGTCGTGAAAAGTTCTGGATGGACAAGCTGAAGACCATGGCTCCGCTGGGTCTGAACTCTCTCTAATGAATTGTCTGAGAGGGCAGTTATTTCTCCATCGAGCTGTGTTATTTGTTTATAGTGGAGATGCTTTACCCAGGATCCACTCTCTTGACCTGTTCCTAGGAGAGATGCTTTATTTGTTTATAGTGGAGACGCTTGGCACAGGTTAAACACTCACTCTCTTGGCATTATCATGGTGGAGATGCTGAATTTGTTTATAATGAAGATGCTTTACCCATGATACATGCCCACTCTCTTAACTAAAGGGTCTTAAGACATCTGGCGTTAGTTCTACATAGTTTGGAAGTGATAACTACAAAGATGGACAGAGCGGACATGGATA
>CM065696.1:13808194-13845694 GCA_017654935.2 Phymorhynchus buccinoides
GAGTCTCCTGTAATAAAAAGGTTCTGACAGAGAATGGGTTTGGGTTAGTTTGGCTTTCTCAAGGGGTGGGAAATATAGGGCAGTTCATTTCTGAATTTAAAGACAGATTGATATGTTGTCACAAACAAAACTGGCATGCAAGTCTAGAAGAAAGTCCTAAATACAACTGGTCTTTGTCCTTTAAAAATGAGTTTGAAACTGAACAATATTTTAAAAGTTTTACAAATAAGTGGCATAGAACTAGCCTAGCTAGACTCCGAACAAGGACCTTAGGTCTTAACGCCAATAAGCGATGGTTTGAAAATTATAATCAAAATACTTGCTGTATGTGTTCTAAGGCAAACAGTGTTGAAAATGAAATTCATTTTATTTTTGTCTGCCCATCCTATGAAGAAATTCGTAGAAAATGTATGGTGTTCAAAGAAACAGGGAGATGGAGAGGGGTGTGTGAAAGGAAAGAGCAGGTGAAAAGAGAGGAGGAAGCGTTACGAGAAAGATTTCTCACTGAATAATTTTATTTTTATTTTATTTCTAAATAGTTGTATTTTTTGCGTTATTGTTTCTTTCATTAAGAATAGACTGATTTTCTTTATTTGCCTACAAAAATGATATATGTTATTTGACAGTATCCCCTTGCCATAAAGGCTTATGTATGCTAATGGCAATAAAAACCTATTTGATTTGATTTGATTTGATTTGATTTGATCTCTCTCTTTCTCTCACTTTCACGCACGCACATACACACACACAAGTACAGACATATTGACGCATATATTCACATAGTATTTCACAAGTGTGCACACGCACACACACACACACACGTGTGTGTGTGTGTGTGTGTGTGTGTGTGTGTGTGTGTGTGTGTGTGTGAGTGCGTCCATGCGTGCGTGCGTGCGTGCGCGCGCGCGCTCGCGCTCGCGTGTGTGTGTGTGTGTGTGTGCGTGTGTCTCTATGTCTGTATGTGTATGTGTGTGTGTGAGAGAGAGAGACAGAGAGAGAGAGAGAGAGAGAGAGAGAGAGAGAGAGAGAGAGAGAGAGAGAGAGAGAGAGAGAGAGAGAGAGAGACAGAGACACACAGAGAGAGACAGAGAGAGAGAGAGAGAAGCGGGAGGCGCATGAATTGTTGGGAACGGGAAGGGATCCAAAATATGTGAAAGCTTGGGGTGACTTGGAGAGGGTGGGGGTTTGGGGGTAGGGTGGGGGTGTATAAATGAATGCGAGGATGTAAATGGTGGGAAAGAGGGCAGTTCTTACCGTTTTGGAAGTCGCTTGTATCGACCCTAACTGTGTCCAATGTACGAGACCACACTGTAATTTCACCTAACGTGATAATAACGTATTTTTGACTTTGACTTTGACTTGACTTGACACACACACACACACACACGCGCACGCACACGCACACATACACACACACACACACACACACACACACACACACACACACACACACATTTATTATATAGAGTCAAACACTTGCAAACTTGCAACTGAACGCATGACTGATTTCTTGCATACTGACATTGGGCTCTTTTCAAATGGTTTGTAAGAAGGCACCCTGCTTGGCCTATTGTGCGCACGTACTAGGGGAAGACGGGGTAAAAAGCGCATGGGCGGGTAAGAAGCCCACCCCAATTATCTCATGAAATGAAGCAAGTTTCAGTCTCATTTTGCCCATGAGACGAGCGTTAATGTCTAGCATTCGTCTCATGGGCAAATTTGACTGAATTTTTCTTTATTTCATGAGATAATTGGGGTGGGCTTCTTACCCGCCCATGCGCTTTTTACCCCATCTTCCCCTATTCTTTACTTCCTGGTGTTCCTAAAGATATCATATGTACATGACTTGCTTTATAGTTTTAGTAGACAGTGTCACCGCATTACAACGAAGTAGTATTAGGCCCGTGTACTGTTGGAATAGGCTTGCATGTTGCAGGATAATTTTCAATGATCAGTGCATTTTATCTTAACGAGGAGTTGTGTGGTCAAAGAAACAGATTGCAAATGAACGTTGATCAGTGGTACACTTTTAAAGGTGAAGAATTAAGTAACTAAAAAACGGCAAGTGGAAAATTGTCCACAGAGTGGAAATACATTTTCGAGTTGGGGTGTGTTTTCTACGATAAAGAGCGACATTACTGACTCGTTTGGCTTGTGTTGTTTGTTTTTGCTTCTTTTTTTAAAATTAAAAGTTATCGAATGTTATCATGAAATTAAAAATTATTTTCGAATGAATGAATGAAAATTCGTTTAATGTCCTCCGGCCTGGAACAGACACATATTATGGGACATTAGTAGTAGATATAAAGATGGTGGGAACGATCATGGAGGCAATGCCCGGAGGCAGTGCAACACCAGGAAAGTCCCGAATTTGTAACAATACAGATGTGCAGTGATCTGTAACCACTCATGAAGTTGAATAACAACATTATTTTTTATTTTGTACAGTGAAAAATTAGACCCCTAAAATGCGTGATTATTATTAGAACAACTATAATGTCATTAAACTTCTATGCATTTTCTACGATAATTTTTTTTATCAATATTGGATTTTTGATCCAATTTCTATTGGATTATTGAACCGTTGACAATAGATGTTTAAATGGCAAACGTTAAAGACCCCCCCCCCCCCCCCCCCCCACGTCACGTGTCACATTCCCTCTTATGCTTGGAACATTTCTTACGATTTCTTACCAGCTATAAGAGGGAAAACACCTGAAAACCATGGTTTTAATACGTGACGTGGTGGGTCAACCTTTGGAACATCGAACAGCTAATAATCAGTGTATTTAAATGGTAAAAAGTACAGATAACTATTGATGTTTTGCGTTTACAAACTACGTAGGCCTATGCTGACAATTTACTCTTTAATTATCCAAAACTGGGGCAGTGGGTGGATGCGACGACCCCGCCCCCTCCACGAGTCTCTCTCCCCGTGAGGATACCGGTTTTTTCCCCATAAAAATAATACCCCACCTTCTGGACGTTCTGTAATCACATGTTCTGATCGCTTCTCGGCCTTTTGGCTAAGACAGTGATTCAGGAATATAAATTTTTGTTTATACCCTGGTTGGTTTGTTCAGCCCGTCGTACATGGCGAAAGCCGATACGCGACGTTAAACTGAACTTCCATCCACCCCTGGACGTTCTGTGCTTGTAACGTCCTCTAATCTGCCACTCTCGTTGACTTTTCCTTTTCCTTTTGCTTTCTATCGTCTACTATCTTTCTGACTTATTGGCCCATTCTCCTGCCCTTCCAAAAAAAAAAATCTTGCAAATACTTTTTTTCCTTTTAGCCCCTTCGAAATCAGAATGTGTCGGCTCTACGCAGCGGGGAGACCAGTGAAAAGTGAAAACCGGACACATACGTACCTTACCCATTATGGCCATATGGCCTGGGAACGCAGAAGAAGAAGAAGAAGGAGAAGAATAATCCAAAACCTGTCCTTTTATCGTCGACGAAAGTGATCATTGACCATGGAGTGATTGGCTACAGATACATGGTGATGACCAGTGCAGTGACCACTGTGTGACCAGTACAGAGAGCAGTGATGTAAGTGACCATGGGTCACACTATTTCTGCAACGCTTCTCCTGGGCTGGGCAGCCGTCATCATCTTCACTCGCGGGGCTGATGGTAATGAATGGCTTTGTGTCTCTTGCATCCACACAAAACCTTTTTTGTTATAAGTAAAATAACACACAGTGTTTAGAGTGAGAATGGGCAACTTTACTTAAGTGCCAAATAAAATGTTATTTTATTGTTTTGTATTGCATAACAACAAATAGTTAGCATACAACTACTTAATAAATCACATTAACAAGAAAATGCTTTTACTTGTACTGACGTAAGATTGAAGTTGCGTAACAATCATCAGATTATGACATTGACATAATGTTTAATTAATGCATAAAAAATATAGACTTATTCGGTAAAGAAGGAAAACTTAAAAACTTTCTGGTTGGAGCCTACTTTCTCTTGGAAACCAGAAAATCTTAAGACATTAGCAGCGGATTAAAGCTGGTCATTAAAAGACGGGATGGCAAATGTGGACAACATCCAGTCTATGAAAGGGAAACAACTCTCGCTGAAGGCGAGCTGCTGTCATATATGACGAAGCCCCACAACCCGTTCTTTGACTTGTGCAAAAAAGTGAATTTCGTAACTCAACTCAACAACTCGACAGATCTTTATTATCTCCCCAAAAAGAAATTCGTCGTGGTAGCGCTTCATTCAACACAAAAAACAAACTTATTAGACTTGACATATCATCAAGATGCTAAACACACAAAAAATGCTTTAAAATACATATAAACATAAAATTAGACAATAAGTATAAGATATACAGTACTCCCTGTTTATAGTAAACTCGGTTATAAGAAATTTCGGTTACAGTAAAGGAAAGCACTGGTTCCCGGCCAAAGGTCTACTGTTTTATTACTAAATAGACCTCGGATAGTAGCAACTCGGTTATAATTTAAAAAACCTGCTATAGTAAAGTTACTTTTGGTTCCCCACAGGACTGGCTCCTCGGTTACAATATAAAAAAAAGTCCTCTTCTGACCTTTGTAAACACGTCACCAATGTATGCGTCACAGTCTCACCACTCCCCCCACCCACCCATAATAACAACTGGGTTATAATTAAAATTAAAAAAACTCCTATAGTAAAGTCATTTGTGGTTCCTCTTCGTTATAATAAAAAAAATTGTCCTCTTCCTGACCTTTGTAAATACGTCATCAATGTATACGTCACAGTCTCACTACTCCCTCTACCCACCTTCAACGAAATTGAAAGGCACTCAAAAACATGTTTCTTTCCCCTCATTACTTAGCGGAAAAAAATGAATCCGAAAAAAAATATATATACAGCCGAATCCGCTTATAAGAAAACTCGCTTACAATGAAGAAAAAAAAAAATTCCCTGCCGAACTTCTTCTTTCATATCTATGATCAAAACTGGGATATAAGAAACTCGCTTATAAGAAAACTCGGTTATAAGCAAGCAATTTTTTTCTCCCATCCGCAATGGAAACTTGGATATAAGAAAATTATGTCATACAAGAGAGTTGGTTTGCAGTTCATTTTCTTATAAGCAAGTTCTATTTACTTATAAGCGAATTACCATTGACAACATTTTCTTAAAGACCCCCCAGATCATGAGTCAATATCACGGGTTCCACCTGTTTTCCTTCTTATAGCTGGTACAAAATCTTGTTTTGACCACATTTGACTCCCATATAAATGCCCCCAAATTGAAAACGAAACATTTTAAAGAGCAGCCTCAATTTGAAGTTGGGGAATTTGTATGTGGGTCACAGCTACCCAGAAAAAAACAAGGGATTTAATCGTGTTTGGTCAGTGTGTCTTTAAAAGTGAGTTGGACCTGAACTGAAAGGATGTTCCGAGAAAATTGAAGTTCCCAAAAGGGAAAGTTTACATCAAACCAATTGTGTCACAGACATTCTAAACAGTACAGGCACTATATTACAAGACTAATTGAGTTGTTTTTGTTCCTTTATTCCATACTTTCCTTCAGTATTCTGTGCAAAATAAATGTTGAGCAGAAGAAAAAAATATGAGTACTTTTGTGTTGGTGATAGAGAGACAAAGGAAAAAAATTCAAAATGTTTTCTTATATCTGAGTTTCGGATATAAGAAAACTTGGATAAACAAAACATCATCTCCCTTCGATTTTCTTATAACCGAGTATTGCTGTATTTTGATTTGATGATGGGTTTATATTTAGTATTTTACGTTAGCTTTGACTTTGAAAACGTCATCGGATAAGATAAAAAATACCTTCAAAACTTTACTATATCCGAACATCGTTTATAAGAAAAACCTGTTATAGTAAAGGAAAAGCCTTGCTCCCCTGCACTTTACTATAAGCGGGGTGTACTGTATCCACATCAACATAAAAAAACAGTAAATGCTACATCAGTTTTTATAACCACCTCAACACAAGTTATTGAAGTGTGTTCATGGTCAGCTGTTATTACATGCTTTGTTAAAGCCGCGAAGGGAAAGCTGTTTATTGTTTTCATTGCTGTTTTTTCCTGACTGGCTGACTGACTATTTATCTGTCTATGTATCTAAAGACATTTGGACAAAAACGTTTTGTCGAATTTTACTATGTATCTATCTATGTTACTACGATAGCCTTTGAACGGATGTGCATGCGGATAGGTACTTAGGATATCTGGTCCAAGTTTGATCGTGAAGGCCATTGATCAAAGGTGCAAGTCACTGGAGCCGAAAATAGTGCCGCGCAGCTGATTGATGTACCATTTTCACGCTCCAGTTATTGTGTGATTTTGCCCCAGTTATTAACTGTTTATTTGTATCATTGTTTGGTTAATTATTTTTCCATACATTTTAGTTATCCCCTCTAAACGCATAATTATAATATGTGCATGCCTATGACCAAACGCGTATAAACATGCCTTAATCTGAATCAGCATTTTTTCTTTTATTAATAATTTGCTGATTAATTTACCTGAACGACTGTTTTCCTTGATATATATTTTGCCAATCAAATCAGTTGAGTGATTATTGAGCATCATTAATCATCCTGCATTTATAATGTTATTAGAATCAACATAATCATAATTAATTTTACAGTATTTCCTCCCCCCCCAAAAGGCGTTTCTTTAAGTGCAGCAACCCTTAACAGTAATTTTACAAGTGTTTCGACTGTTATGGTAAATGGAAACAAATGCATTTATATGTTAACATCCTCCTTAAGGTCTGTGTACACGTTAACACTATTCACAAGATATTTATGGCAACACAGTGAGTTGTAAGTCATGAAATACGGGAAATAGAGATATTTTGTGAGTAATGTTAACGTGTACTGATACCTTTATGCTATGTAGCACGAGTAGTACCCCTTCGCGTATCTGTGCGTTGAATGCCTTCTTCATTTTGGGCTGTTTATATATTTTTTTTAAATCAAGCGTTTATCAATATGGTTCACCCACTCATAGAATTCTCGTTTTGCTGTTTTAACTGTGTACTATTGTCATGCATTCAATATGAATTATTCATACCTGTTAGGTCTATCTGTTTATAAAAACAAAATAAGCGTTTATCAATATGAAAAAAACAACAACAACAAAACTGAAACAGACTGCAACGTCACTGGAACATACAACAAACAAACAACTACACGACAAGTGCAAAGTGACGTTACTTTATTCACAAGAGACAAAACAAAACTACTGGATATTTCGGCGAATGCGCCTTTATCAACACAGACAAACAATTAAACAGCAAACATCAAATATAGCAAAAGGAGCAAAAAGCAGGCAACAGAAGGAGCAAAAAAACATCAAGATCAAAATAAAAACAATACTTCCCCTCTACAGTCCAACGCGTAAAACGTTAGAGGGGAATTCAGGCGTTGGACTGGGTTTTTTTCGTGTAGTTGTTTGTTTGTTGTTTATCAATATGGTTCACCCGCTCATAGAATTATCATTCTTGGTTTTGCTGTTTTAACTGTGCATTATTTTCATGTATCCAATATGAATTATTCATACCCGTTAGGTCTATCAAAGTAGTATTTACGAGTGCTAGATGTATTTGGCTGAAACAGGCGAACTATCCTGTCTTCTCTCTGCCAAAGAATCCTCCCTGCTCGCATTTGAGTCACACGCTTTATTCAAGCTCCATCAGCTTTCTGAACAATATTCGCAATTTGATCTGCTGACTGATGGTCTTCATGTCTCTCACACTGGCACACACACACACACACACACACACACACACACACACACACACACACACACACACACACACACACACACACACACACACACAATCACAGACACAAGCACACACACACACGAGCACACACACACAGACACACAAACTGACACAGACACACACGAACACCTACACACCCAAACACACACACACGAACACACACACACACATACAAACACACACACACGCGCGCGCGCACGCGCACACACACACACACACACACGCGCGCGCGCGCGCGCGCGCGCACGCACACGCACACGCACGCACGCACACACACACACACACACACACACACACACACACACACACACACACACACACGACTTCACTTGCAATAATAATACTTAGCCTATATTGTACGATATAAAACCACATAATCACGTTTGCGATAATAATGTCTGGATTTTATACCCCATTTAAAAACGCTGCAAAACAGACCCGCTGATCTTTATACAGTTATTGTAGATATGGACATTTAAAGCATTCTCCTGCATCAATTGTTTGATGTCCATTTCCAGAACAGTGGCATTACACATTATTAGGAAAACACATGATGTAAATTGATATGTGAATAGGATTTATCATTTTGTTAACCAGAGTCGATTTTTCATGTCTATTGGTGTTTGCTGTTTGCAATCTGAGAGAGAGATAGAGAGAGAGAGAGAGAGAGAGAGAGAGAGAGAGAGAGAGAGAGAGAGAGAGAGAGAGAGAGAGAGAGAGAGAGAGAGAGAGAGAGAGAGAGAAAGAGAGTGAGGGAGAGAGAGAGAGTGAGAGAGAGAGCGAGAGAAACTCGGAAAGTATGACAATTTTAATTGTAAGGCCACCGGCCCTGAGGGAGAGAGAGAGAGAAGAGAGAGAGAGAGAGAGAGAGAGAGAGAGAGAGAGAGAGAGAGAGAGAGAGAGAGAGAGAGAGAGAGAGAGAGAGAGAGAGAGAGAGAGAGAGAGAGAGAGAGAGAGAGAGAGTGTGTGTGTGTGTGTGTGTGTGTGTGTGTGTGTGTGTGTGTGTGTTCGTAGTCATGGCTTTTCAAGTCTTGCCTCATCCCGTATACACATGGTTCACGAAAAATAATTGACGTTCAAACTAATTTCTTGGAATTTTCTGGTTGTGTGAGAACAGTAAAAGAGTATTGTTAAAAACAGGCATTACATTACAAGGTAGTAAAATCAAAGAAAAGCCAAAGTTTACTAACATTATATACGGTGTTGTAAAAGGTACTCAAGCTTACTATAAAATATTTATAACAGACAATAGTCAACCAAACGACTGCATAAAATGGAGAAACACAACTTTGGAAGAAATCAACTGGAACAAAGTTTTTGAAAACAATCCATAAAATAAAGGAAATAAAACGTAAGTGGTTCCAGATAAGGTTATTGCATAGGATTATTGCAACCAATGTCATTTTACAGAAAATGTAAATTGCTGATTCTGATACATGTACTTTCTGTGAGACGGTCAATGAAACAATTGAACACTTATTTTGGGATTGTGCAGAAACTCGCTTGTTGGATTGATTTTGCAAGAATCTTAACTAATTGCGAGAATGCAGCTAGGCTACGATTAATTACATAACATATTGTTTGTTGGTATGGACAACACTAACAAAACAGATGAGACATTTTATTATATCCTTCCATGTGCAAAATTCTTTATATACAAGAGTAAGTGCGAGAAAAGTGCTCCTCAATTGATAAGTGTTAGACGCTTTCTTAAAAGTAAATACAATACTGAGTTTTACATATCCAAAATCAGAATGCTGTTTAGCGATTTCCAAAGAAAATGATATTGTTACAAAGTCTTGGTGGAAGTTAATGAAGTTGTCGTTTTTTTCTTTAAAGGCAACCTACATATCTAATGGTAACAGTTATGAAGCACGCACATGACGGTGTGTGGTGGGTTGTTGTTGTTGTTGTTGTTGTCGTTCCCTGGCTTAACGACTCCAGGATCGCACTTGAACAATTCAGTACAAATGCACCAGCTAGGGATGAGAACATTACGTGTGTGACCGTTTTCGATTACCCCGTGGTGGGTGACTCAAAACAACCTCACTTTTGTACGGTACATTTTAATTCTTTGTTTGTCTGTGTGCTTGCTTTTCTCTTTTGTGTATAGTTCTTGTTTTATGTTTATGTAAAATTAAATAATTCAGCTGGTTGATTGATACGCATTATTATTTGTGTGAACCGCTTTTAATTCCCAGTCACACAAGTATGGACATAACAATGCCTGGTTGGAAGATGCGAAATCAGGAATCGTAAAGCTCGCCTTACGCGTGGTCATATAGTTATACTAGTAATTTGTTTCTCAATTCTTTTATTGTATAGAGCATTCATAATGCTTTGGTATGTGTGTGTCAGTGTATCTTCGTGCGCGTGTCTGCATGCGTGCGTGCGTGCGTGCGTGCGTCTGTGAGTGTGTGTGTGTGTGTGTGTGTGTGTGTGTGCGTGCGTGCATGCGTGCGTGCGTGTGTGTGTGTATGTCAAGTTCCCTGAATAAATATGTTGAGATGTGTGTGTGTGTGTGTGTGTGTGTGTGTGTGTGTGTGTGTGCGTGTGTGCGTGTGCGTGCGTGCGTGCGTGTGCGTGTGCGTGCGCGCCTGTGTGTGTGTGTGTGTGTGTGTGCATGTGTGCGCACGCGTGTATATATGTATGTGTGTGTGTGTTAATGTGTGTATGCGCATGTGTGTGTGTGTGTGTTAATGTGTGTGTGCGCATGTGTGTATGTGCGTGCATGTGCGCGCGTGCATGTTTGCACGTACGTGTGTGTACCGTGTGTGTATGTAAGTGTGTGTGTGTGTGTGTGTGTGTGTGTGTGTGTGTGTGTGTGTGTGTGTGTGTGTGTGTGTGTGTGTGTGTGTGTGTGTGTGTCATTCTGTCTGTCTGTTTGTCAGAGCCAGTGTATGTGTCAGTGTGCACATGCACATGGGGGTGTGATTTTGTTTAGGCCTATAATTATGTGCTTACGCGTACAAGTATAAATGTATATATTATTGGTAAATGTATATAAATGCATAATATTGTACAAACGTAAGAAAGTGCATGTAGTTTTATTTTCATATGTATTCTTTGAAATGTGTTCCATATATAGTAGAAAACTGCATTCACAATCGCACGTTGTAGTACGACAAGCATTCCACACTCACGCTAAGTCATGAAGAAATCCAGACATTTCATCACCCTCGTCAAACGTTAACTTGATTTTTTTTCAAATGTCCAAAATTTAAATTAAGATAAATTTGCAATAAGGAAATAGATCAAACAATACCTGAAGAAAAAACATTTTGAAAAAAAAGTTTCAAATAGCTTAATCAACTAAAATATTATAAATTGAGAACCCCATAATGAATTGAGGAGCAAAAATAAAAACCTGCTGTGACAATATAACACGAGCGCGCGCGCGCGCGCGCGTGTGTGTGTGTGTGTGTGTGTGTATGTGTGTGTGTGTGTGTGTGCGTGCGTGTGCGTGCGCGTGTGCGTGTGCGCGTGTGTTTATCTGTCTCTGCCCCTATGTCTAAGTGTGATGTAACATAATTATGAGTACATGAATGTGTGGCTGTGTGGTAATAAAATTATTGTCCCTTCATATTTTGATCTGGGAATTATTTAGATATGCATGATCTTGCAGTCAATGTGGCCCCCGGCAAGAGTTACAGTCAGAGCAGTGAACACCAGTCAGGCGATCAGAATGGTGCCGATGCTGGAGCCAATGGAGACACCATTGGAGATTGGAGCAGTAACTGTGTGCACACCAGGACTGACAATACTCAGGACAAGAATTACCCCTGGTATGAGGTGGACCTGGGCAGAGTGCACCCTGTGTACAAGATCGACATCTGGTCACGTACTGGCAGTGAGTTTGAAATCCTTTCATTTATACATATTTATTTGGTACTTGTGTTTCTCTATTTGTTTAACCATCTGCCTGTCTCTGTCTCTGTCTGTCTGTCTGTCTGTCTGTCTGTCTGTCTGTCTGTCTGTCTGTCTCTCTCTCTCTCTCTCTCTCTCTCTCTCTCTCTCTCTCTCTCTCTCTCTCTCTCTCTCTCTCTCTCTCTCTCTCTGTGCGTGCGTGCGTATGTATGTATGTATGTATGTATGTATGTAGTATGTATGTATGTATGTATGTATGTATATACCGATGTACAAGTAGTGCAAAGAGGCCTGACAGCCGTGAGATATAAAACAATATCCAGAGATATCATTTGCATATATTAACCCATAGGCTTAGTGTGAACGCGCGTGAGAAAAGGTGTAAGAATACACCGTTGCTATTAGAAACTTGACGTGACAATTATATATCTCACGGCTTGTACACTCGCACGCGACTATCTGCAGTACTCAAACCATATTTTCTTTATTTGCATCAAGTGATGTTTAGTAAAACAAAAAGCCCAAACATACTCCTAACCCTATGCCTTAACCCGATAACTGCAAAAGGTTGTTTCTGATGAACATTTTACATTGAAAAAAAAATTGTGAATAGTAACTTTTAGTGAAATTGCAAAAGATAAAAATAGCGGCCAGCAACCTTAACTCAAGTTAGTGTCACTGCAAATAGCGCCTTCTGAGCAGGACACCAAAAAACGTCATCTTAGTGAACTTACGCAATCACTGAAATTACGTCATCATTGAAAGTTCGTCATTGGCGAAATGACAATAACTATGGCCTGTGATTGCAGTGTAAAACGAATATGTCATTGTAAAGGCTATTTTTTTATACAGCAAATTCCAGTAGGTTCATGTTTCGATTAATAATCAGTTTCCTTTCATAATGTATCAATGAGCAAGATCAAAATAGCTCACGACTTTCTTAGTTTCTAGCTTGGAGAACTATATTATTTGTGGATGAGTGGGATTTTCTTGCTACGGTGAAATGGTTAGTATTATTTTAGATTTGCATGCATGGCCGTCTCGCTTCTTCGTTGCGTGTTTGATTATCACCTGGAAGAGGTAAAATATCGGTATATATCCCAATAACTGATAATGTATGTATGTATTGTATGTATGACCACTAGGTCATATCTAGGATCACTCAGAGTCAGGCAGCGCAGATTTAAAGACCTCCAAGTGTAGTGGTCTTGGCCAACTCCCCCTTTCAGCCTATTGTATCCGTTCCCCTTCCGTCAGCCTTTCATCCGTGCATGCATTTGTAATTATTTATTGTTAAGTGAAGTGTATGTATGTATGTATATATGTATGTATGTATGTATGTATGTATGTATGTATGTATGTATGTATGTATGTATGTATGTATGTATGTATGTATGTATGTATGTATGTATGTATGTATGTATGTATGTATGTATGTATGTATGTATGTATGTATGTATGTATGTATGTATATACGTACGTATGTATGGCTGAATGCATAGGCATATTCATATAAATGCATATTCATATTTCATAAGTCTTTATTCACTTAACTAGCTATTTATTTATTTATTTGCTTATTGATTGATCGACTGATTTATTTTTCATTCGTTTATTTACATATGTGTTATTAATTACTCATGTGTAATAATGCATGAAGTTTTTTGGAGCAAATGTTTTTAAAAAGTTTATGTGAAGATCAGCTGAACATCGCTGTCGATAAATGAACATGTATTTATTCGATGCATCGTAGCTGCACGTGCTTTTCGTTCATATCATGGTTGTTGGTGTCTTACTCATTCAAGTTGTTCCGGCCATATATGTCCGGAATTAATAGATAGCTGTAAATTATTTATTTATTTATTTTAAAAAAAAGAAGTTATCTCACTTTCTGTTTAATAAACTGAATGAAGACATGTATTGAAAATGTATAACACTCTGCCTTCAAAACATCAAAATATCTGTCACTCTCTATTTTTAATAATCTGAATCAAGACATGTAATGAATATTTCTCTCACTCTCTATTTTTAATAATCTGGATCAAGACATGTAATGAATATATCTCTCGCTCTCTTTTTGATAATCTGAATTAAGACATGTAGGCCTAATGAAGATCTCTCTCACTCTCTTTTTAATAATCTGAATCAAAACATGGTGTGAAGATCTCTCTCACTCTCTATTTGATGGTCTGAATCAAAACATGTAGTGAAGATCTCTCTCACTGTCTTTTTAATAATCTGAATCAAAACATGTAATGAAGATAATTTTAATAATCTGAATCAAAACATGTGGTGAAGATCTCTCTCACTCTCTATTTGATAATCTGAATCAAAACATATGTAATGAAGATCTCTCTCACTCTCTTTTTAATAATCTGAATCAAAACATGTGGTGAAGATCTCTCTCACTCTCTATTTAATAATCTGAATCAAAACATGTAATGAAGATCTCTATCACTCTCTTTTTAATAATCTGAATCAAAACATGTAATGAAGATCTCTATCACTCTCTTTTTAATAATCTGAATCAAAACATGTGGTGAAGATCTCTCTCACATTCTTTTTAATAATCTGAATCAAAACATGTAGTGAAGATCTCTCTCACTCTATTTTTAATAATATGAATCAAAACATGTGGTGAAGATCTCTCACTCTTTTTTCTCTCTTTATTTTCTTCACCTTAGACAAACCCATATAATATCATACTCACACACATACAACCAAAACACAATAATCATGATACACCTTACACTAACTCAAACCCAAACTAAATGGGATAGCTGTCAATGTGATGCAGTTGCTTCAAGGGAAGTAAATATGTGTGCATATCATACCTTGGTCACTTCTAAACTCGCTTTGCTCCCTTAGACCACAATTTTGCCTCTGACTTTGCTTATTTAGTGGTTTGTTGGGGGAAAACCAATCGGTGTAGAGTTTTCTATATAAAGTCTATAATAGGGAAGTGGTAGATCAGAATTTTTATATATGATGTAAAAAGAGTCTGATCTACCACTTCCCTATGTCTAAACCTGAAGTAAGAATCCGTAATCTTCTTTCATTTCTCCTTCTGTTGTCCTTTGCCGATCTACGATCACAAAGGAGTCTAAATTCGTAGCCGTATGTCCCCCCCCCCCCCCCCCCCCCCCCCCCCCCCCCCCCCCCCCCCCCCCCCCCCCCCCCCCCCCCCCCCCCCCCCCCCCCCCCCCCCCTTTTGTCCTTTGCCGATATACGATCGCAAAGGAGTCTGTTTTCGTTCCAGTATGTTTCTTGTCCTTTTGTTTTGCCTGTCTCAAGGATATCTCCCGAACCGCTTGACATAATCGCTTCACATTTTGTGTGGTGGTGCGTCACCGGCACCATGAGAGGAAGGCATCCGCGCATACATTATCGCCGTCGTGACCTTGACCTTGGCGTATGACCTTGAAAACCAAAATGTTTTAAGGGGCTATAACGTTGGTCTTAGAGACTTCAAACCTGGCATGTAGGTACTTTGGCTTATGGTCGTTCAGATGATGGCATATCGATCAAGGTCAAGGTCAACGTCAGGGAGATCGGTAGGCCTTGAAAGTGGTAGGGGTCTACAAATTGGATTTTAAGCCATATTTTCCACATTTGTACTTCCCAGAAGCGCTTCAGATTGTGTGTGGTACTGTATAACCTAGACTTGGATACGTCCGAGCATGCATTAACGCCATGCTGACTTTGACCTTGACGTGTGACCTTGAAAACCAAAATGTCCTTCTTTGCTCTCTATATTTCTTGTCCAAGCTGTGTCTCGTGAACTAGAAGACAGAAACCCTTCACATTTTGTGCGAGGATGTGAGACTAACAGTATAACAAATTCGTACATACATTATCCCTCGGATATACAATGTTGCCGAGCGGCGGACATGTTTCCGTTTGTCTTCACCCTCCTATATCTCGTGCAATACTGTATAGAATCACTCCAAATTCTGTGTGGGTGTGTAACAAAAAGAGTAGAAGACATTGCAGTACAAATTATGCCACGTGGCATTTCAATGTCGCCTAGCGGCAGACATGTCTCCGAGTTAAGGGTGTACACCCCATTGATTAAGGGTGTATACTCCACTAATTAAGGGTGTGCATCCCCGTAAAGGAGGGGGTCTAATACTGAAAGTAAAAGACATCGTAGCACAAAATGTGCCACGTGGGGCTTAAAAGTCGCCGAGCGGAAGACATGTCTCAGTGTTAAGGGTGTGCACCCCACCAATTAAGGATGTGCATCCTGGAGAAGGATTTACACCCAGTCAAGGGTGTGTAGGTGTATCACCCAAAGGATGCAGGGAGGACGGGGGCCTAACATGTGAGGGGCAAGGGAGGTACAGGGCGGAGCAGGTACAGGGCGTAACCGGCAAAGGACATATCTGCCGCTCGGAGATGCCCTTGTTTTCTCTTCTGTCTGTCCCAAGGATATATCCTGAACCGCTTGACAGAATCGCTGCAAATGTTGTGTGGTAGTGTATCACCATGTGAGGAAGGCATCCGCGCATGTTAAGTATATTGTTTACCATCGCCGTCGTGAACTTGACCTTGGCGTATGACTTTGAAAACCGAACATCTTTAAGGTGCCATAACTTCCACATCGCTGAGTCTTCATACTTGGCATGTAGGTGCTTTGGCTTATGACCGTTCTGATGAATGCATACATGATCAAAGTCAACGTCAAGGTCAGGGAGATCGGTAGGCCTTGAAAGTGGTAGGGGCATAAACATTGGGTTTTAAGCCCTGTTTTCCACATGTGTACTTGACAGAAGCGCTTTAGGTTGTGTGTGATAGTGCATAACCTAGAGTAGAAAACATCTGAGCATAACTTATCGGCGTGCTGACCTTCACATTGAAGTGTGACCTTGAAAACCGAAATTTCATCATTGGTGTCATTCTTGAATGCTGGTTTCGTTGTCTATTTGTTGATGAATAATTGATTGTAAAGCGCTTTGGGCTCATCTGAGGTGTCACGGACCAGAAGGGTGTGAACAATGAAAATAAAACAAACCCACTCTAGCTAACACCCCAACAACACAGACACAGAGATTTCAAGTATGCGTAAAAGCAACAAGCTTTAAATACGGCTTTGCAGTTCAGAGGTAACGATTCTGATTGGAACTACCCTAGACCAATGAAAACTAAGTTGAAATGGCGTGATTTTTAGGACAAAACCCACAATTTAACAAACTGCCAAAACGCCTAATTTACAACAAGAAGAAACAGATTTCGTATAGGAAACTTGAAACTGAGAAAGAGAAAGGATTAACACAGTAGCATGAAAAACTTTATAGACAAAACTTAGTATCCATTTTGTAACAGGAAAAGAACTATCCTAGAGAATGACCCCCCCCAAAAAAAAAAAAATAATTAAATAATATTCACTCATTATATAAAGTGACCTGTGACATATGAGGTAGAGCGCTATGCAAATGTACTATTATTATTATTATTATTATTATTATTATTATATATTTCTTATCTAAGCTGTATCTCGTGAACTAGAAGATAGAATCCCTTCACATTATTTTTGTGAGGATGTGAGACTAAGATTATAACACATTGGTACATAAATTATCCCTCGGAAATACAATGTCGCCGAGCGGCAGACATGTTTCCGTTTTTCTTCACCCTCCTATATCTCGTGACATACCTCATAGAATAACTCCAAATTGTGTGTGGGGATGTAAAAATAAGAGTAGAAGACATTGGACTACAAATGTGTGTACACCCCATTGATTAAGGGTGTACATAATAATAATAATCATCATTAATAATAATAATAGTACATTTATATAGCGGTTTACCTCAAATGAGCCCAAAGCGCTTTACAATCGAACATTCATCAACAAGTAAACAACAAAAATATTGTTTAACAAGGTCATCGCCGAGCGGCAGATAAGTCCTTTGCCGGCTACGCCCTGTACATGCCCAGCCCTGTACCTCCCTTGCCCCTCACATCTTAGGTCCCCGTCCTCTTTGTGTCCTTTGGGTGATGCACCTACACACCCTTGACTGGGTGCAAATCCTTTTCCGGGATGCACACCCTTAATTGGAGGGGTGTACATCCTTAACACTGAGACATGTCTAATGCTCGGCGACATTTAAGCCCCATCTGACACATTTTGTGCTACGATGTGTTTACTTTTAGTATTAGACCCACTCCTTTACCAGGATGTACACCCTTAATTAGTGGGGTGTACACCCTTAATGAATAGGGTGTACACTAATTAACTCGGAGCCATGACTGCCGCTCAGCGACATTGAAATCCCACGTGGCATAATGTGTACTGCAATGTCTTCTACTCTTATGTTTACACCCCCCCCCCCTCCAACATTTGGAGTGATTCTATGCAGTATTGCACGAGACATAGGAGTGTGAAGAAAAACGGAAACATGTCTGCCGCTCGGCGACATTGTATTCCCAATGGATAATTTATGTACATGTGTGCTACACTGTTAGTCTCACATCTTCATGCATAATTTGAAAGGATTCTGTCTGCTAGTTCACGAGATACAGCTTGGACAAGAAATATATAACGCAAAGATGGAAATCTCGGTTTTCAAGGTCATATTTTAAGGTCAAGGTCAGCATGGCGATAACGTATGCTCGGATGTTTTCTACTCTAGGTTATACAGTATCACGCACAATCTGAAGCGCCTCTGTCAAATACAAATGAGGAACATATGGCATAAAACCCTTTTTTTTTTTATATACCCCTACCACTTTCAAGGCCTACCAATGAGAGAGAGAGAGAGAGAGAGAGAGAGAGAGAGAGAGAGAGAGAGAGAGAGAGAGAGAGAGAGAGAGAGTTTACATTGTACTCGTTGTGTGTGTTCAGGGCTAGACCGACTGTTCCCCTCCACCATCACCATAGACGGACAGACCTGTACCAGTGACATCACCGAACCTTCGTCAGGCAGAAAGAAAAGTGTGACGTGTTCTGAGGTCATGCATGGAAATAAAGTTCGGGTCACCCTGGACAGAACGGATCAGGCGTTAAATCTGTGCGAAATTCAAATATGGGGTCAGTATGTCATAAATGAGTCTGATGTTGATGTAGGCCTATGTATGCCACATTCGTCCAGGTCATGGTTATGAATATAAACTATGTGTCGTTTATTACCAACGACAAGAATTGTTGGATAAACGTGGTCACATCAAAAGTTCTTAATAAATGGAACATCCTATTTATTTGCTGCAGTTCACGTACAAACCGTCATCAACATGTAAACATATACTTCCGCTAAATCCCCATCAATATTTATTATGTGAATATCTATAGATACAAATATATAAAAAACACACACAGTAAAGGATGAAAAATTAAACATGATCTAATTAGCTTTGACCCATGATTACCATTAGAAATTATTAAATAGAAACACTACTTTCTTTTGTGTTCACAGCTTAATAGTTACATGACCATAAGACGTTTTTGTTTGCATTTTCCTAACTTTGAGTTTTCTCAAGTGACAATCCTGGCTGTATAAAATACAAGACACAATGCATAAAGTACTTAATCCATGGTTCCACGACTTGATAATATGTGTGCTGATCATGGCCATGTGCGCCAGAGAAGAAGATAGAAGGGTTTAAGAGTGTGCCTGCACATTGTGTCGTCATCAATGTGTTGCTGTTTTGAAAATCTGTCCTTTTCTTTTCTTTTTAGTTGTTGTCTATATAGTAGTAATTCTCTTTTTTGCATCTTGGTTAATATTTATATTTATCTTGCTGTGCACAATGTGTGCAATGTGTCCAGTACCTGAGGGAGTCAGTGAGTGTCCAGTGGGCAAATACGGGCCATCCTGCTATTCTGACTGCAGCAACAAGTGTGGGAGGGGACAAGGCAAGAACTTCTGTGACCAGGATTCTGCAGAATGTTATGATGGTCAGTAAGGCAAACCAAAATAAGTGTTATCTAATTATGTTGCAATTGTCCATTTTCCCTAGGCAGAATATTAGTTTGAATGCAAAGATGGTGGTGAAAGGATGGTGGTGGAGGTGGGGAGGGTGGCAGAATGCAGAAATCTTTCGATGGATGTTGATTGATGTTCTTTCGATGATCTTTGGAATTGTTGTTTTCAAAGCTCATGAAGTGATTTTGTACCATTGATATTTATTCTTATGTGCCTATTGTGTGTGATCCTTTGCGCTAAGCCTGTGTGGTAGTCTGTAAGTAGCAACTGCATTTGCGGCACCAGATTTCTGGTGATAATCTTTATCGTCGTATGGTAGTAGCAGTTATTATTGCTTAGTTTGTTGCTGCTACTTACGCTGTATTCTTTAGACACATAAAACACAAGACCTTCAGGTAGTATTTGGTCCTTTAATGAAGCTCACCATACAGACGTTTGGTATGATACATACGTTATCAATGTAAAAAGAAAGACTGACAGACAGACAGCAAATAGTTAGAGTTCAAAATAGAAAGAGAAGACTGAGTTGAAATTAAGATATAAAAGGAATTATTTAAAAAATTTGGTCAAAGTGCAACACGTGACTCATGCTTCATCGGATTCTTTAGGAGTTTAATTTATGTCATGATATGCATAGATGACTGTCAGGCCTCATCGTTACATCGCAGAAATTCTACTTTGAATTATTTCTATATTCAGGCTGTGTGGACGGATGGTACGGCAACTACTGTTCCACGCCCTGTTCCCAAGGATGTCAGAATGACGACTGTGACAGTGACACGGGACAATGCAGTCCATGCAAACCTGGATACACAGGAGACGATTGTGCAGGTGATTGTGGTGTATTACTAACTATGCAGGCTAATGTTATGTGATATTTTGTATGCATGCTGGTGCTTTTAAAACATTTTATTTATTTATTGAGTATTCACAAAACACGTTTCACAGCCATAAGGCCCGCAATA
Source organism: Phymorhynchus buccinoides (assembly GCA_017654935.2). Taxonomy (NCBI): domain Eukaryota; kingdom Metazoa; phylum Mollusca; class Gastropoda; order Neogastropoda; family Raphitomidae; genus Phymorhynchus; species Phymorhynchus buccinoides. Next base: position 13,828,716 of record CM065696.1, read on the forward strand.
CATAAGGAAACATGCTGAGTGTTTCATCTGTTACATTCAGTACAATCCAGACTTCTGGAGTATAACGTCAGACAGAATGGTAACATTTGGAATGCTAAGAATACAGTACTTACTTATACAGTACTCTGGTGATCATGCTGGGAAGTCAATCTGTGTCCCTGCATACTACCACAGGAAGTTGTTGACGTCACAAGCTCAGTCGGATCTCGCATTTGTCGTTCTGTAGAATAGCTTCTGGCTCCATGGCCAGTCGCCTGAATCACGTGTTGTCTTCATGCAGACAGCTCCAAATCATCTGTACGTTGTCAATGACATTGCTTCCTCTGCACATGTTTGGGGTTGCAGACCTGTTCCCCAAGCATATCAAAATCACACAACATACTTCTGCCTGGTGACAATTTTTGGTCGCCCAGGCGTGCATAACTTACTCCCCCTTCCTGTGTTGTGGAAGCGATCTCCCAGCCTCTGAATTCTGAGTCTCCTGGCAAATATGTAAAGAGACACTCCTTCGTGGAGCCAAGCTACTGCCATCCTTATCTCAGCCTCTGTTACTCGTCTCTTGCAGGCATGGTGAAAAAAGCCCCTGTAACGCATCCGTAATTATCACGAGATCTGTTCAGCTGACTGCAATGTGTTCAACATGAACATGTCCTGCACGTCCAATACAATATTTACTATGCTCGATTCTGCTTTATCAGTTAGGCACATCCAAACTAAGGTTATTGTTTCATTGTTTTTGTGTTGTTGTTTTCGCGTTAGTGTAACTGTTACACTAACTCTAAAAATACAATGAAAGCCATGAAACAACAGACTTTATTTGTACGTGTCTAGATGATAAAGCGGAATTGGGCATGATAAAAGTTGTTAGGACAAGAAAAACATGGATACTTAGCAACATATTGCCTGAGACATCATTTAACAGTTGTATATGAACTTTGGCGAGAAACGTCTGAATTTGTGACACAAGATTGACTTTTAAGCATGCAAAACATGAGATTGGCTCTTGAATTCTTCTGCGTAGTATATAATAGACCCACGTTTTATAAAAACAAAATATGTCCAAAAAGAAATGTGCAATGCATAAATACATGTTTGCTTTAAAATATCATGAACCGAATTTGACGCATTGTGATACAGTTTGATTTGTGGGTTACCCTTGCTGCCAAATAAAAACCTAATACATGCAAGTAATTTAACACATGCAGATTCCTAGAGGTCCACGTTAGATCCAAAACTAAAAATCTAAAAGTCTGAATCTATTATTCAACCCCTCATAAGAAGGGCGACAAACCTCATGATAACTATAGGGGGGATCTGTCTTCTCAATATTTGCAGTAAACTTTATAGTCACATTTTGAATCAAAGACTTAGTAAATGGACTGTGGAAAATAATGTTATAAACGAAAGTCAGGCTGCTTTTACAAAGACATACAGTACAATCGAAGCAATTGTCCTATCACAAAAAAGTTATATGTTGGTTTTATAGATTTTCGTAAAGCCTTTGATTCGATTGTGCTTACACATGTATAGAATGTCTAGAAGAAACTGGGTATAAGGGGAAGAATGCATAATGCTATTGCTAGTATTTATAAAGTTGCTAAAGCAAGGGTGAAAGCAGGTGGTGAGCTTAGTGGTGCTTTTATGTGCTCCTTAGGACTTAAGCAAGGTGAAATATGCAGTCCTGTGCTATTTTCACTCTTCACTAATGAGTTGCCTTGTGATATTATCAGTAAAGAAAACATGGTCTTCAGCTGATACCTGATCTATTAGAATGACTTATCCTGATGTTCGCAGATGATATAATCTTGATATCAGACTCTGTCATAGGGTTACAAAATCAGTTGAATGTTTTGCATGAGACAACAAGACTAGGACTGTCGGTGAATCTTCATGAATCTAATATTATAGTGCTTAGGAATGGTGTGTATTTATCAGCAACAGAAAATTGGTTTTACGAACAAACGTAAGTAAATGTTGTAAATATGTATAATTATTTAGGGATTATTTTGTCAACCAGATTATCATTTTCTCATACTTTGCATGACATGGATAGTCATGCAAGAAGGGGGGTAATCAATATTTTCAGGTTGTTAAATTCGATTGGTGAAAGATTTCCAAGTATATTTATCAAATTTGTTATGCACAAATACAACCGATGTTGAATTATGGTGCTGAAATCTGAGGTATTTTAGCAAACGTTAACATCTTAGAGAAAGTGCATTTATTTGCATTGAAAAGATGATTAAATGTGAGTATCAGAACGCCCAATGCAATGGTATATGGTGAGCGTGGACGTTTTCCTGTATACATTAATTTATATATAAGATCAGTTAGATATCGGTTGAAAGTTATTGATATGCCAGAATACAGTCTACCTTTAAAAGCTTATGGAATCTTACTTTTCCTGCATCATCAGAATAGAAACACGTGGGCCACATCTGTCTGTTTTATGCTTCATAAATATGGTTTTCAAGAAGTCTGGGAGAATCAGGGAGTTTGAAATGTAAAGGATTTTCTTGCACTCCTGCGTAAAACACTAGTAAACAAATATAAAAAACAATGGTGTTCTCAACTTTATAATAGCGAACGTTTCTCCTTTTACCAAGCTTTCAAAAGTGACCTCATACTTTCACAATACTTGTTGGATCTGAAACACATTCAAGCGAGAATCAGTCTTATACGGTTTCGACTCGGTGTGTCACAACTTAATATTCACAAATTACGTTTCAGAATCATGTTCATTCTGTAAGTCCCAAAGAGAAACATGTGCATCAAATGCGCGATACTGTTTGATTAATTGTTTGTATATATTTGTGCATGTACATGTTCTTTGAAATCAGTGATAATTAGCCCACGTTTTTGTAACCATCGCCAGGAACATTGGCCAATGGCCTATTCATTAAAATCGTTCAGTGTTCAGTCTCTCTCTCTCTCTCTCTCTCTCTCTCTCTCTCTCTCTCTCTCTCTCTCTCTCTGCCTGTTCCCTTATATCTCTCCCTTCGCCTCTTTCAATGTGTTTGTCTCAAAATCATTGATTCGTGTGTATGCGTGTTTTAAAAAAAGCATTGTGTGTGACATTATTTTTAAAAACCCACTTATTTTTGAGGATTTTCCCGTAAAAATCTATTTTACCACGTCTAATTTACAAAATGTCGAAAACGATTTCACATTGCAAACCACTGATTGTTTTGTTTTTCTTTTCTGTAGGTTGTTCCGATGGTTACTTTGGAGACCAGTGTGATGAGTTGTGTCCAACAATAAACTGTCGGCGATGTCTTCAGAACTCAGGGATCTGTTATGAATGCTCACCAAACAGCTACCTGCAGACTCCTGATTGTACAGGTTACTATTTATGTCTCAAGGTTTGAGGCCTTTTTGATGGAATAGTATATTTTAGTAGGCTTGCATTGCACGTTGTCAGTTGTAGATGTATTTGTGCAAAACAAAACAAAAAATAATATTATATGCTTATAATTTTATTTGATTACACTCTAACTGTAGAGTTCTACTTATGAGAAAAATGTTGGTGACATATTTTCATAATGTGAAAAACAGAGTTAACTCATGCAAACTGCTTTAACCTCCCATGTTGCAGATTCTAATATGAGAAAGTGAGATTGATTTTATACATGATTTTAAAATTAATGCAATCGTTTTGTTCTTTGATCTCCTTTTAAGTTGAATTTGTAACGCATAAGGTCTTGCAAATAGTGATACCTGCATTGGAGCTACATGTATTATTTATTGCTAACTATGTTGGTTACCATATCAAGAACAATGATGAGATTGATTGATTTCTCAAAGCTGAATACGTCATTTTTTTCATACTTATCCTACAACGTTATATTGGTACCATACATAAACCATACCAGAGATGAACTAAAGATCCAACGTATGTGTGATTTGAACATCAAGTCAATTACCATATAAATAGCAAAGAAATAATATTCTGAATTGGTTCTTTTTCTTTTAGAAAGAATTTATAGACACGAATTATAATGTTTTTAAAAACAGCAACCGACACTTTTAATACTTTGACAAACTTGTTACATTTTAGTATGAATGTTCCTAGCTGATTTTATTCAATGTTATTTGTGATTGATATTTCAGACTGCATTGCCAGTTTTTACAAGCCTGAAGGTGACCAGTGGTGCAGCCCATGTACATGGACGTGCAGATCAGGCACAGTGTGTGTACCACAAGATGGTAAATGTCCAGCCTGTCCACCTGGTAAACAGGGTGACCGCTGTGACCAAGGTACAGTGTGCACACTGCGTGAATGGAGAAAACAGTAGAACTGGTGATAGTAGATCTTAACACACTGCATGAATGGAGAAAACAGTAGATCTGGTGATAGTATATGTGTTGTTTTCTCTTTTATTTTTTTCTCCACATCTCAACCATTTATTCAGGAACTGAACGAAGAACAGTATATAACACAGTTCATCTCCTGATGATAATACAGGCAAACATGCACGCGAATCAGGAGCAACAAAGCGGCATAATGGACAACACACACACACACACACAACAACATACAGTATTTATACGGCGCTGAATCTTGATAGAAATCAAATCAAAGCGCACACACACGTTAGCATTCAAAGCGCATTCAAACACAAACGCAATACAAAGCGAACACGCACGGATAACATAAATGGAATATAGCAGAAACAGACCTAATGGCAAGAGAGAGAAGAGAAAGAGAGAGGAGCTTTAATGACGGGGGAACAGGTGGGTTTTGAGGTTAGCTTTGAAAGCAGAGAGAGTCGGTCGCTGACGGAGGGAGAGAGGAAGTTTGTTCCAGGAGGTCGGTCCTGAGACAGCAAAAGAGCGCCGACCAACAGTTGAAAGCTTATACCTAGGGATCTGGAGAGAAAGAGGGTCAGAAACTGAACGTAAAGTGCGAGCTGGCGTATAGATGGACACACACACACACACACACACGCGCGCGCGCGCGCGCGCGCGCACGCACACGCACACGCACACGCACACGCACACACACACACACACACACACACACACACACACACTATCTCTCTCTATATAAATGGAAGTTGTCTATCTCATTGGAAGTGGGGTGGTAGTATATGTTAACACACTGCATGAACGGAGAAAACAGTAGAACTGGTGATAGTAGATCTTAGCACACTGCATGAATGAAGAAAACAATAGAACTAGTGACAGTAGATCTTAACATATTGTATGAGTGAAGAAAATTGGAATCGGCTATGGTAGGCCTTAATAATTGAAGAAAACAAAAATATGTTGATGGCAACTTTTCAATGTAATAGGCGTGAGGGTACATGCTACAGTTACGATAACTACATTAAGAGATAGAGAACACGTGTGGCAATTTCACGCATTGTTCAAAACAGGAGGGAACCATGGACACATACATATAAACAGCCTTATCTTACCTTATGTTTTTGTGCAGACTGTGACGCGGGATGGCATGGACAGGACTGTGCAGAAGAATGTGGCCATTGCATCAACGATGGAGCATGCCATCCAGTAACAGGAACGTGTGCTGGAGGCTGTGAAGACGGATGGAAGGACACAGACCTCTGTAAGGAAGGTAATGATGACAGACAGGCATCTGTACTGAAGGTTATGACAGACTTTAAAGCTTGTATGATGCAAAGTAAATATAACTATTTGGGTGCTATTATTTATCATTGAAAGCTATTAAGAATGATTTTTTAATATCAATATGTATGACATTGGTTATGAATGTTTCACGTCAGGTACAAAACTAAGCATGGAAATGCATAGGATTGTTTCCTGATAGAACATCAAGTTGAACTAAGGATGACCAATCTATAGTTTTGTTTCACAATAGACCACCTAGCAGCATTATTAAGCATCTTATTTCAAACTTAACGAAGCAGAAGGCATTTCCATTTCAATTTACATGTACAAAAGTTATAGTCTTATAAGTTAATGTATTAATATTTCAAAGAATACCGAAACACTCATACATGTATGTTAAAGGGATAAATGTATGTGGCGAAAGTTTGTTGATAATCGAACACAAAGAAACGGTTATTAAGTAAGCATCCTCTCCAAAAAAACCATATATAGATTCATGCCAGAACAATGGCTATACTTTAAAAGTATTCAGTATTTACCCCCATAATATGTTAGGTTATTTCATAAGTTAAAAATAAACGATTTTTAGTGTTGTAATGGAAACAAATAGTAATTACCGTCTTCTTATGATGCTGATATTTTCAGAGTGTGATGATGGTACCTGGGGTCCTGCCTGCACCAACACCTGTGGTCAGTGTAAGGAGGGAGTTGTGTGTGACAAAGTCACTGGACGCTGTGCCCTCTGTGAACCAGGATGGTACCCAACTTCATGTGACACACGTATGTGTGATCAGTAATTTACACTGCTTTTATGTGCTCCATAATTTATTTCAAGTAATAAGAATAACTAGTACTACCTGTGTTGATCATGAATATTATTAATTAGATGTGATACGCTATAATTAAGATGAGGCATAATGTGCTGAAAAATAATTATATTCATTTTCTGGTCAAATAGTTTACGCCGTTTACAGAATTTGTTTTGCTAATTATGTATAACAAGTCATGGTAGTGATATTTTTGAAAGTAATCAAATTGTAAAGATGTTAAAATATTTTTTCTACTATCCGTAAACTGAATAGAGCATTTTGTTGTGCTTTGCCCGATCTATGATCGGCCAAGGAGTCTACAACAATTTGTCTCTGTCTGTCTGTCCGAAGGATATGCCCTGAACCGTTTGCCAGAATCGCTTCAAATTGGTGTGTCACCATGAGAGAAAGGCATCCACGCATAAATTATCGCCGTCCTGGCCTTGACCCTGACCTTGGCGTATGACCTTGAAAATCGAAAATCATTAAGGGGTCATACCTTCCACTCCTATGGACATAGAGTCTTCAAACTTGGCATGCAGGTACATTGGCTTATGGCCGTTTTGCTGAGGGGGTACCAATTAAGGTCACGGTCAAGGGCAAGGAGATCGGTAGGCCTTGAATGTGGTTGGGGTCTAAAAATTGGGTTTTAAGCCATAGTTTCCACATTTTTGTGTGGATAGAAGCGCTTCAGATTGCGTGTGGTAGTGTATAGCCTAGAGTAGAAAACATCCGAGCAGACATGATCGGCGTGCTGACCTTGACCTTGATGTGGGACTTTGAAAACCGAAATGTCCTTCTTTGCGCTATATATTTCTTGTCTAAGCTGTACCTCGTGAACTAGAAGATAGAATCCCTTCAAAGTTTGTGTGAGGGTGTGAGAATAAGTGTATAACACATTGGTACATCACTTATTCCTCGGAAATGCAATGTTGCCGAGCGGCAGACATGTTTCTGTTTTTCTTCACCCTCTAATATCTTGTGAAGGACTGCATAGAATCACTCCACATTTTTTGGAGGGGTGTGTGTGTAAAAATAAGATAATGTCGCTGAGCGGCAGACATATATCTTAGGTAAGGGTGTACACCCCATTGATTAAGGATGTACACCCCACCAATTAAGGGTGTACATCCCAGTAAATGAGGGGGTGTAATACTAAGAGTAAAATACACTGTAGCACAAAATGTGCCATGTAGGGCTTAAATGTCACCAAGCGGCAGACATGTCCCAGTGTTAAGGGTGTACATCCCACCAATTAAGGGTGTGCATCCCAGTAAAGGATGTGCGCCCAGTCAAGGGTGTGTAGGTACGTCACCCAAAGGACACAAGGTGGACGGGGACCTAAGATGTGAGGGGGAAGGGAGGAACAGGGTGGGGCTGGTACAGGGTATAGTGGGCAAATGACATATCTGCCACTCGGCGATGCCTTGTGTGATTCTAAGAATATTGTAAATGTATTGGACACATAGGTTGTAGCCTTAAACATTGATGAAAGAGGGCAGAAATTGCAGAAACATTACTCTGTATGACATTGTGTGCTTGGTAATATTTAGTGGTGCTTCAATCCTCTCTGCAGCGTGTCTGGATGGAAATTACGGAGTCCATTGCATCATGCTGTGCGGAAGTTGTTTGAATGACGTCATCTGCAACAAGGTCACAGGTCACTGTCCAGTTTGTCCCATTGGAAAACAGCCTCCTTTGTGTGCTGCAGGTAGGTCTGATTGATGCTTCGTTTCAACAGTCTGAGGTCTGAGTGGTTTGGGTTTGGATATGAGCATTTAAAATATGCTATGAATATGTTTAATGACTCTTGATCAGCCCATTTTGTTCCGGTTGAGCGACCTTAAATTTCAGTTGAGGCTTTGAATAAGAGAGTTCATGCTACTATGGGCAAACATGCGAGCAAAATCTAGTCAGACACTTAACTAGTCTGGTCTATTATATATGCCTTTTTGCAAAAAAAGCACTGGTGTCGGACAGGACTGACAAGTCTTCCCAAACCTTTTCTAAATCTGACTGAAAAGAACCCAAGTCAGGTCAATTTAAAGGACATTAAAATTGATACATGTGCCATACCTTTTCACAAGACTGGAGTCTCCTGATGATACTGATGGCTTGAGTAGCGTGGGTGGAGTTACGCACAGTTTTTCAATCCAGTACCAGTAATTAAATGCACGTGACAGTTTTGTATGTTCAGACTGTCAGAACCAGCGGTACGGTGAGAACTGTTCAGAGACGTGTGGTCAGTGCGGCGGAGTTCAGCCCTGTGACCCTGTGACTGGACTCTGCTCTGAAGGATGTGCACCAGGATGGACTGACCCTGGGTCATCAACTGAACACTTCTGTAAGACAAGTAAGACATAAGATTTCATTTCTTTGTGATTTTTTTTATCATCTTGTTTTGTTGTTGTTCTGTTAATGCTTCACACGGGTCAGGCCGAACATTTTTTAAGTCAGTGTTTTCCAGTACTAAACTGACTGCGTATATTTGTCTGCGGGTGCGTAAGGGTGAGTGGTGAGGCAAAGGTAGGAATGACAAGATGGGGGAAGGTGTCTTGGTGTCTGCACTCTGAACAAATAATATCATTCCGTATTACCAGCGTCAAGATAGTACGAAAAACATAAAACTGGAGCATTTGCATTTTCAATTGATGTAAAACATATTGTTATAAGCAGGAATTAAACCAGTGATGTATTTTTATGCGTTCCATCAAATAAACCAATCATTTCTACAATTATAAGCACGGTATTATCTTTCGTTTAAACATTCACAACATGCAGAGTAATGAAGCATATCAAAGTAAGCTAGAAATGGTTTTATTGTTATTAAAAGGAATATGTTTTGTTTTCTACCAGAATGTCCAGAAGGTATGTACGGTGAGGATTGTAACCAGACCTGTGGTCACTGTCGGGGCGTCAGTGAGTGTCGTCATGACACGGGACACTGCACTGGACATTGTGCTGACGGTTACAAGGGAGACTACTGTACTGATGCAGGTGGGTAGCTGAGAGAGTGAGAGAGAGAGAGAGAGAGAGAGAGAGAGAGAGAGAGAGAGAGAGAGAGAATATTTTTGTGTTTATGTCTGTAGGATTTATATAGTAACATGTTATGTTATAAGTGTTGTTCATTTGTGAAGGCAAATATGAAGTAGATTCTGGGTTTTTTCAAACTCTATGAGAACACTGACAAAAAAAGACCTATAAATTGATGTCAACCAGACCTGAAAAACACAAATAAGTTTGACCTTGTTCTGATAGCTATTCTAATAGTGTCAGAAAAACCCCACTAAGAAAACTTGCCCTGTTTCGTGGGAGCCAGTAGTTACATAGAGGAGAAAGAACTGCAAGTGAAACAACGTGTGCTTTAAATTAGATCCATCCCTGATATTAAAAAAGCACACCAATAAACTCATTTACGAAATATAAACAGACCCGAATGCACTTGTCAAATGCTCTTAAAAATCAACTAACAACACCATGCTAATTTTGTTGGTGTATCCACAGTGAAACAGGAAGACAAGGTTAACACAGCTGTGGTAGCAGGGTCGGTAGCGGCAGCGGTGGTCGTCATCGTCGTCATCGTCGTCATCGTCATTTGCATTATTGCGAGGTTGGTCATCCAGAATCCTAGTCTGTATATTTATTTTTGCTATTAATATTCCATAGTTGTTTAGATTTTCCTATTTGTTTCCATTGTCCTAATATAATATCCTCTCAGGGTCTGTAGAGTTTTGTTCTCTACTTTCCCCAATCCACCCCCCCCACCCCCCACCCCCCGTTTTTTTTCCTGTCGGCACGTTTGCAATTCCATTCCCTCATTAATTCAAACTCTTCTTGATCGACTAATGAGCATCCTGGCTTTTTTGTTCTACTTGTGTTACAGGAGACGTCGTCAGAGGACAAACAGATCCAGAGAGTCGAACAATGAACATACTACCGAATATACAGCAGAGATGTCAAACAAACCACAGGACAAAGGACTTGAAAACGACGATGATCAGTACGATGATCAGGAGAGCCACGTTACTCCGGCTCAAGTTCCAGAGGATGGGGCGTATGTAAACATAGCTGAATACCCAGAGAGGGGAATATACTCAGAACTGACTACACCTTCAGGAGACGACAGTGCCTACACTGAACTGTCTTAAACTTCAGCAGAAGGTGGCACAGATACTGGACTAGCTAAGTCTTCACAAGATGATAATGCACATGCTCATACAGCATAATTATGTCAAACCTTCCAAATACGATTAGGCGTATGTGGAGGTTATTTAATGTTCAAACCAACCTTTTCTATTGTGTAAGCCTGTCATCATAAAGATTGATTGAAAAAAAATCAGTATGTTTTCGCTTCGCTCTGATCGTAGTAAAAGCAGATGCTTGTAGTATGGATATGATTTCTTTTCTCACAGCAAAGAAAGCTATAATTTTGAAATGTATGTTTCATTTACTGATTTGCAAATACACCTCTTTATAACACCCTTAATTTGTCTAAGTTGAGAACTCTTGTTGAGCACAAAAACAGATCTTATAGTTTGCCAGTTATTTTGATCAATGTTATTACATTTGTTACTCTTTTAAAAAAAATCAAGTCTGATTGTCAAACAAGACTACACGCATTCTGCTATGTATGACTATTTTTGTTTTAACCTGTCACTACTCTTTATATCACTACACATTTCTTTAATGATGCTTTTAGGAGAAATGAACTTGGACATGCGACAGTAAATTGTAGCAGTACTTCAGTACATTGTATAACTGTTTTTATATAATAAAAAATATGATAGTGGTTTACATTTAAAATAATGTCAGGTTTATCATTACGTTGCCCTTATTCAAGACATGCACTGTTGTTTTTTAGATGGAGAGTTGTTTGCTGTTGTTTATTGCATAAATCGTAATGCATCATGTACTTTGACAGGTCTTTAGTGAATTCGTATTTGAACCTTCTTTTATAAGTAAGCAGATATAACAAAGAAAGATGGAATGTTTAGATTTTATGGTTTAATAATATCTTGCTATAATTTTGGCGCGTTCTTAATCGGGAATTCCGGTCGGAAAATAGTGCGGACCCGTCCCCATGGAATAGCACAACCGTCGGCACTATTGTCCGACAGGTCGTTTAAAGGTTAATCCAGCATTGCAGATCATATTAATACTTGCATGCTAGGCTGTTAGCAGTGATTATTCTCATTTACTTTCTGAATGGTTGGTGAATTTATTTATTGCTTTATCTATTGATTTTTTTCAATGTTTTTATTTATTCATTTATTTGTCTTTTATTATGTGCTTATGTAATAATGTTGTTAGGGTTGGATTGCGTGTTTCGTAATTTTTTAAAATTTACGAAATTGTTTTTTTGGTTATTTATTTATGGGTTTATTTTAGGGTTTTTTGTGTTTGCTTGATTTAATATACATTAACACTCATTGGTTATTTTATATTTATTTAGCTCTAGATTCCATTTCATTTTAGAAAGAATGTCTGGTTTATTACACCCTCTCTCTCTCTCTCTCTCTCTCTCTCTCCCTCTCTCTCTCTCTCTCTCTCTCTCTCTCTCTCTCTCTCTCTCTCTCTCTCTCTCTCTCTCTCTCTCTCTCTCTCTCTCTGCGTCTGTCTGTCTTATTGATCGATTTCTTACATTCACAACTGGCGTGCCACTCTTCTATGTATTCCATTGCTTCTTGTCCACCGAATTGCATGATGTTAATGAAACAGTAATAGCAACATTTACATTATGAGTCTTGACCTTCGTTTTACAACTTAGGCTATATCCTTTGCAATGTATATGTTGCGCCCAATCTATGAAATTGCCCATTTCATGAAATGGCAAAATGGTTTGCCCAGTTCGTGAAATAGCCAATTTATATCTTACAATTGAGAAAAGCAATATAGTTGAAAAATAGTGTTTGTTCATTAGCACACATAGATCAAGAATTGGTTCAAACGAATAAGAAATATCATCTGTAGATGAGCTAAAATTATTTTATTCAGACTTTATTTGGTCAAAAGTTTGATTCAACATGTGGCTCAGGCATGCCACAAATTAGCATCTGGTCGCGTTGGGGGGCAGGATAGGGGTGCAAATACAATGTAGAAAAGTGTGATACCATTGAATCAATCTTAATCAATACCTGTCTGAATGGGGACTCAAAATGTGATATACATTGTCCATTTCATAAATTGTGCAAAGCATCTTGCTCATTTCATGAAATAGGCGATTTCACGGATTGGGTGTAGGGCCTAACATATATAATTTATGAACCGAATTGCAAATGTAACTCCTTATATCACTATAACTCAGTGTCTGTGTTTGACTATCAACAATCACGGTGAACACAATTTATTTTTTATGCTTAGTTAGACCTATTTTCACCAATATCAATATGATTGTAAATCTTTAAGCAAAATATCAAGTCGGATTTTCAAGACAGATTAACCCATATATGCCCACATTCTTATTTTGAATTAAAGTTGCATTTTATATGGCATGTTATCCATAATTAATTTATCTAACAGTCATTTACGGTAGTACTCGAAATATTGTAAATTTTGCGACAAAACATGACCGTCCCATTTTTGGGACAGTGGGCACGAGAGGGTAGTTTTTTTTCTCATACTTTTCAAATCACATTTACAAACAAAAATAAATGATACTATGAACTTTTATTGGAACAATGTCAATAAATATGACAAAAGGCGGTCATAAACCAGGGTTCTGAGCAAGCCTTACATTGTCAATGGAATACATTTTATGTATTCTTGCTATATTGAATAAAGCAGAAATCGAAAAAAATGAATTTTTGTGAGACAGAAACTAAAAAGTAAAATATCTTGCTTCGCCACAATTTAGAGATATTTGAAATGTCCTCTGGCAAAGTACTTTCAAATACATGATTGATAAACCCAATTTGATAATTTTGGGGCATCCAGGACAAGACTTTTTCTGTTTAACAAACCATCCAGAAAATTGCAAATGGCAGCCGCGCATGGAAATGCGTGTTGAAAAGAAATCTTCTAGACCATCATAATTTGATAGCCCCAACTGCATTTGATATGCCTGGTACAAAAAGCTTACCGTAAAAAATTATTTGATGGAGTATTACCTGTAAAACCTAGCACAAAAATGGGACAGTGTGCATATGGGTTTAATACATTCTGTTATGGCGAACAATTCTTTTAGGTTAACTATCATGTCCCTAGTCTTACCATCTCAACAAACGTCTTTAATATCGCTTTGGGGGAAATTAACTCGAACAGTTTTAGAAAATATTTGTAGCAGTACTGTGGATATTATTCAACTGCTTTCAGGCTAAAAAATGTGCAATGGCATCATGTAAATCATAACGCAGCCCTGGTAGACATGGATTTTTAAAAAAAATCTATAAGTTTTAATTGCATTAATCGAAACGTATCTTGTCCTTTGATGTGCTTTATGCATTCATAACTCAACATTTTCTTCGCAAATAAGCAAACGTAATAAGAAAAAAAGGGTAGTTTTATTTTAAGTGCTATAATTTCATTTTAGTTTGCTGTACACCTGGCACCATTTTTAATCCAGCTTTTACTTCATGTGATCTGCATGCTCTTGCATTGAGTCCTTGCTCCTTGTGTCAAAGCAGAAGGCCAGGCAGATTGCAATTGATACTTCTCATGTTTTAAACAAACACTATGATCTTTTACCATCAGGACGCCGCTACAGAACTTTTAAACTGAAATAATAATAATAGTGACTCATTTATATAGCGCATTCCTCCACCAATGTGGAGCTCTATGCGCTTAACAACAACAAAAATTAAGAAGCAACAAATTCAACAACAACACGAAATAATCGCTCACGCACATGCAAATAGGCATACACATACACACCCCACCCACACATACACGCACGTACCGGCACATACACACACACACACACACACACACACACACACACACACACACACACACACACACACACACACACACACACACACACACACACACACACACACACACACACACACGCACACACACATACACACTCACACACACACACACACACACACACACACACACCGTTACCATCACCACCACTCACCCCACCCAAAAAATCCAGGGGGTTGAAATAGAGTGTGAATGGGTGCAATACTTTTCTGACTGTGATTTTGGTCTTTGTTCAATTAGATATCATACATTTTGATGCATTTTAAATTGAGATTGTTTGTTAACAAAAATTTTTTTTTTTTAATTTCAAATAATAATGCATGTGTGCTCTATATATTTAATATTCTTTGCGATATTATAACCGTTCAATGTATTTATTGTATGTTAATGTCAATGTCTATGTTATAATTGTGGCACCTGGACGCAATTTCTCTCGCAGAGAGAAAATACATACGTGGGAAATTTTCGGCCAGCTTACTGCTGGCCTTTGTCAACCCATACTAAGCTGGGTATCTTGGATACCAGACCGAAAATTTCCCAAGAATGTATTTTATTATTTTTTTTTTCTCTTTGTATTGACTCTGAGTCAGAACAGAGATAGTTTATATATAAGCTCTCTGAGTCAGAACAAAACTAAGCATGAATTCACCAGAGTCGGAAAGTGTTTTCGTTCAAACATATTAACTAAGGGCTGATGACTTTTGGTTGCTTCTCTTACGTTGAAAGTAACTTGGCAATGAGTCGATTCACGGCTTTTAATATTATGTTTTACGTGATCTAAAATTATGCTGTGCATTAATGTTACACAGACTACAAACAATATACAGGGCTTTAAAAGACAAAGATGTGGGGTTTAGTGAAATAACGAACTTAAATTTGCTTTTGTTTAGCTTTCTTTATAGATCATAATATGTACATGCATTTTGTTTATTAAAAATAGAGCAAACAAAATTACATTATTCTTGTCTGCATTTATTGATCTCCATCTCTCTGTCTCTGTCTGTCTGTCCTCTGTCTTTGTTTCTCTGTCTCTGTCTGTCTGTCTGTCTGTCTGTCTGACTCTCTCTCTCTCTCTCTCTCTCTTTCTCTCTCTCTCTCTCTCTCACTCTCTCTCTCTCTCTCTCTCTCTCTTTCTCTCCCGCTCTCTCTCTCTCTCTCTCTCTCTCTCTCTCTCTCTCTCTCTCTCTCTCTCTCTCTCTCTCTCTCTCTCTCTCTCTCTCTCTCTCTCTCACAATACACTACCCCCCCTTGATAAATCAAATGTAATTGTTTTTAGGAATGGGGGTTATTTAGCTGTAAATGAACACTGGACATTTGGACATGATAACTTAGCTGTAGTTAATATGTATAAATATCTTGGCATTATTCTCACAACAAGGCTGTCATTTCAAGCTACACAACGTGATTTATCAGATAGGGCAAGAAAGGGGAATTTTGCAATAACAAGAACACTTTGGTCTATTAGAGAGTATTCACCTGATGTATTTTTTAAGTTATTCGACTCTCAAATTCAGCCGATTTTAATGTATGGGGCAGAGATATGGGGTATTATGGGTGATCTAGCTACTATTGAGAGAGTTCATTTGTCAGCCATGAAACGTTTTATGTGTGTAAGTCAGAGAACGCCAAGGCATTTAGTATATGGGGAACTGGGAAGATATCCCCTGAAAGTCAATGTATTTATTAAATGTGAAAATTTTTGGTTGCGAGTCGTAAACATGGATGAATGCAGATTTCCTAAAAAAGCGTATTTAATGCTTCTTTGTTTGGAAAGACAAAATTATTCCACTTGGGTAGGCAGGGTTAGAAATATGCTTTATATGTTTGGTTTCGGGTTTGTGTGGGAAGCTCAGTGTGTAGGGAATGTGAATATGTTTATTTGTGAGTTAAAGCAACGTTTGATTGACTGTTGTAGACAAGATTGGCACTCTGAACTTGAATCACATACATTCTATAATATTTATGCAACATATGGTCAATCATTGTCATTACGTCCTTATTTTAGAGTGGTGAGATGCATTAACGTACGCAAAATATTTAGTAGGTTCAGACTAGGCATGTTATCTTTGCGTTCACGTTTTCTGAACTTTACTCGTGCTCCTAATAATGTAAATATTCTTTGTCCATTTTGTTAGTCCGTCACCAAGACGGACTATTGCGATGGGCTGGTTTGTATTTTTATTTTATTTTTTATTTTTATTTTCTGTCTGTCCCAAGGATATCTCCCGAACCGCTTGACCGAATCGCGTCAAATTTTGTGTGAAGGTGTGCCTCCTTAATAGGAAGAGATCGGCGCAAACCATTTTGCCGTCGTGACCTTGACCTTGACGTACGACCTTGAAAACCGAAAATCTATTTTTAGCCATATCTTGGGCACCGATCGACATAGGATGTTGAAACTTGGCATGAAGGTGGTTTGGCTTATGCCCGTTCTGATGATGGCATACCGATCAAGGTCAAGGTCAAGGTCAAGGTCAAAAAGATCGCTGGAGCCTGAAAATCGGAGGGTCATTTTTTTCTCCTTCTGTCTGTCCCAAGGATATCTTTCGAACGGGTTGACAGAATCACGTCAAATTGTGTGTGCTGGTGTATCACCATGAGAGGAAGGCATCCGCGCAAACCATATTGCCGTCGTGACCTTGACCTTGGCGT
>CM065696.1:13850694-13853194 GCA_017654935.2 Phymorhynchus buccinoides
TACGATATCACAAGACTTGCTTTAAAAATACAACTTGACAGTGCCACTGAAAGAGTGCAAAGAATAACGAATCCTCGTACACGATTCAATATTTGAGCTACGTACTGTTGGATTGTGTTTGTGTATTTCAGGGTAATAGTAACTGATTATTGTGCATTATTATAGTCAGGAACTGTTATCGTTGACGCGGATTGCTGGAGAACTTTGATCATTCATACTGACCTGTTGGTGTTGGCCTACTTTTGAGGTAAAGAATTGAGCTACTGACTATTTAAAAGACTTTCCACAGAGAGGAAATGCACGTAGGACCTATCTTTAAATCCGTTCGTTTTCTATGATACAAAACACACCTACATCCTTCATAAACCTGTGCAGTTTAAATGTGAACAAAATATTGAAGGTATGCATTTCATTTACAACATTATATTTTCTATTAAAACAAAAATACATATTTGAATGTAATTTTTTTAAAAGAGAAAATAGAGGTCAGTGGTCCACCATTCTTTTTACTACAAGAAAGTTCAATACTTGATAGTGGATGTGTTTTTTTTGTATTGGAGTACTGAACTGTCGACAATTGATGCTTTTAAAATAGGTTAAGAATAAAACTCGGAATTTATGCTTTTAAAAGTATTTCAATTGTTACGAATTTTGGTAAGCATACTTAGCAATCCTAGAAAGTTTTAACCAAAATTTAATGGGGGGAAAACATAGTAAATCGCTCATTAAAGCAAGCACTATTTTCTGTCGCGCGTTTAGCTCCTTTTGATATTGTGCGGCTTTTACAGTCGGTTGTGACGTCTTGAAAAAAATAAAGAGGACCTTTACATAAAGCATCTCCTCAATGCAAAAAGATTATTAAAGAAATCCAACAGATTAATGTGTTTAGATTGATGTGACTAATATCACTATCGTATTTTATCAAACATTGCAGTCTCTTCCAAAAACGACACCATGGCGTAGTAACACGGCACCCATGGTCGCCAAGATAAACATTGGAGACGGAAGTGAAACTAAAAGTTGTGTTTTTTTAGTCATTCTGTAAGCAATACCGTGACAAGCGGTGTCAGTTAGGCACTGGATACCAAAGATTTCAGGAGAAAGAACACGAAATAACCTATTCGTTAAGAGCCTTTTAGGCCTAAGGTTTACAGAATGATCAGCCTAAATCAAGCAGACGACAAACTCATCAAAAGAAGGGTCTCAAGAGAAGAAGTACTGCCATTATGCTATGCAATACGTATCGCCAATGTGCTCAGAAACAAAATGTTAAATAAATGATTCTCGACACATTCTTTCTATCCCCCCTTCTCCCCCCCCCCCCCCTCTCTCTCTCTCTCCCGGCCCAAAATCGTAATCCTTATGTAGTGAAGTGTTTCAGTCTTCAGTCTCTCTCTGTATCATGTGTTTGTGTGTGAGACTAAGTATCTCTCTTTTAGAGAGAGAGAGAGAGAGAGAGAGAGAGAGAGAGAGAGAGAGAGAGAGAGAGAGAGAGAGAGAGAGAGAGAGAGAGAGAGCGAGACAGAGAGAGAGAGAGAGAGAGAGAGAGAGAGAGAGAGAGAGAGAGAGAGAGAGAGAGAGAGAGAGATGGAGACAAAGATAAAAACAGAGAGAGATCATAGAATGATTTATTGATGTAGGCCTTCGCCCCCCCAGTGAGAGAGAGAGAGAGAGAGAGAGAGAGAGAGAGAGAGAGAGAGAGAGAGAGAGAGAGAGAGAGAGAGAGAGAGAGAGAGAGAGATGCAAGACAAAGATAGAGACAGAGAGAGATCATAGAATGATTTATTTGATGTAGGCCTTCGCCCCCCAGTGAGAGATAGAGAGAGAGAGAGAGAGAGAGGGAGAGGAGAGAGAGAGAGAGAGAGAGAGAGAGAGAGAGAGAGAGAGAGAAGGAGAGATAGAGGTAGTATGTGTGTGAGAGAGTGAGAGAGAAAGAGAGGACAGAGAGAGAGAGAGAGAGAGAGAGAGAGAGAGAGAGAGAGAGAGAGAGAGAGATCAGATAGATGAACTTACATAAAAGCTTACAGACCCCCAACACACACACACACAAACACACACACAACACACACACACACACACACACACACACACACACACACACCACACACACACACACACACACACACACACACACACACCGAGGAAGAAAGAGGAAGGAGACGGACAGAGAGGTGCAAACAAACACGGTACTCATATACTTGGGGTGGGGTGGGGGGTGCGGGGTGGGGGACCCAAGGCAAATCGAAGGAAACGGGGAAAATTACAAAAAAAGCTTTTAACAATAATAATCATAATTGATTAAAAAACAAACCACTATGGCTAATTAATTCAGAACAATAAGCAAACGCATAGTCACAATATCGATGAGTATGCACAACACGCTAATGCTAACCCGCAGAACTCACTGGTCATTGCTTTCGTGGATATGAAACACTCAGTAATCACGTGAATGAGTTTCTCTTGATAAGTATTCTATAGACACAAACAAGGGAGTTTTGTT
>CM065696.1:13858194-13888194 GCA_017654935.2 Phymorhynchus buccinoides
TCTTTAGATAGTCCATTGACTTATTATTGAAGTTATTGCAAAAACTAAGAACTTGTATTAAAAAAAAAGTCTGCAAATAATATAAAATGGGGATTATGCTATATTTTTGCAGTTTTTTTAAATTTATACAAGTTATTACTTTTCTCAATAACGTCAATAATACGTCAATTGACTATCTAACGATAGTCCGTGTTGACTCCAAGCTATCGAAATATACTTCTTTTTTAACCTTAAACAAGCTTACTTTATTCATATATTTGTAGAGATATTCTTTTTCGCTGAATAAAGACATGTTTCAAAGGGCTTTCAAGAATGTCTGTAACCAAGTGCTAGACTAAAGGGACGCAATTCGAACCCGAGTGTTATCCAAATGTGTGTACACCATTCTCAAAGAGACTTGCCAGGAAATGTGTTGGTAAAAAAAGTGATTAACAAAAATATGGGTGGCGCACCTCTGGCTGCGACGCCCTCTCCAAGTGGGAGCAACCCGAATTTCACAGAACGCCTCTGTGATTATATACCAAATAGGTAGTGGTGGTGGTGGTGGTGGGGACGCATTATACCAAGCCTTTGATTGGCGATGATTGAGTTTAAGAATAGCCACAAAACCCCCCCATAAAAGAACAAAGTTACGTACATTACTTGTACTTATGCGTTTCTTTCATTCTGCATGTTTCTGCTTTCTTTTTTTCTGTTTTGATTGTATTTTGTTCGCTCTTTACAAACCTTCATTTGTGTTGCATGCTCATAGTTTATTTGTTATTTATTTGTTTGCTTGATTTCTTTTTTGTCTGAGGACCTGATGAAAAAGCTCTGTTTATGCTTATTCAGTTTTCCTCAAGAAGCATTCGAGTTCGAGTTCTCTCTCTCTCTCTCTCTCTCTCTCTCTCTCTCTCTCTCTCTCTCTCTCTCTCTCTCTCTCTCTCTCTCTCTCTCTCTCTCTCTCTTCTACTTCTTCTTCTTCTTCTTCTTGTCTGTCTCCGTCTCCCAACCACTCTCCTGCCCCCCCCACTCCTTCTTCTTGTCCCCCCCCCCCCCCCCCCCCCCCACCCTGCCCCCCCCCCCCCCCCCCCCCCCCCCGTCATCTAATCCAGGGAGGAGATGTTCTTACGCTATTGCTTTGTGAATAGTTTTTAAGCAAGTGTACAGTATGTTCCCAGTAATACGAGCGAAGTGTAAAAATATCTCGCTTTTCTAGAAAACGTTTCGAATCATTCGCTTCAGTATTTATCATGGCTCTAGATAGTCTTACTGGCTTTATAAATTACTGATGTAACCACCTCAGCCGAATTTGACTTTCAATGAGGAACCACCTACGTACGTACACCTATACACACTAAATGGAATTTGTATTTTAATACAGATAAATGCAAGGTTATGCATGCTGATAGGAAAAATCCAAACACAGATTATACTATGAATAAGAACGATGTCCCAGTTACATTAATAACATGTGAGAAGGAGAAGAATTTGGGAGTTATATTTGATAAAGATTTGTCTTTTGATGCACATATCCAAAGTTGCATAAATAAAGCGAACAAAATGATAGGGTTAATTAAAAGAACATTTATTAATATTGATTATGACATATTACCAAATTATATAAAGCACTAGTAAGGCCACAGTTAGAGTATGGCAACAGTATATGGTATCCTAAATATAAATATCAATCAGTATCTATTGAAAAAGTTCAACAGGGCTTCAAAGCTTGTTAAGAAATGCAGAAATATGAATTATGAAAACAGACATCTTTATCTTAATCTCTATTCCCTTAAAGACAGAAGAGTCAGGTGAGACCTGATTGAAGCATATAAACTATTTAATGGTCATGTTGATTTGTCATGGGATGATTTATTTACATCTGTACAATATGATAGAACAAGGCATTCATATGGTAAGGTTTTTATTAAGCGATATAACACTAACATTAGAAAATATTGTTTCACTAACAGAATTGCTAACCTATGGAATGATTTACCTATGGATCTAAAATGTGCACCAAATACTAATACATTCAAACGTCGTCTGGATAATCATCCAAATTTTATAAATATATTTAGAAGCATTGATTAAAATTGCATGATAGGAAAATTCAACCGTATTACACCTTGATCAAAGAAACGTTCAAATTTGATGAAACGATTTGACTGCCAAAAAGCTTGACGGCGTATTTAGTCCCTACCAATACAATGCAATACAATACAATACAATACAGTACAGTACAATACAACACAAACCAATACAGCGCAATACAGTACAATAGTTGATTTAACTTTGATGTAATTTATAGTAGTTGAAATGCTAAAGTTTCTTTTGTATTTTCCTTTTCTAACTAGGGCGTCTATACTTAAAAGTAGCCTCTTTTATTAGTCCATGAGAATTACCTGCACAATTGTCTCCCCTGTATCCAGTGCTACACGACTCACAGTCCCCTGTGTTTCTGTCACATCCGCTATCCCCGCATCGTTCAGCACAGGCCATGGAACACTGGTCACCATGCCACCCAGCAACACACTCTGCACGTGTCATCAGTACATTCTTTTTACCATTGAGACATTTACACAGCGACACACTCTGCACGTGTCATCAGTACATTCTTTTTACCATTGAGACATTTACACAGCGACACACTCTGCACGTGTCATCAGTACATTCTTTTTACCATTGAGACATTTACACAGCGACACACTCTGCACGTGTCATCAGTACATTCTTTTTACCATTGAGACATTTACACAGCGACACACTCTGCACGTGTCATCAGTACATTCTTTTTACCATTGAGACATTTACACAGCGACACACTCTGCACGTGTCATCAGTACATTCTTTTTACCATTGAGACATTTACACAGCGACACACTCTGCACGTGTCATCAGTACATTCTTTTTACCATTGAGACATTTACACAGCGACACACTCTGCACGTGTCATCAGTACATTCTTTTTACCATTGAGACATTTACACAGCGACACACTCTGCACGTGTCATCAGTACATTCTTTTTACCATTGAGACATTTACACAGCGACACACTCTGCACGTGTCATCAGTACATTCTTTTTACCATTGAGACATTTACACAGCGACACACAGAAATACCGACATGTACATACATACATTCGTAATAAATTTCATGTAATGTATTTAAAAATGTATTTAATACAGACAAACAGAGCCACACTCATTCGCACACACAAGTGTGTGTGTACGTGGGTACGTACTCACGCATGCACGCACACACGCACGTACGCACGCAGAGAGAGAGAGAGAGAGAGAGAGAGAGAGAGAGAGAGAGAGAGAGAGAGAGAGAGAGAGAGAGAGAGAGAGAGAGAGAGAGAGAGATGAAATGAATCTTTATTTTACAACAGTAAAAGTATTGGCATGAAGTTACCGTTTTTCACACTTGCCGTTAACATAAGCAAACGCATAGACAAAACGTGTGGAAATTGGGTGTGTCCACTGTTGTTGGCAATGATAAATGTTTACACAATGTTTCGTGAACCCTTTCAATATGTCAAAAAAGCCCTGCTGCTTATACAGTTGAATTTATTGCTGCTTGGGTGGGCATTGACAAGTTTTGAGCAGCTGTGTTTCGTGATTTTAATACTTAGGGGGTTGCGTTATTTGTTGAACTATTGCTTCAAAACTAAATACAAAAATGCAATAACATTTTAGGGTCTGGTGTATACATAATTGATTTAAGATATGTAAAATATCAAAGGATCTGACCTTGCAATTTTTGTTCTGCTCTTTTAAGAAAACGTGATACTTAACTTTTGTTGATCTCTGTATGCGTATCATAATTAGGCATGGAAATGAGCACAGATTATGACCAGACATCTAGTTTTGACATTCATCTAATTTTGCCTCTTTCGAGCATCCCAATTGTTGTTTTAACGGAGCACTAAAATAGAGGTATGGTTTGCCAAAACATTTGAAATACCTTTCAAATGATTTCAATTAAAAAACAAAAAGTTAGGATAACTGAGAGAAGCAAAATGAGATGTGAATGAGCCGTTCTTTTATGCGCTTATAAAATGCACGTGTCTAGTTTGTTTTGTCAACTGGAAACACGAAGTTCCATTCTGTTGTAATTACAAACTTGTTATAGTAGTAGTAGTAGTAGTAGTAGTAGTAGTAGTAGTAGTAGTAGTAGTAGTAGTAGTAATAGTAGTAGTAGTAACAGCAGCAGCAGCAGAAGCAGCAGCAGTAGCAGCAGTAGTAGTAGCAGCAGCAGCAGTAGTAGTAGTAGTAGTAATAGTAGTTGTAGTAGTAGTAGTAGTAGTAGTAGTAGTAGTAGTAGTAGTAGTAGTAGTAGTAGTAGTAGTAGTAGTAGTAGTAGTAGTAGTAGTAGTAGTAGTAGTAGTAGTAGTAGTAGTAGTAGTAGTAGTAGTAACAGCAGCAGCAGCAGAAGCAGCAGCAGTAGCAGTAGTAGTAGTAGTAGTAGTAGTAGTAGTAGTAGTAGTAGTAGTAGTAGTAGTAGTAGTAGTAGTAGTAGTAGTAGTAGTAGTAGTAATGTAGTAGTAGTAGTAGTAGTAGTAGTAGTAGTAGTAGTAGTAGTAGTAGTAGTAGTAGTAGTAGTAGTAGTAGTAGTAGTAGTAGTAGTAGTAGTAACAGCAGCAGCAGTAGTAGTAGTACTAGTAGTAGCAGCAGTAGTAGTAGTTGAGGTTGTTGTTTTCTGTACTGACCGTCATAACAGTTCGCAGTCTGCTGGTCACAGAAGTTCTTTCCAGGCCCCTCCCCACAGTGGTCACTGCAGTCCATGTTACAGGATGGTCCGTACTGACCTGCTGGACACTCACTGACTGCGTCAGGCACTGGGCAGGGATATCGCACATAAGACTCTTATGATAAGAGAATAAGCAGCAATGCAGAGATTATTGAAATATTGAAAAAAGGAAGATTTCTCAATTTTCAAACAATTGAAGAAAACAATCCAGCACCACAAGGTAGGTCTACAGTATTGACAGTCTATGTACGTTGGCTGATTACTTGTTTACAGACCCGTAGAAAACCCCCACACACCATTTTTGTGAAAAAGGAAATACGGGGGGTCATGGAAATAAAGAAAGCAACAACACATTTCAAGCACCAACACCACATTTTCTCTAAGATGTAACATTCTAGATTGCTTGAGAAAGGGATAGGGTTAGTATCAGGTTTGGGCTAGTTTAATAAAATAGAAGGAACCACACTTTGAAATTAATGCCATAAACATCATAGGGGGGTTGGTTAAACTGTATCTTTACCAATGTTCATCTACATGCTAAAATGCTAAAACAAAAAAACCGCATGTACGTTTATGACTGTTTCATAATAAAAACATTTTACAGATGTCCATTTAGCATTAACACTGGCGGCTGTATCCCAATATAAATGTCCCTAATCTCTCTCTCTCTCTCTCTCTCTCTCTCTCTCTCTCTCTCTCTCTCTCTCTCTCTCTCTCTCTCTCTCTCTCTCTCTCTCTCTCTCTCTCTCTCTCTCTCTCTCTCTCTCTCTCTCTCTCTCTCTCTCTCTCTCTCTCTCTCTCTCTCTCTCTCTCTCTCCCCCCCCAGGAGTTTCTCAACTAAAAACCCACAGGTCAATATACTTCAAGACAGAAAGAAAAACTGAATGCCCATTTTGTCCAAACACCCCTGAATCAGAATTACATTTTATTTTAGTGTGTCCACGATATAAGCAACTAAGAGAAATGTACATTCCCAAAAAATATTATGCCCACCCAAATGCCTTCAGACTTACCTTGATACTCTCTGACACAAGAATTTGTTTCAGACTTGCTCTATATTTGTCTAAAGCATTTGCTATAAGAAATACTATTTGAACGATACGATTCCTTGAGAATGTGATTTCACTTGATGGTACTCTTTTTATTACTAAGCTGGTTAATTATGCATTGATATTGTGCATGCGTGCGTACGTTGATGTGTGCGAACGTGTGTGTGCGCGCGCGCGCGCGCGTGTGTGTGTGCGTGTGTGTGTGTGTGTGTGCGTGTGCGTGTCTGTGTGCGTGTGCGTGTGCGTGTACGTGTAAGTGTATGTGTGCGTGTGCGCGTGCGAGACACATAGAGGAATGAAATGTGTATAATTATGAAATTATTTCCTCCCATTCCTCACTTAATTATTGCACGTGGTAATTTTTGTTAATCTAAGATACAACAGCTGACAATAGTTTATGTCGCTGCTCGTAATACTTCATACCATTTATGCCTCGTCCATCTGTCCCCCCTCCCCACCCCCTTGCTCTTTTTCTTAACTTCTCCCCCCCCCCCCCTCCCCACTTTGTCTACTCGTCTCTCACTCTTTGTCTCTCCGTTTTC
The DNA here is from genome assembly GCA_017654935.2 of Phymorhynchus buccinoides. Lineage (NCBI taxonomy): Eukaryota > Metazoa > Mollusca > Gastropoda > Neogastropoda > Raphitomidae > Phymorhynchus > Phymorhynchus buccinoides. The sequence goes on from CM065696.1 coordinate 13,864,519, forward strand.
TATCTGTCTTACTCTCTGCTCCTCTCTATCCCCGTCTCTATCCCCAACTCCTTCCTTCTTTTACGCTCCCTCTTCTGCTTTTCTGCATTACCTTCCATTTTGTCCATTTTCTTCTTTCTGCTTCTGCTCTCTGCCGCTACGGTCAATGATGCACAATGGATGAGTGCATGTGAGCGCGTGCGCGTGTGTACATGCGCGCATGTGTACGCGCGTGTGTGTGTGTTGTGTGTGCGTGCGTGCGTGCGTGCGTGTGTGCGTGCGTGTGTGTGTGCGCGTGCGTCCGTGCGTGTGTGCGTGTGTGTGTGTGTGTGTGTGTGTGTGTGTGTGTGTGTGTGTGTGTGTGTGTGTGTGAAAGGATGGGCTGGATGGGTGTTTTAATATTGTGAACATTTTATGTACTTGTGTATTTTTATTTCTTTATCCATTTTGTCTCACTGTTTTAAAATGATTTTACGTTATAAGTGTTTTAAAATGCTATTTTATTAGTATGTGTGTGAGTGTCATTCATTTAATGTTTTTCCACTAATCGTGTGTGTCTGTGTGTGTTTGTGTGTGTGCGCGTGTGTGCGTGTCGGTGTGTGTGTGTGTGTGTGTGTGTGTGTGTGTGTGTGTGTGTGTGTGTGTGTGTGTGTGTGTGTGTGTGTGTGTGTGTGTGTGTGTGTGTGTGTGTGTGTAGGGGTGTGTGGGTGGGTGGGGGTGGGGGTGGGAATGTTTATTAATATTGAATATAATGTGCCTTTTTTGTGACTATTGTATGTACAAATTATAGTAAGTTGTTATTTTATGATGCATGCAACTGTATTTCAGTCCTATATATCTCTGTCTCTGTTTGTGTGTCTCTCTCTTCTCTCTTTCTCTGTCTGTCCCTCTGTCTGACTCTCTGTGTCTCCGTCTCTGTCTTTCTCTGTCTGTCTGTCTGTATGTATGTCTCTTTCTCTTTCTCTCTCTCGTTCTCTTTCTCTCTCTATCGTTATAAGTGTGGGTGTGGGTGTGATTTGTTAATAGTGCGGCCTGGGCGTCTTTAAGTGTCCATCAGTGTGAGTGTTTCAAGTTGGTTGCGAAAGTGTACTGTAGATTATGTCATTTATTATTTGGGCGTGATTGAGAAATTGACTGAGGGATCAGGGAAGGGGGGTGTTGGTCAATGTTTGATGTATACTTTTTGTTCATTGTGTTTACTATTCATTTTAGTGATTTCTGTAAAGCGCTTAGAGCTTAAAGATTAGGCGCTATAAAAGTTGTCTTAATAAATAAATAAATAAATAAATGTATTGTTCTTTCCACTTCCCTTTCTTATGCCTTGCTATGTGTTCCCTTGGTTGGTTTACTTTGGATTGGGTTCGATCATTATTGTTTACTTTTTATGTTTATTTTTCTTTTCCCTATTCTATGAATGATCATTGTATCTACACCAACACCCTAATACTGCTGCTGCTGTTTTGCTTTCTATTTTATTTTTAATATGAAATTGCTTGTCATGTATTTTGCACTCGTGTAATGAAATTAATCCGCTGGCGCATAAACTGATGTCGTGCTATTTGCATTTTCAACAACTCTCTCTCTCTCTCTCTCTCTCTCTCTCTCTCTCTCTCTCTCTCTCTCTCTCTCTCTCTCTCTCTCTCTCTCTCTCTCTCTCTCTCTCTCTCTCTCTCTCTCTCTCTCTCTCTCTCTCTCTCTCCCCCTCTCTCTCTCCCCCCCTCTCTTTCTCTCTGCATTTCTTGAATCAACAACAATTGATTGCTATGCTTATACATGTTTGAAAAAAACTTGCCCAATTCAAAGAAACTATCCTTGTATATACGAACATTCTTTCAGTAAAAATACAAAAAAGTTGCATTATGTTTAGAGTTGTCGCCATGTTCAGGTATTATTACGCTCCATCTATACTGTGTAAGGCGTAGAGCATATTGCACTTGTTCACGTCTGTTTGTTTGGTTGGTTTGATCGGTGTGTTTTCTATTTTGGTGCTTGCACAGCGTATGTGTGAAGCGTGTGTGTGCTCACAATTGCGTGCAAACGTGTGCGTGCGTGCTTGCTTGTGTGTGTGTGTGTCTGTCTGTCTGTCTGTCTGTGTCTGTGTATGTCGATCTGCGCGTGTCTGTGTGTCTCTTTGGCACAGTCAATGTGGCACTGGACAAGTCATACAGTCAGAGCAGTAAATCGAGATCCACAGTACCAGACAACGCAGGGGCTAATGGCGACACCACTGGGGAGTATTATGAAAACTGCATGAGAACCAAAAACGGCTACGATTACCCCTGGTATGAGGTGGACCTGGGCAGAGTGTACCCTGTGTACAACATCGATATCTGGTCACGCACTGGATGTGAGTTTGATCATGCATACAAGTCCTTCTTTCCTTATGTCTTTCCCCGTGTCTGATTCTCTCCCTCCCTCTCTGTCTTTGTTACTTTGTTTCTTTGTCCTTGTCTCTATATCTACCTATCTTCATTCCTTTTGCATTTTGGAAATGTTGCTGTCACATCTTGTTCACACTTATATAATTTATTGTCTTCTATGCGTGTGTGTGTGTGCGTGCGTGTGTGTGTGCGTGTGTGTGCGTGCTAGTTTGCGCGCGCGCGCGCGCGCGCGCGCGTGTGTGTGTGTGTGTGTGTGTGTGTGAATACGCATGTAAAATCTGTTTTAAGTTTAAGGATTTTTTGTTGCTGTTTATTTTGGAAATTGTAGTCAACGTCACAACGTACGTATTATCATTGTAATCCTTTCACTACAGCCGAATCCGCTTATAAGAAAACTCGCTTATAATCAAGCAAAACAAATCCCTGCCGAACTCCTTTCTTATGTATTATCAAAACTCGGATATAAGAAACTCGCTTATAAGTAAACTCGTTTATAATCAAGCAAGATCCTTCTCCCATCCGCGATGGAAACTTAGATATAAGAAGATTATTTTATACAAGAGAGTTGGTTTGCAGTTCATTTTCTTATAAGCAAATTGCCATTGACAACATTTTCTTAAAAGTGAGTTGGACATTTTATGATGTAAGACATGCACCAGATTAGGAAAAAGGATTTTCTCTTCGTTTTGTTTTTCTGTCTTTCTTTTCTTTTTCTTTTCCCCTTTCCTCCATTCAACTTGGTTATAATTAAGTTTTAAAAAAATCAAAATGTTTTCGGAAATAAGAAGCAAAAAAATCATCTCCCTTCGATTTTCTTATAACCGAGATTTGCTGTATTTTGATTTTATTATAGTCAGTCATACCTCATGATAGTCATGAGTCATAAGTCATGAGTCATAAGTCACAAGTTAATTTTATTGTCCATTAGCATTGTACAAACCAAACGGAAAATTGTCTTCCACCGTGTAAAATAAGTTAAATACATCCAAATATAAATATTAATTAAAAGCATGAAACAGAAATTTACATTTAAACAACTATGTTACTCTCACACCACACCCAGTCATTCATCTGCTCTCCGCTATCTTGCTCGCTCATCATGCAACTCACCACCACTTCTGCCTTCATTTTTGTTTTTTATTTTCTGTTCTGTTCTTTTTTTTTTCTCCTTTCTTTTGCCGTTTTTCCTTGCCGTTTTTTTCTTGCAGCAAATGAGGTAAAAGGACTTTCTTTTCGTTCTATGTTTCTGTTTGTCTTTATTTTCTTCTTTTTTTCTCTTTTCTTTTTTCCCCTTTTTCCTATTCAACTCGGTTGTAAGAAAACAAACTTCAAAATGTTTTCTTATATCCGAGTTTCGGATATAAGAAAACTCGGATATAAGAAATAAAAAAATATTTCCCTTCGATTTTCTTATAACCGAGTTTTGCTTGCATGGATAAAGCGTCTTTGTAAATGTTTGCCTTAAATTTTCTTCATTCAAAGTGTATTAGTTATATAATATGTATACATTATGTACTGCATGTTTCTACTTGCGCGCCTCTGTGTGTGTGTGTGTGTGTGTGTGTGTGTGTCTGTGTGTGTGTGTGTGTGTGTGTGTGTGTGTGTGTGTGTGTGTCTGTGTGTGTCTGTGTCTGTGTGTGTGTTTGTGTGTGTGTGCTTGCTTTTGAACTTTTTATCTGTGTTTGTGCTTTTTTTTTAATCTTTCCAACGCTTTTTGTACAGCGCATTGATCTTTAAGGTAAGACGCTATAGACATTTCCTAAATAAATAAATAAATAAATATATATATCTGTCAGTCTGTCTGTCTGGATGTCTCTCTCTTTGTCATTCTTTCTCTTTGTCATTCTCTCTCTGGCCTTCCCCCGTTGTTGTTGAGTAGAGGTTTTACGTCCTCATGGCGGAAAGCCCTTAGTGACAAGTTGTTCTGGTGCTGGGTCGATGTTCGCCCCCTTTCCCGCTTTTTATGTGCGCGCATGTGTAAGTGCGCATATCTCTCTCTCTCTCTCTCTCTCTCTCTCTCTCTCTCTCTCTCTCTCTCTCTCTCTCTCTCTCTCTCTCTCTCTCTCTCTCTCTCTCTCTCTCTCTCTCTCTCTCTCTCCCACCTAAAGACTGGCCGAGAACGGAGATTAATCTGGTGTACCTGCTCTGTATGATTAGTCCAAAGCCGACTGTTGCCCTCCCTCATCACAATGGACGGGGAGACATGTGCGAGTACTCTCCTTAATTATTTCCGAACAATTCCTATTCTGAGGTGGTTGCAATAGCGGACGCTTATCTGATATGTATCTATTCGTTCAGGGCTATACCGACTGTTCCCCTCCATCATCACAGTAGACGGAGACACCTGTGCCAGTGACATCACGGAACCTTCGTCAGGCAGAAAGCAAAATGTGACGTGTTCTGAGGTCATGTATGGACAGAGAGTTCGGGTCACCCTGGATAGAACGGGTGAAGTACTGAATCTGTGTGAAATTCAAATATGGGGTGAGTGTTTAGTTTAAGAGATGAGTAATGTGTATGCAATCTTTATTCAGCTTATTATGCAGACATTTAAATACTAATAAAATAATAGTGAATAATAAATATATTTATCTATTTTGTATTTCAATATTCATATGTGTATATGTTTAAATAATAAAGAAAACATTATCTGTTATTTTAAAAGTCTTGCGTTTACACAAAATTAATGTTGTTCACTCTTCAAAGTTCAAAAATCTAAAACCTTAGAATTATAATTATGAATACAGTGCCATACGCCGTTAGGCTGAGATGATACTATTACCCCCGCATAATTTTCAAAATTAGAAAACATTCTATTTTTCTTATTGTAAGAGAAAGTCAGTTGTAGCAGAAATAGTAGTAGTAGTAGTAGTAGTAGTAGTAGTAGTAGTAGTAGTAGTAGTAATAGACGACTCGAGGGGTGAACGCTAGAACTGCCCATCTGTGCTCTTTATTCCTTTTGAGATAGACCGTTCTGGCAGGCACCCCTCGTAGTAGTAGTAATAGTAGTAGTAGTATGTATGTAGGTAGATAGGGACAGGCGTCGGCCTGGATGGAAGTTCAGTTTAACGTCGCGTATCGGCTTTCGCCATGTACGACGGGCTGAACAAACCAACCAGGGTATAAACAAAAAATTATGTTCCTGAATCACTGTCTTAGCCAAAAGGCCGAGAAGCGATCAGAATTTGTGTCGGCCTTCAAGCCTCGCAGCTTTTATAGGTAGTAGTAATGGCAGCAGCAGTAGTATTAGTAGTAGTGGCAGCAGCAACAGCAGCAGCAGCAGTAGCAGCAACAGCAGTAGTAGTAGTAGTAGTAGTAGTAGTAGTAGTAGTAGTAGTAGTAGTAGTAGTAGTAGTAGTAGTAGTAGTAGTAGTAGTAGTAGTAGTAGTAGTAATAGTAGTAGCAGTAGTAGTAGTAGTGGCAGCAGCAGCAGCAGCAGTTGTAGTAGTAGTAATAGCAGTAGACTTCACAGTAGACTTCACAGTAGACTCTAGCAGTAGATTCACTTTGTCTGCATTTGGGTTGGATTCTGTTTATAATGCCTGTGCAGTGCCCTATGGAGTCAGCCAATGTCCAGCAGGTCAGCACGGGTCATCCTGTGACATGGACTGCAGTGACCACTGTGGGGAAGGACCTGGGAAGAACTTCTGTTACCAGGAGACTGCACACTGTTATGATGGTCAGTGAGGGTAACAATAACTGTAATGTACCAATGTAAATGCGACTAAAGCTTATTACTATTATTATCATTTTTGGATAAGAGACACTCACTCATGTATAAGAGTACTGTGTTCAGAACAAAATAAAATGTCGATTTCCGTACAAATATGATGCAGGGGATGAAAGAGTTGTTTTGATGGAATGGAATACATTTGCATTCGATTGGCGTGGTTGATGAGTAAAGGTGGAAATTTATAGTGTAGGGATAGGATGCATAAACCTATTATAAGGTCATAGGACTAGGCAAATATTTTATTGAATACTAAATGATATCAAATAACATATATGTTTTAATTTTTGTTCTGCTTATTATTGCAAAAAAATCTTGATTGGGACAAATTACTGTTGTATATTCAGGCTGTGTTGCTGGGTGGTATGGTGACCAGTGTTCCATGGCCTGTTCCCAAGGATGTCAAAATGAGGACTGTGACAGTGACACAGGACAATGTGCCCCGTGTGACATGGGATACACGGGAGACAGGTGTACAGGTAACTGTCATAATTATTATGCTGAATATATAGGTTCCTTTTGTGAACTTCTAATTGCATAATTTAAATTTTATTACTGCCTTATGGATTTGACTGCTTATGAAACAATAGAAAGCGCATTGATCAACTAAAGAAGCAAGTAAAATTCAATAAGTTATGTGTACACCAGACTCGGTCACCCTTTGAAGAAAACGACATGTATGGTTTCCAAAGTATAATCGTTCACAGGTTTGTACCATTTGAAATGTTTATATAATGCAAAAGGACCACCACTTTATGAAGGCACTGTGGCTAGAGGTATAAAACAATGGATAACATACCTCCTTACTGAAGTGGTCTTTAAAAAAATCAGATTCTCAGAACAAGTTATTATTCTAGACTGATATAGACTCAGGTGCAAGGCAGGATTGATGCAGGGTAAATGTATTTTTTTAGGGATATTCCACTTTCGCTTTTTTGTTTTCACTTTGATTAATCCACAGTAAATAAGTGTCCCAATGCATGTGTTCACGAAACGCTTCACACTGTAGTGTCTATACCGAACGTTATTAAACAATGTTGATATCGTCGGTGAAATTCAAAAACCGCGTATCTCGATTTTGTGGGGATTTGAGTTAGTCAGCATTCTATTTTTTTCCCGCCACCTTCCACCAAAACCTCGTATCTCGAACGACTTTCTATCTTGGGTAAATGAGGTTGTGAAAATAGACGATAAACTCGTAAGTCCCAAATTCACATCTAGTTAAGGACAAAACCCTCGTAGCTTTGTTCTTTTCAAGTCTAAGAAAACGTTTTTGGCAGTAGTTTTAACAAAATGCAGGACTAAGCAAGCAATGATTTGAACAACATAATTATTCATCATAGTTAATCAATTGTGGTCAACGCGGTTAATTTTTAAAACAGTTTTTTTCATTTTTCTCAAAACTACCAAAATTGAGATGCGAGGTTTTCTAATTTCACCGACAATATGCAGAAAAATACACACATTCATAACCTTTGAACCGGAGCAAAGTTGATGAGAGTGAGAAATAAGGCGAGTTAGAAGAAATCAAATCGTACATGCCAAAGTAGCAGTCGCTATTTTCTACAATGTAAAAACACAACTATTGAAGTGAAAAATTAAATACTGTATTTGTCTCTGTGCAGAGTGTGACGAAGAACACTACAAATCCCCTACAGGCGAGTGCATGATGTGTAGCTCTGCATGCCATTTACAAAGATGTTCCGATATCTCAGGAGCATGTGATGGTGAGTAGAAATGGATAATTATATATGGGTCTATATATGTTTGCTTTTTTATGATTTTTGTTTCAATTTGACGTGAATCACACATATAACTAAAACAATAGCTTACCCCACGCATAAAAATAATGTATAGTGTAAAATGCATAGCATATCTACTGGTTACTCTCTCTGTCTCTCTCTCTCTCTCTCTCTCTCTCTCTCTCTCTCTCTCTCTCTCTCTCTCTCTCTCTCTCTCTCTCTCTCTCTCTCTCATCTTCTCTCAGTTTATATAATGTATTCAAAACTCGTTAATAAAAAAAAAAGTGGTTTGATTAATTCTATCTACTAAGCCCGGCGACATTAAGCACACAGCTGTCATGTGATTATTCCAGGCTGCGTTTTCGGTTTTTATGGAGACCAGTGTGACGTGACATGCCCCACAAGAAACTGTCAGCTGTGTCATCAGTCCACAGGAAACTGTCTAGTCTGCTACAACAATCTGCAGGATCCGAACTGTACAGGTCAGTTCTTTAGAATGTTTGAATGATGCCTACAAAACATGTTAATTTAGTCGCAGATGACATGGTTGTCATAAATGCTGGATACTTGTCTCTCTGTAAGCTAATATCAGTATACTGTTTCCCCGTCTTTATTTCTTTTCATCTCAATCACTGAAAGGAAGCTGGGTTACCAACGTGGCTTTTATCATTCGAGTGCTTCCCGTTTTCATTTCTTCCCACTTTTAATGGGTTTTTGTGTATTTGTTTCTATTATATAGTTTGGTTTAATTTGGTGGGAAGTGCTATTCGTAAATTTGAAGTATTTGATTGATTTGATTACACAATTGTGATATTAGATGTTACAATTTAATAAATAAATAAAAACACAAATAAATAAATAACATTATAAATAAATACACCCTGGCTCAAATGTTGGTAACTATTATATAATGCCGGTTGTGTGTTCCCAATGCCGGTTGTGTGGTTTTCAAGAATAAAATTAATGTTATTCTTGAATGAATAAAAAATTAAATATATATATATATATATATATATATATATATATATATATATATATATAGAGAGAGAGAGAGAGAGAGAGAGAGAGAGAGAGAGAGAGAGAGAGAGAGAGAGAGAGAGAGAGAGAGAGAGAGAGCAAACAGCTAACTAACTAAATAAAAAATATCCCCTGAAGGCAGAGTGTGGCTGTGGACGTGGCGGGGTAATCAAAACCGGTCACACACGTAACACTTTCATCCCTAGCTGATGCAATTGTACCATTGGGTTCAAGTGCTTCGGATGCTGGGATGATCCATGGAGTCTTTTAGCCAGGGTACGTCAACAACTGCAAACAACAACAACAACAACAGATAACTAACTAACTTACTGATTAACTAACTAACTAACTAACTAACTAAGATGAACAACAAAACGAACGCCCACGTTGTTTCTGGTAATATTTCAGAAATGTATTTACTTCCCTTTATCAAACACAATCATGGAATAAAGTAAAATATGATGTGTGTGCCACACTCGATGGTAAATCTTATGAAGACAGTTCACTGTTTATTAACTAACTAACTAACTAATTGACTGGCTAACTAACTGCCTGCCTGCCTGACTAAATACATGGGGGGGGGGAAGTATTATTTGAATACAAAAACATTACTTATGCTTTCAGTTCTCCTTCTGTTTGGCTAATATGGGAAGTAAAATAAATACAGAACATATATCAGCGCACAGATGTTATCACTCCATTTTATAATTATCTAAAACTTGAATTGATGCTAAAAGAAATCGTAATATGGGTGCTATTAAATCAAACTCTCACGTGGCTATATATCCTGAGATATGTATCACCTGGCCATCATTCTTTTCTCTTAGTGTCACCATACTATTGCAAGTATTCCCTGATAAAAAGAAATGATGTCTAAGATATCAAAAGTTTAGTACGTTAACTTATCTGAAGCTGCAAACAGATCTTAAACTCTCACAAAAAACTTAATTCACCTACGTTTTGATTTTTAAATTGTTGTGTGTTTTTAATGTATTTCTGTATGCCATTTCAGACTGTGTTGAAAGTTATTACAAGCCAGAGGGCCAGGAAGAGTGCACCCAATGCACGTGGACATGTAAATCAGGAACAGTGTGTGACCAGACCACAGGCCACTGTCCAGCCTGTCCACCTGGTAAACAGGGTGACCGCTGTGACCAAGGTAGAGTGTGCACACTGCATGAATGGAGAAAACAGTAGAACTGGTTATAGAAGATCTTAACACACTGCATGAATGAAAAAAACAGCAGAACTGGTGACAGTAGATCTTAACACACTGCATGAATGGAGAAAACAGCAGAACTGGTGACAGTAGATCTTAACACACTGCATGAATGGCAAAAACAGTAGAACTGGTGATAGTAGATCTTAACACACTGCATGAATGGAGAAAACAGTAGAACTGGTGATAGTAGATCTTAACACACTGCATGAATGGAGAAAACAGTAGAACTGGTGATAGTAGATCTTAACACACTGCATGAATGGAGAAAACAGTAGAACTGGTGATAGTAGATCTTAACACACTGCATGAATAGAGAAAACAGTAGAACTGGTGATAGTAGATCTTAACACACTGCATGAATGGAGAAAACAGTAGAACTGGTGATAGTAGATCTTAACACACTGCATGAATGGAGAAAACAGTAGAACTGGTGACAGTAGATCTTAACACACTGCATGAATGGAGAAAACAGTAGAACTGGTGATAGTAGATCTTAACACACTGCATGAATGGAGAAAACAGTAGAACTGGTGATAGTAGATCTTAACACACTGCATGAATGGAGAAAACAGTAGAACTGGTGATAGTAGATCTTAACACACTGCATGAATGGAGAAAACAGTAGAACTGGTGACAGTAGATCTTAACACACTGCATGAATGGAGAAAACAGTAGAACTGGTGATAGTAGATCTTAACACACTGCATGAATGGAGAAAACAGTAGAACTGGTGACAGTAGATCTTAACACACTGCATGAATGGAGAAAACAGTAGAACTGGTGACAGTAGATCTTAACACACTGCATGAATGGAGAAAACAGTAGAACTGGTGACAGTAGATCTTAACACACTGCATGAATGGAGAAAACAGTAGAACTGGTGACAGTAGATCTTAACACACTGCATGAATGGAGAAAACAGTAGAACTGGTGACAGTAGATCTTAACACACTGCATGAATGGAGAAAACAGTAGAACTGGTGACAGTAGATCTTAACACACTGCATGAATGGAGAAAACAGTAGAACTGGTGACAGTAGATCTTAACACACTGCATGAATGGAGAAAACAGTAGAACTGGTGACAGTAGATCTTAACACACTGCAGGAATGGAGAAAACAATAGAACTGGTGACAGTAGATCTTAACACACTGCAGGAATGGGGAGAACAGGAGAACTGGTGACAGTAGATCTTAACACACTGCAGGAATGGAGAAAACAGTAGAACTGGTGATAGTAGATCTTAACACACTGCAGGAATGGGGAGAACAGGAGAACAAGTGATAGTAGATTTTACATTGCATCTCAACAAAATGCTTGAAAAAGTAACACTTGTCATAGTTGATCTTAACACACTACGTGAATGTTGAAAACCGTACAACAGATCGTCACTGTATTTTGGGGGTCGATTATTGAATATGCTTCTGTCAAGAGAGCTATTAACTGTTTCGCAACACGCTGCTAGAATACTATGAACGCCCGAGTTTACCGATGCTGACACGCTACTAGTATTTAAGCAACAGGCAAAATGCCCCTGAGGCTGACAATGGTGTGGCTGCTTTCAACTCATTCAATTAAACACACAATAGCGAATTGGTTTTCGAATGTTATATTATTTAAAAGATGAATGATACATCGAAACCACCATACAAAAATAAAGTCACTGTGATTTCACAAATTGTTAAGATAATGTATTGAAAAGGGCCAAAATCAGGTCTCCAGAAGGAATTTCTACTCCTTGACTGCAGTGTCCTGAGGGAATACGGAGCAGCGAGAGGGGTTGTGTTGAAAGTGCTAAAGGGGCTATAGAATTGATGTGGCCATTTCAGTACTTCTTTAAAGGTCTTTCTTTGAGAAATAGCATGGGTGATACCTTGGACATAGAGACATATATCATCATTTACGTTCTTTTTGTGCAGACTGTGACGCAGGATGGTACGGCCAAGAATGCACAGCGGAGTGTGGCCATTGTGTCAACGATGAACCATGTGCTCCACTGACAGGAGAGTGTGCTGAGGGTTGTGAAGATGGATGGAAGACAGACCTCTGTAATGAAGGTAATGATGATTGACAAACTATTTGAAAGAAGGTAACGAGAAGGGACTAACCTCTATAATTAGGGCAATTATTGTAAGGAAAATAATGACCCAACAGACTTCATTTCAGCCAGATTCTGGGGCAGATATTTTCCCCACAGAAATACACGTAGAAAATGGACGGAAACTAAACCACTTTAATGAAGGTAATAAGGACAGACATATGATTTTAATAATTAATTATTAAGATAATGGAATATTATTATTATTGCTATTATTATTATTATTATTATTACTATTATTATTATTATTATTGCTATTATTATTATTATTATTATTGCTATTATTATTATTATTATTATTATTATTATTACTATTATTATTATTATTATTATTATTGCTATTTATTATTATTATTATTATTATTATTATTATTATTGCTATTATTATTATTATTATTATTATTATTATTATTGCTATTATTATTATTATTATTATTGCTATTATTATTATTATTATTATTATTATTATTATTATTATTATTATTGCTATTATTATTATTATTATTGCTATTATTATTATTATTACTATTATTATTATTATTATTATTATTGCTATTATTATTATTATTATTGCTATTATTATTATTATTATTGCTATTATTATTATTATTATTATTGCTATTATTATTATTATTATTATTATTATTATTAAGATACATATCTTAATTATGAAGATAGTGAGAACACACGGTCCTCTATAATTATGGCAATGATGACAGCCATTTGTGAGGCAAATAATGACACACAGATGGAGATTCTTGTGCTGAGTTTGCCCCCGGAGATGTATAAGTCGAGAGCTGCCTGCCAAACTGTTTATACCAAACTAAAGCAAATGCGCAGTTTTAGTGCATGCCCCTGGAACTAATGGCAGTGGTTACCAGAAAAGAAAACATGCTGCAATATGGAAAACTTGTAGATGGAGACATTAGCCCTCCACATGTTGTATTCAGTATGCAGTACCTACTAAACCGCAAGTAATTGCCTATATACATTTTGTTTCCAAACGGCAGTTAGAACTGTGATAACCAGCCAATGGTCCAACGTTTTCAGAGTGTGATGACGGTACCTGGGGTCCTGCATGTGATAACAACTGTGGTCGGTGTAAGGGGGAAGCTGTTTGTGACAAAGTCACTGGAAACTGTCCACGCTGTGAACCAGGATGGTACCCACGTGTCTGTGACACAGGTAAGCATGATGAATTAGCTATGACTGCTTTCACATGATTGATGATTTATTAATGGAAACAACTTATACTCATATAACATGAAATATGCATTGTTAAGATCAAGTTTATGTTTAATATCATTTTGTTTTCTGATCATGGAGGCTAGAAGGGCTTTGTATCCAAAACAAACATTTCTTCAACTCTGATGCAAATAAAGTAATGAAAACAAATTTACTAGCTGTTTATTTGCAGTAAAAATTAATATTTTTCTTTGTGTTTGTTTCTATGATATTTGTCACTAATTCTTGTACGGTTTTGTACATCGATACAAGAATGTCTAAAATTCAAAAACGTTTCCTGCTTCGTAGAATGTGAGTGATAAAATACAAACTTGTTTCTTTTTTTGTCCTCAGCCTGTCAGGATGGTTTTTATGGAGATCATTGCTTCATGCAGTGTGGAAACTGCTTGAATGACGTCATCTGTAACAAGGTCACAGGTCACTGTTCGGCTTGTACATCTGGAACACAGCCTCCGTTGTGTGACACAGGTAGGCTCAGATCACTGCTTCATCTTTTTTGTAATCTTAGGGCTGATCAGGCTTTGTTTGTTAACATGTTCTTATGTTTATTTTGTGTTTGTGGCTCAAGCCACAAACCTATAACTCACTTTGTCGGTCGGTCGGTCTGTCTGTCGGTCGGTCGGTCCAAAATTGTCGCACATTTTGACAAAATTGTCGCACTTAAATCGAGGCTGCACTTCAAATTGAGGCCGCTCTTTAAAATGATGTATTTTAAAGCGTACAAAATAATAAACATACGTAATACAGACACTACAACAGACACGACGAGTATGCGGTGCTTCTTTTGATGAGTATAAGTAGGATACATAGTTTTAAATGTTTTCCAAAAGATATAAAAAGTTACGAAATGGTGCAGAGATAACATTCTGGTTTACAGATTAAAATTATTGAAAAGCCAGGGGAGGTGACTCATGATTGGAGTGGTAAAAATAGACCGCGTGCCACAAACTATTACGATTTCGCGCTTGTTATTATGAGGAGTTAAGTTATGTTTTCATGTGAGGGCTAAACAATCTTATAAAACGACTTTCTGTATAACCCTCTTCACAATCTCAACACACTGAATACTGTGGCAGAGCTATAATGATAGGTCTACTGTAGTTTTCTGGCAACAATGATTGTTTGGTTTGTGAGGGTAATCTCTGTCAGCCAACAAAAGTCTACTGTTGGAAGGTGGCAGAGTGGTTAAGACGTTTGCCTGTCAATAAGAACTGTTAGGAAATAATTAAGGGGAGTAATTTCATGGTGTGTGGGAGTGATCTTGCTTAATTCAATCAGTTAAACAGGGGAAGTTACTCTACCATCAGGTATATCTCCAGCTCTCGCCTCGTGTGTTTGAGTAGACAAACAGCACTTAGAACACTGTGCGTCATTCTAAAATTGATGTCATCTATAATTTTATGTTACATTTTACAAATTCTATCAGTCTGTGGAAAATGTTTGCAAGTCGCTGACTCTCATCCTGCGGTTTCAAGCTTCGACAGTTGCTATGGTTTGTCCGCCTTGGTCAAGGTAAGCAACTCTAATTTTCACGAAATGCTCTCCCCTTGTTTGTTTGTTTTCTTCCGAAAATCGTCTATTGAAAGCGTAGGTGACTTGGCTTCCAATCCATGCATCATCCTTAATGCTATTAATAACTGAAAATATGAAGGCACCCCACCCCGTACAGCCATTTGCTAGTTATTCAAGATTAAATTTTGGCCCTAATTTTGCCATTTTGTAATAATTCTACCAATCTATTTAACACTGCACATTTGGCATAAGAATAGTGTCGCTCAATTGTCTTGCAAATTGCAGCTAACTCGGATGAAAAGGTAGAACAAAATGGAAATCAGTAAATATAACAAAACTCAGTTTTCATGAATTTGAATAACTTCCAAACTAATTAACATATCAGCAAACTCGTTTAGACCTTGGCCAGAGTAAGGGCCACAAACTCCAGTAGTTAGTTTTGTGACGTCACATCCGTTATGACTATTCTGCGAACCAAACATGTAAAAAGCTTTCTGACTCTAGCTGGGGCACTTCAGTGTGTTATTGGAAGCGTTGCAAAACTTTTTTGTTGTTAATGCTGAAAATATGAAAGTATTTGTTGAATCTGTTTCTGAGACAGGCTGTGTGCACATAATGCACAATTTCCGTATGAAAACACATCTGTAATCCACTAAAAAAAACATGGAAATGAGAAATATAAAGGAGTGTGCCCATACACACAGAAACCCATCCGCATATCTGATCCGCTTATTTCTTACTTTATTTGCGGGTTGTGGATGCAATAGTCGCAGGGCTTTCCGAGTATATGTGCTCACACACGTATTCAGGATTGAAAGTTTGCCGATTTCCCATTTTGTTTGCCTGTATTCGCCCAAAAGTCGACCAAATCATTTAGTGTTGCAACTTTGACATACCCATACCGCCCCGCAAATTTCCTGAAAATGTCAGCTAAATCGAAACAAAAAAGAAATGAAAAAGAAACCAAAACTCTCACAAATGGAATAATATTCTCCCTAAAGGGGAAAATCCTAGCTAAACCCAAGTGCACAAGCAGATCGACCAACAACATCATTATGTTATTTTGTGTGTGTCCACAGTGACACAGGAAGACAACGACAACACAGCTGTGGTGGCAGGGTCTGCTGTGGCAGGGGTGGTCGTCCTCGTTATCATCATTGTCATCGTCATCTGTATTGTGAGGTTGGTCGTCTCGCAATCCTGTTTTATAGAATTACTTGCATTATAGTATTCTCCTTCTGCTTTCCTTTCTTACATTTCTCAAGTCTTGTCATTTGTGTCTTCATTTTGTTTCGTACTAAACTCTGCTCTTTTATTTGTTACAACAGCTTCTTTTTCCTTGTTTTGTTCAAGTTTCCATTCTTTCCACTCCACGCGTGTATTGGTTAGCCAAGATCCTTCATGTTCTAATTCTATCAAGACATTCTGGACAGACTGATGGATGCATGATTGGCTCTTTTATTCTACTCGTGTTGCAGAAAACGTCGTCACAGGACAAATGAATCTAGAAAGTCAAACAATGAATATACAGCAGAATATACAGCAGAAGGGTCCAGCAAACGACAGGATGAAGGACTTGCCATTGCAGACAGCCAGTACATCTATCCACAACAGGAGAGTTACGCTAATGCAGCTCAAGGTCCAGAGGATGGGGCGTATGTGAACGCATCTGGACTTGCAGAAGATGAGACGTACAGTGAACTGACTACACCTTCACAAGATGATGGTACACGTGGCTACACAGCGTTTGCCAAACCTTCCCAAGTCGACCAGGCGGCATACTTTGAGATAACTTAGTAAATGTGCAAAACTAAGTTCAGGCATGGGAATTGTCAACTTTTAAGCACATGTCAGGTGTGTTTTTTTATAGCCCAATAGGACATTTTTTAATTTAAAGAGAAACAAACTGAGTTAGAACTATTTCTTATCAGTGAATGCAAAATGAACTAAATATATCAGCTCTCTCTCTAATGCTATTTTTAAGGTTTAGATTTTAAAACAACCTTCATCTTCAGGAGGCGTCGCCCCTCACGCACGCTTTCAAGCTTTTTTCACGATTCCTTATTCCCATGCCTGCTGTTTTGCATGTAACCTAATACACAGTAACGATTTGTGCAGGTCTTAAATTATTTTGAAACGAATGTCCGCAATTGTCTGTATAGGTCTGTCTTAGTGATCATAATGCTGTATGTGTAATAGTTCTATCTAATGCAGTCATGCTATCACCCTTTGTAGACCATATAGCTTTTACATATCGAAGTATTGTGACTGTGTAATTGGTACAAGCAAATATGTAATTAAATCTTGTGTATGTCCCACAAATGATCAGACTGTGTAAATACCTTGGCGAGTTGGAGGAGCTCACAGGAGTAGGATTACTGTACATCATTACACTGCTTTTATATCTTACAAATGTTCTAAATTAGAAAAGAAAGTGGTTAGCTACATGCTGGCAAATTGTTACTAATAATGTCGTTTGATGCATCTCTTCAACCTGTCGCTATAGATAAGTGAATGAGATAAGGTAGGATCATGAGTGGTGTTTTCTTAAAATTTCTAATTATTTTGTTTATTAATTTCTCGTTTTACGATATAGACTGTACAGTTAGCATTTTCTTGCTCACCTTTTGTATTATTCAGATGCTTTTAGCTTACTTTTGCTCATATTTATTTAATCATTTTATTCGTTCTTTTGTTTATGTATCCATTTATTAAAGCTTTAAAAACGTTTTTTCATCTAGCTACATATTTCTTCCTTTATTTGTTTCTTTTTTTTATTTCAAGTTCATACACTTATATCTGCGTATGTTTCATTTATTGTTTTTCTGTTTACTTTGACTTTTTAATCGATTCATTGATTGTATCTAGACAATTGGGTGGATGGATGCATAAATAAAATGTAGATGTGTATTTATATTTTTTTTAATTATTTTTATCTATTTATTTATTCCTGTTTATGTTTATTTACGTGTGTCTGTTTATCTACACATTAACTACTTTGCTTTTATAAATATATCCATTTACTGTGCTTAATTATAAATTAAAAAAAATTCAGTTACAGTGGAATCCGCTTTATCGGCCTTCGGATAATCGGCCAAAGCCGCTTAATCGGCCAATTTCCTAATGTACGGAATTTTTTCTTCTTAAGCATGTGTTATTTTGTTAGTTTGTACGGCCAAAGCTGAAATCTTCAATTTCGCTTTATTGGCCACTTTTTCTATCTAATTTTTCCTCTTTCCCCCCCCCCCTTTTTTGAGAGGGAGAACAACAGACAAACTAACAACACGCTTTTGACGTTTACATGGTTGAGTGTGAAGTTGGAAGGTGAGCTGTTGTCAATTGAAAGACCCTGCATGGCGTTAAAATCACTCAAGAAAACAAAATCATTGTCTTTTACTTGTGCTTCTGTCAAGTTGTAGGATTAATAAAGTGTTCACATACAGTACACATACACTGTACTGTATGAACTCTTGTGTTTTGACAGATTTTATTCATTTCAATTTGTCTCTCACACTGGAAGTCACTTCACACTAAGAACTGACAGCTGACAGGATGGCTCGTTTAAGTGAGAGATTTTAATGAATCTACATGTACATCTGTAATCAAAATAAAATTGTTGTTTTTAACATAGCGATTCGGCTTTAATTACATGTACAGTGTTGATCCAGACTCAAAACACACGCACACGCACACACACATCACAAAAAGGGAAAGCATTGGAATTTGAACTGCAACATTTAATTTTGATGTCATTGCTTTTGACTTGCATAATTGCGTCATACAGTATCTCGATGTTCGTTTTATCGGCCGATTCGCTTTATCGGCCACATTTTGCCTTGTCCCAAAAGTGGCCGATAAAGCGGATTCCACTGTATTGTACATTTTTGACAAAGTGGTCCTTGATTTTTGAGTAAACGTTTGTATGAATGTACATGGAATTTGCAAATAAAAATACTATATCAATTAAGCACTTGCCTGTATAATTGAAAGATAGAAGAATTAAAGATAGCTGCCTGTGTTATCACCATCATTGCTTTACTGTTTGTAACCATTGCTTATTTCAGTAGTAAATGTTCCAGACATAAATGTGATTATTAATGTTTTTTTGTATCTGATTGTTTTCATAATAAAAGCATATTGGATGTAGTCAGTGCTTTGTGCAAACACTGCTATGAAACACACCTTGTAGTAAATGTTCCAGACATAAATGTGATTATTAATGGGGTTTTGTATCTGATTGTTTTCATAATAAAAGCATATTGGATGTAGTCAGTGCTTTGTGCATTCACTGCTATGAAACACACCTTGTAGTAAATGTTCCAGACATAAATGTGATTATTAATGGGGTTTTGTATCTGATTGTTTTCATAATAAAAGCATATTGGATGTAGTCAGTGCTTTGTGCAAACACTGCTATGAAACACACCTTGTAGTAAATGTTCCAGACATAAATGTGATTATTAATGGGGTTTTGTATCTGATTGTTTTCATAATAAAAGCATATTGGATGTAGTCAGTGCTTTGTGCATTCACTGCTATGAAACACACCTTGTAGTAAATGTTCCAGACATAAATGTGATTATTAATGGGGTTTTGTATCTGATTGTTTTCATAATAAAAGCATATTGGATGTAGTCAGTGCTTTGTGCATTCACTGCTATGAAACACACCTTGTAGTAAATGTTCCAGACATAAATGTGATTATTAATGGGGTTTTGTATCTGATTGTTTTCATAATAAAAGCATATTGGATGTAGTCAGTGCTTTGTGCATTCACTGCTATGAAACACACCTTGTAGTAAATGTTCCAGACATAAATGTGATTATTAATGGGGTTTTGTATCTGATTGTTTTCATAATAAAAGCATATTGGATGTAGTCAGTGCTTTGTGCAAACACTGCTATGAAACACACCTTGTAGTAAATGTTCCAGACATAAATGTGATTATTAATGGGGTTTTGTATCTGATTGTTTTCATAATAAAAGCATATTGGATGTAGTCAGTGCTTTGTGCAAACACTGCTATGAAACACACCTTGGTGATTAAAACACTTTATTAACTGAGCAAGGAGAACTAAAATAATCGCAGGTAGGCAGCCGCGTTCACTGGCACACACTTGTAGTGGCACACACGCACATCCACGCGCCCTCACACACGCACACACACCGCACGCACACATGCTCACACATTAGCTTCACATGTTAAGAATGTGTCAGTACACCAAACACTAGGTCACACAGAAACCCAGACATTTTTGTATCACACAACAACACTAAATGCTGTTGAAAATGTCCATCTTAGCTTGTTTTCATAAATACAAGAGAGAGAGAGAGAGAGAGAGAGAGAGAGAGAGAGAGAGAGAGAGAGAGAGAGAGAGAGAGAGAGTAAAAAAAAGATTTTGACAATGACAATTTGCATAAGTTGATACCAAACGTTTTGTTATAGTCGTAATAATGTTTTTGTTATGTTGCATGATTCAGTCTCTTGTTTTATAGGTTGAGACTGTTATGTTTCTTATGTATGTACACCCTTGTAAAAAGTGTACTAGGTATGCTTATGCGGTTGTGTGTGTGTATGCAACACGTAAGCGTCTGTACTTGTGTTTGTATGTAGGTGTGGTTGTTTCCTTGTCTGTCTCGAGCCTATAGACACATGTGAGACACGTGTGTTCCCAGTGTGTGGGAAATTCTCCTCTGAGTAGAGTCACAGGTTCGGTTCGAGTGGACAATAAGCCAGCCTGTCTGTCCACAGAGGAGGGAGGGACGCCCAAATATTTTGCATAAGTTTTAAGCACCTGGGCCCCTGTGATTGGAATTGATTAGCCGAGATGTGAAGTGCCCTACCCCACTTTCGCCTTCAATGTATGTAAATGGGAACCTCAGTGATTTAGCACATATTTGTTTGGGAAAGTGACCAATCAGACAATAAAATCCGGGAATAGTCAGAGGACAAATCCGTCACAAAGAAGGTCATAACCTACTACAGAGGTCAAATGTTCAATCCAATGAAATTAAACTGTTTGTTAAAGTGACCAATCAGAAACGAACCCCTGGTCAGATATCAAATGGGATTAGGTATTATGATCCGAGGGCTAAATATGGGTAGACATTTGCTATATATTTCGTAAAAGCATTCTAGGCTTTCTCTTGTATGGCCAGCAGCAGAAGTATGAACTTGCTCTGAAGTCTGTAGCTGGTGGTTAGTCCTTTGCCTGGGATGTGTGTGTGAGTATTGACATTTTAGGACTTTGATTGTCTAATTCGTGATTGATTTTGTGAGACAAAGATTGCCATGTTTGTGATGTGCATTTTCGATATTTCTAAGGGAACAGTCTTCATGGGATTTCGCGTTATTTTTGGTTGTAGAATTCAATTGAGATCTTCTTTCTGTTAAAGCGTTTTATTGGAAGAAAACCAAATTGAATTCAAATTGGATTTCTAGTTTTGATCCAAACATGTTTCCATAGACGGCATCGTCTCTCTCTCTCTCTCTCTCTCTCTCTCTCTCTCTCTCTCTCTCTCTCTCTCTCTCTCTCTCTCTCTCTCTCTCTCTCTCTCTCTCTCTCTCTCTCTCTCTCTCGACTCTTGTTGAGAGCGTCAAATCCCTCATAATGTGTGTTAGTGAAGGTTAATATTATTTTCTGTTTATGGACGATTTAACCTTTAACGGTTGCGTAGCCTTATTAGTTGAGATGATCATGTTGTTTGACGATTCATATACATTTGCTGTTTTGTTAGGTTAGAGAACCGTATTGCTAGATGATGTAGGCAGAGTGTTTAGCTAGATAATTTGAGTTTATTGGGTTTGGAAGGGCGAGACTGTTTAATTGAATAGTAGAATTAACCACGAGTTCTTGGCCACTTGATAAGTTTATAGTCCAGCAGGCGATCTGTAGTGGACAGTTGCTTGAGGGTGGTGAACCCTAGTAGGCCTTTTTTGTATTGGCTCCTAAAGAGCCCACGTGTTGTCCACGTGTTGAGAAAGGCCACTGCTAAGGTGAGGTCCACGTGTTGAGAAAGGCTTTGTTAAAAGGGATGGTCATGGTCCAAATGAAGGAGTTCATTGAGACTAGGTCTAATGGGTTGAATGTAAACGGAAACGTGTGCTTTCTTGTTGGTTAATGTTAGAAAGTCATACTGTTAGTTTATCTTTATGTGTATTGGTAATTGTCGTGTATTGAATGTTATTGATGATGCTATTTGGGGATTATCGTGATTGATTGAATCAAAGGATGGTTAATAAGACACGAGGATAGATGCAAACCTTGTTGAAGTTAATCTGAATTTCAGATAGTGATAATTTCGGCTTGGGTAGCTTAGGTTTAACTGATGGCGTTAAACGTGTGTCATTGTTCTGGATAGGTTTTTCTCTGTAACTAAGCTATGCAAATCCAATACAAGGGACTAAACTTGCTATAAGTAATCCTCGGGAGTGTCCAGGGATTATCGCCATTTGATAATAATTAATTCGTTGTTGATTGCTGAGAAGATATCCCTATTATGTTCATCGTTGACTTTCATGTTATTGTTTAAGGATGTTGATCGTAACATTCTTTTATTATTCTAGTTCATTGTGGGCCTGTTGTTGTATGCTTGTGTTATGTTATTGTTGTTGCAGGTCACATTGTTGCTAGAGTCCTTTTATGATATCCTTTTATTTAGTCTCCTTTCCTTTTATTATATCCTTTTCTTTTGCTTACCTGTTACTTTTACTTTTATTTCTGTTCGTAGTTTAGTAGATTGATTAAAGAGTGAAAATTCCAAATTGTCTTCTTTGGTTTATTGTGTATCCCTCATTGTGAAAGTCTACCGAACTCCTTCACCCTGTTCAATTCTTTCTTCTTAAAATCTCTTTTATCTTTCTACCTTTTTAAAAGAAATCCTAACCTATCTACCCCGAACCTGACATCCTTTCTGCAACTGTGCTACCCCACTAGGGTAGGTCTGAAAGGGTGGTTTACATGTATTATGAATAAAGATATGAATATCTCTAGGCTTAAAATAAATTAGCAAGGATTGCTGATGCTCAGAGGAATGTTTTAAGAATGGTCTGGGATACCGTGTACAGTCCAATGGCCTCTTATGGTGGATAAACAAATTATTATACGAAGAAGCTTTACAACAAACGAACAAATTGTGTCTATGGCTGGGGGCCACTGCATATGACTATTAAAACCTGTTTGCTAATGATGTCTCTTCCAGCATTGAAATTTAGTTGGAAGTGGCGAACAGAATGGTGGACGAGCGCAACCATGGAGACGAGGTCATCACCACATCCTACTAAATTTCAATGCTGAAAGTGACACCTTAGCAACGAGGTTCTGATAAAGAGGTAGGCCTAGTTTTAACTGCTGATGCGATGACAAGATCAAAACTCAAACTCAAATTCAAACAGAACTTTAGTATCTCTAATAAGAGAAATTGCAAGTGGCAACGACTATGCTTTTTGCATTAAAACAAACAAAAGGCATATACATTATAAAGCATATAAAAAAGCTAAACTGTAGATACAAAGACATAGGCCTACCCGCCTGCACATAATCAAACACCCAATAATATAAATTTTAAAAAACATGCTACAATACAAAACATTGCATAATATAATCAAGTCAACACAAAATCACACAATATTATAGTTTCAAAAGCATGCCAAAAATGAAACAATAATAAGTCACATCTATGAAATGCGAAACAGTTAATACATGTTACACAATATTTTAGAAATTCAAGTTAAGATGAAATCTAGCTA
>CM065696.1:13893495-13905995 GCA_017654935.2 Phymorhynchus buccinoides
GATCGACTAATGAGCATCCTGGCTTTTTTGTTCTACTTGTGTTACAGGAGACGTCGTCAGAGGACAAACAGATCCAGAGAGTCGAACAATGAACATACTACCGAATATACAGCAGAGATGTCAAACAAACCACAGGACAAAGGACTTGAAAACGACGATGATCAGTACGTCTATCCACAGCAGGAGAGCCACGTTACTCCGGCTCAAGTTCCAGAGGATGGGGCGTATGTAAACATAGCTGAATACCCAGAGAGGGGAATATACTCAGAACTGACTACACCTTCAGGAGACGACAGTGCCTACACTGAACTGTCTTAAACTTCAGCAGAAGGTGGCACAGATACTGGACTAGCTAAGTCTTCACAAGATGATAATGCACATGCTCATACAGCATAATTATGTCAAACCTTCCAAATACGATTAGGCGTATGTGGAGGTTATTTAATGTTCAAACCAACCTTTTCTATTGTGTAAGCCTGTCATCATAAAGATTGATTGAAAAAAAATCAGTATGTTTTCGCTTCGCTCTGATCGTAGTAAAAGCAGCTGCTTGTAGTATGGATATGATTTCTTTTCTCACAGCAAAGAAAGCTATAATTTTGAAATGTATGTTTCATTTACTGATTTGCAAATACACCTCTTTATAACACCCTTAATTTGTCTAAGTTGAAAACTCTCGTTGAGCACAAAAACAGATCTTATAGTTTGCCAGTTATTTTGATCAATGTTATTACATTTGTTACTCTTTAAAAAAAAATCAAGTCTGATTGTCAAACAAGACTACACGCATTCTGCTATGTATGACTATTTTTGTTTTAACCTGTCACTACTCTTTATATCATTACACATTTCTTTAATGATGCTTTTAGGAGAAATTAACTTGGACATGCGACAGTAAATTGTAGCAGTACTTCAGAACATTGTATAATTGTTTTTATATAATAAAAAATATGATAGTGGTTTACATTTAAAATAATGTCAGGTTTATCATTACGTTGCCCTTATTCAAGACATGCACTGTTGTTTTTTAGATGGAGAGTTGTTTGCTGTTGTTTATTGCATAAATCGTAATGCATCATGTACTTTGACAGGTCTTTAGTGAATTCGTATTTGAACCTTCTTTTATAAGTAAGCAGATATAACAAAGAAAGATGGAATGTTTAGATTTTATGATTTAATAATATCTTGCTATAATTTTGGCGCTTTTTAAATCGGGAATTCTGGTCGGAAAATAGTGTGGACCCGTCCCCAAGGAATAGCACAACCGTCGGCACTATTGTCCGCCCGATCGTTTAAAGGTTAATCCAGCATTGTAGATCATATTAATACTTGCATGCTAGGCTTTAGCAGTGATTATTCTCATTTACTTTCTGAATGGTTGGTGAATTTATTTATTGCTTTATCTATTGATTTTTTTCAATGTTTTTATTTATTCATTTATTTGTCTTTTATTATGTGCTTATGTGATAATGTTGTTGGGGTTGGATTGCGTGTTTCGTAATTTTTTTAAATTTACTAAATTGTTTTTTTGGTTATTTATTTATGGGTTTATTTTAGGGTTTTTTCTGTTTGCTTGATTTAATATACATTAACACTCATTGGTTATTTTATATTTATTTAGCTCTAGATTACCATTTCATTTTTAGAAAGAATGTCGTTTATTACACCCTCTCTCTCTCTCTCTCTCTCTCTCTCTCTCTCTCCTCTCTCTCTCTGTGCGTCTGTCTGTCTTATTGATCGATTTCTTACATTCACAACTGGCGTGCCACTCTTCTATGTATTCCATTGCTTCTTGTCCACCGAATTGCATGATGTTAATGAAACAGTAATAGCAACATTTACATTATGAGTCTTGACCTTCGTTTTACAACTTAGGCTATATCCTTTACAATGTATATGTTGCGCCCAATCTATGAAATTGCCCATTTCATGAAATGGGAAAAATGGTTTGCCCAGTTCGTGAAATAGCCAATTTATAACTTGCAATTGAGAAAAGCAATATGAATGAAAAATAGTTTTTGTTCATTAGCACACATAGATCAAGAATTGGTTCAAACGAATGAGAAATCTCATCTGTAGATGAGCTAAAATTATTTTATTCAGACTTTATTTGATAAAACGTTTGATTCAACATGAGGCTCAGGCATGCCCCAGCTTAGCATCTGGTCGAGTTGGGGGGCAGGATAGGGGTGCAAATACAATGTAGAAAAGTGTGATACCATTGAATCAATCTTAATCAATACCTGTGTGAATGGGGATTCAAAAATGTGATATACATTGTCCATTTCATAAATTGGGCAAAGCATCTTGCTCATTTCATGAAATAGGCGATTTCACGGATTGGGTGTAGGGCCTAACATATATAATTTATGAACCGAATTGCAAATGTAACTCCTTATATCACTATAACTCAGTGTCTGTGTTTGACTATCAACAATCACGGTGAACACAATTTATTTTTTATGCTTAGTTAGACCTATTTTCACCAATATCAATATGATTGTAAATCTTTAAGCAAAATATCAAGTCGGATTTTCAAGACAGATTAACCCATATATGCCCACATTCTTATTTTGAATTAAAGTTGCATTTTATATGGCATGTTATCCATAATTAATTTATCTAACAGTCATTTACGGTAGTACTCGAAATATTGTAAATTTTGCGACAAAACATGACCGTCCCATTTTTGGGACAGTGGGCACGAGAGGGTAGTTTTTTTTCTCATACTTTTCAAATCACATTTACAAACAAAAATAAATGATACTATGAACTTTTATTGGAACAATGTCAATAAATATGACAAAAGGCGGTCATAAACCAGGGTTCTGAGCAAGCCTTACATTGTCAATGGAATACATTTTATGTATTCTTGCTATATTGAATAAAGCAGAAATCGAAAAAAATGAATTTTTGTGAGACAGAAACTAAAAAGTAAAATATCTTGCTTCGCCACAATTTAGAGATATTTGAAATGCCCTCTGGCAAAGTACTTTCAAATACATGATTGATAAACCCAATTTGATAATTTTGGGGCATCCAGGACAAGACTTTTTCTGTTTAACAAACCATCCAGAAAATTGCAAATGGCAGCCGCCCATGGAAATGTGCATTGAAAAAAAAATCTTCTAGACCACCATCGTTTGATAGACCCAACTGCATTTGACATGCCTGGTACAAAAATCTTACCGTAAAAATGTATTTGATGGAGTATTACCTGTAAAACCTAGCACAAAAATGGGACAGTGTGCATATGGGTTTAATACATTCTGTTATGGCGAACAGTTCTTTTAGGTTAACTATCATGTCCCTAGTCTTACCATCTCAACTAACGTCTTTAATATCGCTTTAGGAGAAATTAACTCGAACAGTTTTATAAAATATTTGTAGCAGTACTATTCAACTGCTTTTAGGTTTAAAAAAAAGGTGCAATGGCATAATGTAAATCATAACGCAACCCTGGTAGAAGACATGGATTTTTTAAAATCTATAAGTTTTGATTGCATTAATCGAAACGTATCTTGTCCTTTGATGTGCTTTATGCATTCATAACTCAACATTTTATTCGCAAATAAGCAAACGTAATAAGAAAACAAGAGGCAAAGCCTGCAAGGCTCACGTCTGATTTTTATTACTATAGCAGGCATGGGAATTCCCATGACAATTCCCATGCCTGTATAGAGAGAATACTGTTATGTAGACACTTGTGCATCTGAAAACAGAATTAATTTTTATTTTACTGTGTAAATTAAAATTATTTCTATGCACCCCTACCCCTTTCTTTAAAATTTAATTATATGTATGCGCATGTAACATAGTGGAGCCCTATTTTTATTTTTGGCAAACAAGTAAAATTGAAAAGCATATTGACCAAGCTTTCAGAAAAACATAGTGACCAATCCCCCCCCCCTCCCCCCCCCCCCCCCCCCCCGCCGGGGTAAGGGGGGTCTACGGATACCTGTAGTAGGCCTAGTCTTTGCCTGTGGGTCTAAGCCTCTTACTCTTAGAAAATTAATAATTGAAGTTGCGTGATTCGTAAGGATCTGTTACTGTTTTAAACTGATTGTTCATGCGATGAAAACTTGTTCCACATCATCTACATTTCTGTAAGATATTTTATATTAGTCCTAATATTTTATTTTCGTTTCGTTAATTCCCCCCCCCCCCCCTCTGCCACAAAGCAAAGGTCAAGGTCACAGCCAGCAAGCTCATCCATGTTTATCTTCCCCTGTACAGTCTTTGCTCATGGTGATCAATCGTCTAGGCCTAACAAAGGATTCGTACGTCGAAGGCAGTGAAATCGACGAAACCTGGATTTTCCGTATATTTTTTTTCAAGACTGAAATGAATGTGGGCTAAATGTTAAGTACGTCGTCTTGATTATGAGGTAAGGCATGGACTCTAGGCCTAGGCCTTGTTGCCGGAAGTGCGGTAGGCTAAGTTATGCGCAGAGATGATGTGCAAATGAACACGAACAACCGTTACTCAAAGGCGCAAATAAAAGCTAAACAACCGGGCCGTCAACGCACACACTCGGTACATCCATTTGTTACAGAAAATATAAGTTGACGACGTTAAAATGTACCTATTTGTACACACCTGAAGTCTTGTGTTTCTTTTTAAAGAGCGTTTTTGTATATCTAATGGAGAGTCTTCTTTCCAGTATGTATCTCCTACTCGGTACAACACAACAGTTACAGTAATCTCTGCAACAAATGATTTTCTTTCTTTTGTTCCTTACCGATGTATCTGACTGCTTTGATCGCCATGACTTGAAGGCTCACGTCAAAATCAAGTATCCTGCTAACTTTAACCCTCTAACATCTTATGCTTTTTTGAGAAAATGACAACGTTAAAGTTTCAGTGGAGAGTGATAGTCTTCTTTAGTTTGAAGAGTGTGACTGCGTCAAGGTTAAAGGTTGCACAACAGTAATCTCTGCAACAATTGATTATCTTTATTTTGTTCTTTATCAATGTATCTGACTGCTTTGATCGTCGTGACTTGAAGGCTCACGTCAAAATCAAGTATCCTGCTAACTTTAACCCTCTAACGCCTTATATGTTTAGAGAAAATGACAACGTTAAGGTTTGAGTTAAGGTTAAAGGTCGGGGCCACGGACGCAACACACACACACACACACACACACACACACACACACACACACACACACACACAACCGAACATGTACGATACTATAGACTCACTTTGTTTTAAAAAACGACGAAATAGAGTGTGAATGGGTGCAATACTTTTCTGACTGTGATTTTGGTCTTTGTTCAATTAGATATCATACATTTTGATGCATTTTAAACTGAGATTGTTTGTTAACAAAAAGTGTTTTTTTTAATTTCAAATAATAATGCATGTGTGCTCTATATATTTAATATTCTTTGCGATATTATAACCGTTCAATGTATTTATTGTATGTTAATGTCAATGTCTATGTTATAATTGTGGCACCTGGACGCAATTTCTCTTTTCAGAGATATTAAAGATGTTTTGATTTGATTTGATTTGATTTGTTATCCACGAAGCCGTTTTCTTGGAATATTGTTATTTGCTTCTTGACGGACTAGTTCCATGACTTGTTACTTGGGTATTTTTTTTATCATGTATTTCTTTATTTCCCTGGATGTATTGATTATTAGCTATTCTTAATTTGACGGTGCTTGTAATGCACTGAGATTTCTGCATAGCTAAAGACATTTGGACACAAATGTTTGTATTAACTTTTACTACTGTAAATTGTATTCTTATATAGTTTTGGTTATTTATTTGTTATTAATGAATTCATTTATTTGTTGTGATTAGATAAACATGTATGTATTAACATATCTTTTTTTTATGTTAATATAACTTATATTCACGATTTCATTTTTTTAAGTTTTGATATTTCTTTATTTTTTTCATAAATGCTGGTTTTATGTTTACTTGATTATAAAAAATATTGTTTTCTCTTTCATTATTTATTACTTGTTATTTTTCCGCTCATTTCTTTTGGCTTGATTACAATATTTTTGTCAAGTTTTGACAACGAGGGCCTTCATTAGTAGAGTAAAGGTTTTCATTAGTGTTGTTAACTTTGTCTGGGATTTTCGGGTGAAATGAATGTATTGAATTCATGTGCGAATTGCATACGATAAAGGTAAAACATTTTGTGCACAATTGCTAGCTGGAAAACAATATAGATAGCCGCGTTTGTTATCATCATTATGGTACATGCTTTTGATATTTGTTCCGCTGTTAATGTTTGTTGTTTATGCCACTGGACAATGTTTTTAGACATACTTATAAGCTTACGTGATTAGCAATGGAATTGTGATGTTTGCATTTTAAAGATGAAAATTGGATATCCTCATATTCAATATGTACATAGTACAGTAACTCTCAACTAGGTTTTGGTTGTTGAACATTTTATTCAGAAAAAGAATAGCAGATGCATGCCACTGGATAATGTTCTAGACATACTTATACGCTTACGTGATTAGCAATGTAATTGTGGTGTTTGCATTTTAATGATAACAATTGGATATACTCAGTAACTGTCAACTAGGCGTTGGTTGTTGAACATTTTATTAAGAAAAAGAATAGCAGATGCATGGGTGAGTCTTTTAGTAATGGCCTGGCATAGGCCTACAATAAAATTATAAAGTCCAGCCACCTCTTGAGTCAGCGAAACAAGGTCTGTGTCATTTCAAGACGCTTAAGGGTGCACGCTAGTAAGATAATAAAATGTTTTAAAAAAGCATTAATGAGTAACAAAATTAGCTTCTAATATTAATACGAACTAGCTGCA
Source organism: Phymorhynchus buccinoides (assembly GCA_017654935.2). Taxonomy (NCBI): domain Eukaryota; kingdom Metazoa; phylum Mollusca; class Gastropoda; order Neogastropoda; family Raphitomidae; genus Phymorhynchus; species Phymorhynchus buccinoides. Next base: position 13,900,293 of record CM065696.1, read on the forward strand.
CTACATTATCAAGTAAGGTCAACTTAACTGGAAAAAAGCCTGATAAACTCTCCCTGGTTGCAAACTCTCTATTTCCTATATCAACTCATCTGGGGGGGAAAGTCAATTAAAAGGGTAAACAAACCTTATGAAATGCAGACAAAAAGGTCATTATCCTTATTTTTGTTGCCCACTCACATTGTTTGGTATTGATGAGAGCATTAGGATGTTTGTCTTGCACGACTCAAGTCACAATAATTTTTAAGTTTTTGAAGGCTCGTCTGTTTTAACAAATTCACTTATTCACCACCACCCCCTCCACCCCCGCCCAAGTAGACCTATTACAGTTGAACTCAGCTTATTACCGTCATCACACAAATTGTGTTTTATTTTTTATTTTTCTCTTTGTTTAAAATCTACACAAATATAATGCTCGGGTTTCATTCATGCTACAACTATATCAACTAATGCTTAGTTTTGTTCTGACTCAGAGTCAATAAAAAGGGGAAAAAGGGGGGGGGGGGGGGGGGGGGGGGGGGGGGGGGGGGGGGGGGGGGGGGGGGGGGGGGGGGGGGGGGGGGGGGGGGGGGCCGGGAAGAAAATACATACTTGGGAAATTTTCGGCCAGCTTTACTGCTGGCCTTTGTCAACCCATACTAAGCTGGGTATCTTGGATGCCAGACCGAAAATTTCCGAAGTATGTATTTTTATACGAAATTTCTTTTTTCTTTTTTTATTGACTCCTGAGTCAGAACAAAACTAAGCATGAATTCACCAGAGTCGGAAAGTGTTTTCGTTCAAACATATTAACTAAGGGCTGATGACTTTTGGTTGCTTCTCTTACGTTGAAAGTAACTTGGCAATGAGTCGATTCACGGCTTTTAATATTATGTTTTACGTGATCTAAAATTATGCTGTGCATTAATGTTACACAGACTACAAACAATATACAGGGCTTTAAAAGACAAAGATGTGGCGTTTAGTGAAATAACGAACTTAAATTGGCTTTTGTTCAGCTTTCTTTATAGATCATAATATGTACATGCATTTTGTTTATTAAAAATAGAGCAAACAAAATTACATTATTCTTGTCTGCATTTATTGATCTCCGTCTCTCTGTCTCTGTCTGTCTGTCTGTCTGTCTCTGTTTCTCTCTGTGTCTCTCTCTCTCTGTCTCTCTCTGTTTCTCTCTCTCTCTCTCTCTCTCTCTCTCTCTCTCTCTCTCTCTCTCTCTCTCTCTCTCTCTCTGTGCGCACATAACTCTGTGTGTGTGTTTGAGTGTCTTTATTTATACATCCCAATTTTCTATGATCCAATGTACTTTGGCACTTTATGATGACTGCCGCTAACGACTAATTGTGAATGTGGTGTTGCTACGTCTGATGATGACGACGACGACGATGATGAATATGCTGGTGATGGCGATGATGATGCTAACGACGATGACGACGACGACGATGATGATGATACTGCTACTATGGGCGCGCATGCGCACACAATGACGTACACACACACGCGCGCGCGCGCGAGAGAGAGAGAGAGAGAGAGAGAGAGAGAGGGGGGGCGCTCATTTTTTTATGTTTGCTCTATTGCATCTATTTTTAAATTTTAAACAGACAAAATGAAATTTAAAAAAGCAGATTTTGAAACTTGCTGCTTTCGGCAAGCTACATTCGCTGTCCATTACAATTCCAATATAACAACCCGCATTCGTCTTTTTACTCAATACGATATATCACCCAGAACACCAATCATACGTTAATCAGATGCTTGCTGAAACTGACTATCTACTATCCCATAATTGTACCTAAAGCGCAGTCTGTAGACTGAGCCATCGGCACAACAACGCAGATAATATATTTGGGCTGTCCTGTGTTATCTCCCTCCTTTCACTCTGCATACAGGGGGTGTAAACAGGGATGGCACATCGTGGCTGTTCTGGACCAGCGTGTAGAGATTGCTTCCCTTGCGATGGTTTATGAAGTTGGCTTGGAGTCAAACGGTCTATTGTGTAGAGATTGCTTCCCTTGCGATGATTTATGAAGTTGGCTTGGAGTCAAACGGTCTATCTTCATAAATATTATGGTCAATTGAAGTATTCGGAAAAAAATGCAAAAGCAAAATAACTTGTAGAAACACGCGCCACACGCGACCCCAAAGTGCGTCAATAAAACCCTTCGATATTTTTTAAAGTTTTGAAGATAGCATTTTTTTCACGGAAGTTTCCACATTGTTCGATTTCGAATGAATTGAATTGAACTTTTATTTTACAACGGTAAAAGTATTGGCATACAGTATCCATTTTTCATACTTGCCGTTAACACACACACAAACAAATAGATGAAACAGAAATATTAAACAGATGAGATTAGCGTCCAATTGGTCGGAGACCCTTATGGACGGTATTTTTGAAGATTGTGACTTCTTGTTGAGAAATCACATTGTTTGATGGTTTGTTATTTTGTAGGAGGAAGTGAGTTGTACACTCACCTGACAGGTTTGTGGGCTATTAAGCTACCCCAAACTACTTATTTCCGTATTGTGTGCGATCTTTGCATTTGTTCAGAGAGACTGTGGTTCACACACACACACACACACACACGCACGCACATACGCACGCACGCACGTACGCACGCACACACACACACACACACGCGCGCGCACACACATACAATTAGATAAAAATGTAAGGTAATATTCTGTTTTCAAATGACATTTACACTTAACACATTGCATGCAGTAAACACGCACGCACAAACGCAAGCACACACACACACACACACACACACACACACACACACACACACACACACACACACACACAGACACACCGTGCATACACTTATTGTCGTCATAGTTCTTGTACTTGTCTTCTTTGTCCATCTCTCTCTCTGTGTCTCTCTAACACACACATGCAAAAGCATAGACATATTGATGCATGCAGTAATGCGCACACATACACAAGACAACACCACAAACAAACACGCACGCGCGCGCGCGCGCGCACGCACACACACACACACACACACACACACACACACACACACACACACACACACACACACACACTTAAGTCTAATATCACCATTGTGTGAAGAGACTTTAAATTAAAACAATCAAATAAACACACACACACACACACACACACACACACACACACACACACACACACACACACACACACACACACACACACTGAAAAACATACTTACTGAAAAAACTTCAAAGCATAGATTGTAAGGCATATAGATTAGCCCTTGGTGTTCCCTTTCATGGTTCGATCTTAGGAACTTACCATGAAGCAGGTGTTTTACCTCTTGAAGATCATCGCAAATTAGCGTGTGCTAAATACATTTTAAGATGCTCTACAGTTCAAAATTCAAATCAAACGGAACTCGGTATAAGGTCTGACATCCATTTTCCTAAACGTGCTAAACGCATTCGTTCTAATAAAACTATATTAACATTTTCTTCTAAACTGTTGACAAAATCAGGTGTAAATCAAAAGAAGTTGGCTGTGCGTTTTCCAGTAAGTCCCATTCCAAACTGGGAGCTTTGCAAGGCAAAATTTGATTATAGATACACAACTGTATCTAAAAATGATACCATTAACATTCTTGCCTGTGAGGCTAAATCTCATATCAACAATTTTTATCCCAATCATTTCAAATGTTTTACTGACGGTTCTTTACTAGACAATAATGCAGGCTGTGGATTTGTCATTCCCACTTTAAAAATCGAAAAATCTTTTTATCTTGGTAAAGACTTCTCCATTTTCACAGCTGAATTTGTAGCAATTTTAATGGCTATTCAGTATGTTATAGATGTTCCATTTAACTTCTACGGTGTTCTTTTTTGTGTAGATTCTAAATCTGTTCTTCAAGCTTTAGAATCAACAAGTCCAAAAACCAGGGCTGAAATCATTACAGAAATTAGAATACTTATCCATATTCTTATATCAAGAGGCATCACAGTTGAGTTTTGTTGGATCCCATCTCATTGTTCGATTTCTGGAAATGAATGGGCTGATCGTACTGCTCGGGCAGGGGCAAACAAATCTGCTAATTCTACGGATATTCACATTCCCTGGAGTTTGCAAGAAGGCTATTCTCTCTTACAAAGAGCTTCTTTTGAACATTTTGATAAAATCTACAAAGAATCTATGCTTCACAAAATACATAAACCTGAATCTTCCATAAAGTGTTGTCTAAACTCCCGATCATGGAAGTCTCAGAAAAGAGATTCCTTAGTAAATTATGTATTTCTTAATAGAAATGCAAACAAACATCCAAGGCGCCTTAAAAAGTTTGTTTCACTACTTTATAGACTTAAGCTAAATGCTTTTAAAACTAAATTCACAAAAAATCTTCAATGTGTATGCGGTGCTATTGATAATTGTACAACAACACACATTCTATATTATTGCCCTTGTTTTGAATCGGCCCTTTCAGAATTCAGAAAAGATGAATCCAAATGTATATTCCAAGATGCCGTATCTCTTTTGAATTTTGTACAAACTTTAATGTTAAGTCCATTTGGCTCGTTTCTATGATTGCTGTTGGGTTTTTGTTTATAGAATGTTTGCATTTTGATTTTATAATAGTTCAATTCTGGAGTTTTTATTTTATTTTATTATTATGATGATGTTTTTTTTTAAAACTGTTTTAACTAAGCATATATCTCCTAATGTTACTTATAAATATGCACTTTAAGCACACACAGATACACATGCACATACCCACGCGCACACACTCACACACACACTTTCATGTCTAATATCACTTTTAAGTGAAAAGACGTTAAATTAAAGAACAACAACAACAAAAACACACACACACACACACCACCACCACCACCACCAACAACAACAATAACAACACAAACATTCAGGCACTTGCGTGCGTGCCAGTGGACGCATGACTGATTTTGTTCCTTGCAGTTTGTCACTGCGCTCTCTCTCACCATTCCCTTTTTAGGTGATTTGTAAAAGAAACACCCATAATAATACGTGCAAGGAAGTAGAATATTATTCTACTTCTGAAGTTCCTTGTGCATTTACGATATCACAAGACTTGCTTTAAAAATACAACTTGACAGTGCCACCGAAAGAGTGCAAAGAATAACGAATCCTCGTACACGATTCAATATTTGAGCTACGTACTGTTGGATTGTGTTTGTGTATTTCAGGGTAATAGTAACTGATTATTGTGCATTATTATAGTCAGGAACTGTTATCGTTGACGCGGATTGCTGGAGAACTTTGATCATTCATACTGACCTGTTGGTGTTGGCCTACTTTTGAGGTAAAGAATTGAGCTACTGACTATTTAAAAGACTTTCCACAGAGAGGAAATGCACGTAGGACCTATCTTTAAATCCGTTCGTTTTCTATGATACAAAACACACCTACATCCTTCATAAACCTGTGCAGTTTAAATGTGAACAAAATATTGAAGGTATGCATTTCATTTACAACATTATATTTTCTATTAAAACAAAAATACATATTTGAATGTAATTTTTTTTAAAGAGAAAATAGAGGTCAGTGGTCCACCATTCTTTTTACTACAAGAAAGTTCAATACTTGATAGTGGATGTGGTTTTTTTGTATTGGAGTACTGAACTGTCGACAATTGATGCTTTTAAAATAGGTTAAGAATAAAACTCGGAATTTATGCTTTTAAAAGTATTTCAATTGTTACGAATTTTGGTAAGCATACTTAG
>CM065696.1:13910995-13946580 GCA_017654935.2 Phymorhynchus buccinoides
TTGAGACAGTTGAGAGAGAGACACAGAGAGAGAGAGAGAGAGAGAGAGAGAGAGAGAGAGAGAGAGAGAGAGAGAGAGAGAGAGAGAGTCATACTCAGACTCAGGAACTTTATTTTACAAGGAAAAGAATTTAGGCTGGGCCTAGTCTTCCATTCTGTCCTTGGTTCTAAGCATGCAATACATAACTAATACTATAAACGAACATTGAAACACAGGAACAGGACGAGAGACAGTATGACGAGGATGAGAGTGGAGAGAGAGAGAGAGAGAGAGAGAGAGAGAGAGAGAGAGAGAGAGAGAGAGAGAGAGAGAGAGAGAGAGAGAGAGAGAGAGAGGCGTATTTTGGTGTCATTGAATTTCTTTCCTCTGTATTTCTTTGTTTTGTTTGCCGTTTTCCTGTCTTTCACAACCGACTTTGCAGTATCATGATTAAAAGCTGTAAGTTGTTTTTCTCTTGAGCGCGCTCGTTTTGGATGTGTTCAGTTGGAAAGTTTCCAACTCCAGGACTATTCCCCGATCTTCTACGGTTCACTGATTGCTCTTTCACTGCTGCTCCTATGCAATGACGAGTTAGAGCAGAATTCAAAAGAGGAGTTATCAGTCTATAATTCTTTGTCATGCACCCGTGTTGGTCTCCTGTCTGTCTTTCTGACTATCAGGTTATCTCTTTATGTAAGCAGTGTCATTCAGAATAGATCGTGATTTTGAAAGAATTATGAAGCAAGTAAGCTTTAAAGATATCGAGCAAGAAATTTACTTCTTTTTTTAGCCTTAAACAAGCTTACTTTATTCATATACAGTGAATGATTTTGCATATATTTTCTCTTTCGCTGAATAAAGACATGCTTCAAAGGGCTTTCAAGAATGTATGTAACCAAGTGCTAGACTAGCACTGCTTAAGGTCAAAAATGATGTCCTCCTTGCTCTTGATCGTGGTGAAATATCAATCTTGACTCTGCTAGACTTAAGCGCGGCTTTTTACACAGTATCCCACTCTTTGCTCATTCTCACTCTCCGACACCATTACGGTATATCTGGCACAGTATTGTCTTGGCTCGAGAGCTACTTATTTTCCCGCTCACAGTTTGTCATCACTGGCGAGTTCTCATCTGATGCAAAACATTTGTGATTCGGTGTGCCCCATGGCTCTGTATTGGGCCCTGTTCTATTCATCATGTACACGAAGCCCCCACACTCTGTCATTGAAAAACATTCCATTTCAGACCAATCATTCGCTAGTGACACTCAGCTTTATAACTCTTTTTGCCCTGTGGACATAGAATAGAAGACTCGCTACAGAAGATGCAAAACCTCACCAGTCAGGTTTTGTCTTGGATGACTCAGCACAAATTAAGATGAAATGATGATAAAACCGAGGCCCTTCTCATACACGCAGATAGATCCTTTCCTAACTGTCACAAACCAGTCACTGGCCGTGTAGAAAACTATGACATTGAGTTCTCCTTTGCACGCAATCTAGAATGCATAATCTCTGATGACATGTCTTTTGACAAATACACTTCTTATGACTGTAAATCGGCTCCTTTGGAGAAAGAGCATTCTCCTTCTCTGCTCCAACTCAATGGAATTCCCTGCCTAAATCTGTTCGTGAAATCCGATCAGAATCGTCTTTCAAAACAGCACTGAAAACTCACCTCTTCCGACTGTATTACCCCAACTAACTGGGTGTTTGGATTTACAGAAACACACCACAAACCAAACAGTGTTATGTACAGTTCATTTACATTGTATAAGTGGGTTTCTCTCTCTCTCTCTCTCTCTCTCTCTCTCTCTCTCTCTCTCTCTCTCTCTCTCTCTCTCTCTCTCTCTCTCTCTCTCTCTCTCTCTCTCTCTCTCTCTCTCTCTCTCTCTCTCTCTCTCTCTCTCTCTCTCTCTCTCTCTCTCTCTCTCTCTCTCTCTCTCTCTCTCTCTCTCTCTCTCTCTCTCTCTCTCTCTCTCTCTCTCTCTCTCTCTCTCTCTCTCTCTCTCTCTCTCTCACTTTACAAGTAAGATTTGTGTGTCTCAAAGTTCTATTATTCATTGTTTGGTGTGACATGCTATTGCATACAGATTTAGGTATTGTTTGATGTTTTTAATCTGTGTGGATATATTGTTTTTTTAAACTGCTAAGTACAATTAGTATATTATTCATGATTGATATATATTTTATTATGCCTCGTATGTGTGTTTTGTTTGTTTGTTTGCTTGCTTTATGTGTGTTTGCTTGTTTTCATTGTGTTTGTTTATTTGTTTGTTTGTTTTTTGTAACCTTAAAGTTCTTTTATATGGGTCATTCCAGCCGAAAAGTTACCTTGAAGTGAATTTTTTATTTTTATACTTGGATAACTGTAATAATTGTACTTAATAGAGAAATGACTGGAAGGCATGAAATAAACTAAGCGACATTGTTTGTCAACACCATGTGACCTGGCGGCCATTTTGAGTTTCAGACAAAACTTGTAGGGAAGGCCACGCCTCTTTACTATGCACTGCTTAATGGTGATTTAACAAAACAAATAGGATTTGACTGATAAGTATTTTTAGGTAGGATTCTTGTAAGAATGTCCAAAGTTCACTTTGATGCTAAAACGGTCGACTTTCAAAATTCCCGTTAAGTGCCATATTGAAAACAAATTTGGGTAGAAAATTTGTCCTGTCAGTTACGTTTTGAAGGAAGTATGCATACACATTTGTGTATGAATAAAATACAGTGCAAATATCATAGAGCGTGCGCGCGTGCACGCGTGTTTGTGTGTATGTGCGTGCGTGCGCGCGCGCGTGTGTGTGAGTGTGTGTGTGTGTGTGTGTGTGTGTGTGTGTGTGTGTGTGTGTGTGTGTGTGTGTGTGTGTGTGTGTGTGAGTGCGTGTGTGTGTGTGTGTGTGTGTGTGTGTGTGTGTGTGTGTGTGTGTGTGTGTGTGTGTGTGTGTGTGTGTGTGTGTGTGTGTGTGTGTGTGTGTGTGTGTGTGTGTGTGTGTGTGTGTGTGTGTGTGTGTGTGTGTGTGTGTGTGTGTGTGTGTGTGTGTGTGTGTGTGTGTGTGTGTGTGTGTGTGTGTGTGCAGATCAAAATCTTTTCGAACATATTTGCTCATCTTCTTAGCATCAGAATGTATAGAAATTAAATACACAAAGACTTTGTTTTATATTTGTTTCATCCACAGTACTCTTGGTGATTAGTCATGTGTGGTGTTCCACCACCCCATGCCATATTGCAAGCACAAAGCAATATTTTCTACAATCACTCCATTCGTTTCTTCGGGAGAAAATGCCTCCAAATGTCTGACTTTTCCGTCGTGTTCGGCACCATATTGTAACCATCAGCCATACTTGCACCTTACAAAGTCAAGTCAAAGTTATACACCATAACAAACTGGAAACAGCTACATGTAGGCCTACTCTTGGTTTACAAACACCCTTTCTGCGCTGAGATTCATTGTTGTTCTTCGAAAAGAATGCGTTATTTTAAGAAAACCTTACTTTCAGTTTGCAGTTTAAAAAACGGTTGACAGCAACTCGAACCGGTTTTTCGAACCGCGAAATTTTAGCACCTGTTTTTCGGTTCAAACCGGTTTTGTCCCCACCTCTATTTATATGTATGAAATTCTGAGTAGGCCTACTAATAGATAAAAACGAAGATCTCTCACAATAATAATAATAACAATAATATTGATTTTTTTATATAGCGCAACAACTCTCAGTAAAACTGGAGTTCTTTGCGCTTTACAAATGATTAAAATAGATACATAAATAAGCACCACTAAAGTAATACACAAAAGCTACAATGAATACTAGCATTAATACAGTACATCCGTAGGCATAAACACATATTATATAAACATCAAATATAGCAATATATATTCAATCACATACAGACAAACAAGGATCAACACATTAGTACATTAATATGAATTGAAGAAATAAATAAACATCAAAACCTAATATTTTCTTCACACAGAAATACGCACGCACAAGTGTGCGCACCACCCCCTCCCCCACACGCACCACCATCACCATCACCACCACCACCACCACCACAAAAAAACAACAACCACAATACATCTACATAAGGCGTGCAGACAAACAAGCATCAACACAATAGTACATTAACATACATTGGGAAATCATTTCTTTAATTCCCGATCACTCGAACCGAGAATCGATCCTATTTCCTAAGTGAAGGGGAGTAACTCCGAACGTCACACCAAATCTTTTAGTTAAAGAAATCACCCAGAATAAAGTCTAACTCACATTTAATTTCTGAAAGATGCATATTGAATAGCAATGATGATATTTTCATTCGAAAGCTAACACACTGTCACACAACAAACCATGAATTGGAAGAAAAAATCCGTAATGGCACTCCGAACATAGCACAGAGTCAATACTACTCACGTCACGTGAAAAAATAAATAAATTTGGCGTCACTTTGAAAAATCCGTTCAAAAAGACTATTGGGTGGTTTCCCTTGCTGTAAAGACCAAAAACGGAACAGGGAGAGTCAGGAAGAGGAAGACATAACTTAATATATTGCATTGTGGGTAGGGCGAAAGTGAAAGTGAAAGTACCAGACCTGCTGTTCAGCGGCCGCTATCGGGGGTTACGGGAAATAGATAACGAACATGTTTTGGAGCCTCCTGTAGCTTGCGGTAGTCATAGGGTAACATTACCTATACAAACACCTTTTAATCCTGCTTTCACACAGCACACACGTGCTAGCGCGCACAACAACACACACACACGCGCACGCATGCAAGCAAGCACACACGCACCCCCACCACTCAACAACACACAGACGCTCGCGTGCACACACGCACACATCCATAACATTCTACAGCTCAGACAGCAAAGCACAATTTCAGGTCAGTGGAAAGGGATAGGGGCTCATCAATTGTACAGTTTAAAAAGGTGGGTTTTAAGGGCTCTTTTGAAAGATTCAGAAGAATTAGAATGCCGTATTTCAAAGGGGAGAGAATTCCAGATGGTTGGAGCCCAGAAAGAAAAAGATCGGTGGCCAAAAGACTTAATCTTCACTTGGGTAACTTGAAGAATCCTGTTGTCTGAAGAAGATCTAAGAGTTCGAGAGGGTGTGTAGCAAGAGAGAATGTCAGTGATGTAAGAAGGAGAGCAGCCTGAGAAATATGCAAAACACAGGGAAGAAAGCTTGTAGTCTATCCGAGCTTAAACGGGAAGCCAGTGGAGTTTAAAGAGAAGAGAACCTGCATGGTTACGCCTTTTGGCCTTTAATACTAGTCTAGCAGCAGAGTTCTGGATACGTTGGAGTTTAGACAAAAGATTAGTAGGGCAGCCAGAAAGAAGAGCGTTGCAGTAGTCGAGTTTTGACAGAACCAGAGAACAAATTAAGGTGTTGGTTGCTTTTACAGAGAGATAGTGACGAATAGAACTGATCCTTCGAATTTCCATGTAAGCTCATTGACAGAGTTTTGACACGTGAGCATTGAAAGACATATCGTCTGATATCAGGACTCCAAGATTTCTAACAGACTGAGAGAAAGGAATATCCACTGCACCGACTTGTATCATAGAAGGCTGTGAAGGAGTAAGAGTTGTTCTCTTAGAATGTGCAAGGAGCACTTCAATCCTGTCGTCATTGAGCTTGAGTTTGCTGTCTAACATCCACGTTTTTACGTCAGTGATACAATGCTGCATGTTTTGAATGGTGGTATGGATCTGACTTGGTGAAGAGGAGTCACATATCTAAGTGTCATCGGCGTAAGACTGACTGTTGACAGAGTGAGAGGCAATTATCTACAGGTAAGAGTTGCTTTGTGTACATTATAAAAAGAAGGGACACCACCATACTGAAGAGCTGCAGGCTGTGACCGTAGATCACCGATCATCACAGTTTGGGTTCTGTCTGATAGATAGGATTTCAACCAAGAGAGAGCAGTGGCAGAGATTCCGTATAATGTTTGCAGTCTGTCAAGGAGTGTGTTATGACCGATGGTGTCACAAGAGCCCTTTGATTTGTCACCACTCCATCCTCCTTCACAGACTCCATGACTCTTTTGGCATTCGGGGTCCTGCTCTTTCCTGGTTTGAGTCCTACCTGAAACATCGCATACAGACTGTCTGTGTGAATGGCAGATACTCAAGGCCTTCCGACCTCTCCTTTGGTGTTCCCCAGGGCTCTGTCTTGGGGCCCATTCTTTTTGTACTGTATGCTGCTCCTGTTTCTGATGTCGTTAGTAAGCATGCATTGTCCCACGAGAGTTTTGCTGACGATACTCAGATCAATCAGTCAGCCTCTCTTGCCGAAGTTGATGGGCTAGTATCAAGGACACAGAACTGTATAGCAGATATCAAAACATGGATGACTGTTAATGAACTGCAGTTGAACGAAGACAAGACTGAACTTATGTTAGCCTGTCCAAAGAGATTACTTGGCCATCCATCTCTTCCAGATTCTGTTACAATCAACAACACTCCTGTCTCTCTCTCCCCCTCTGTTCGCAGTCTCGGAGTCACGTTAGATCAGACCCTCTCTCTCCAACAACATGTCTCAAATGTTTGTCGATCTGCATACCTTCAGCTCCGCAAAATAAGTTATGTTCGCCATTATCTATCTACTGACGCCACGAAAACTTTGGTCTGTGCTTTTGTTTTGTCTAAAATCGATTACTGCAACTCTCTCCTTGCTGGCCTCCCAAAGTATCTTCTCAGTCGCCTCCAAAGAATTCAAAACAATGCTGCCCGATTAGTCCTTAAGTCTTCTAAGTATGAACATGTCACGCCACTTCTGCACTCTCTGCACTGGTTAAAAATCTCTGATAGGATTGACTATAAACTCTCCACTCTTTCCTTCACTGTCATCTCTGGTTCTGCCCCTGATTACCTGTCTGACCTACTTCATCTCTACACACCTTCTCGTGTCCTCCGCTCTTCCTCTGACACACGCCTCCTGCAACCAGCCACTGTCAAAATCAAAACCTATGGTGAAAGGTCCTTTTCGTTCCAGGCTCCATCTGTGTGGAACAACTTACCCCTGTCTCTCAGACACTCTGACTCTCTGGACGCGTTCAAGGCCGGTCTAAAAACTCATCTCTTTTCTAAGTTGTAGCTGACATGCATAGGTTGATTGTGCAGTGTGGACATTGAGTGGTGTGTGCGTGTGCATGTGCGTGTGCGCGTGCGCGTACGCGTGCGTGTGCGTGTGCGTGCAATGTGTGTGTGTGTGTATGCAGTGTGTGTGTTGATTGTGCCGTATGGAAATTGAGTGGTGTGTGTGTGTGTGTGTGTTTGTTTGTGTTTGTGTGTGTGTGTGTGTGTGTGTGCGTGCGTGCGTGCGCGCATGCGTGTGTGTGTGTGTGTGTGTGTGCATGCAGCGTGTATGTGTGTGTGACGCCCCCCCCCCCCCCCCCCCCGCGTCACCCCCCTTCCCACCCTCTCCCCTTCATCGTCTTTCTTTTTGTGTGTGTGTGTGTGTGTGTGTGTGTGTGTGTGTGTGTGAGTGTGTGTGAATGTTTATAGTTTTATTTCTTTGTAAAGCGCCATGAATAGAATTTTCTAGATATGTGCGCTATGTAAGTGCCAATTATTATTATATTATGATTACACGATCGGCTTTCAACTGTGGCACCAATCTAGATCTACACCCACACAAACCAACAAATTTGAGTCTAACACGTCATGTTATTGCAGGAGCCATTCATGTGGGTAAATGAAAATTAAAAATAAAAATAAAATTTCACCTGACAATCGTAAATACTTCATTCTTAATATAATTCATTAAAAGTGATGAAAGTACCCATTTAACAAGCAAAAAATGCAACGCAAAGACATTCGTTGTGGGCACTAGGAGAAATCAGCCCCTTTTCACGTCGCAACGAAGGGCTTAGTACGCGTACCGAGAACTAGGACGAAAAGCATGACGTCATCGACCTTCCGGTCTCGGTGTGAAGTTGTCGTACGGTGCGCCCGCAAACACTCAACGCACATACACACGGACAGAGAAAGCAAATAGTCCTCATTCGAAATTGTAAGCATTCTCCTGTCTATAAAACGTGTGGGACAAACTGCATGTTGTTTTTGTTGATGTTGTTGTTGTTGTTGTTGTCGTACCCTGGCTAAAAGACTCCAGAGATCATCCCCAAAGCCGAAGCACTTGGACACTATGGTATAAATGCACTAACTTGTGATGAGAAAATTACGTGTGTGTCTATTTTATTACCATGCAACGCTGGTAGCCACACTCCGATTTCCGGAGGAGGACGACAAACGGTATAAATTAAAAAAAGTTTAAAAAAAAAGTTAAATGTTCAGATACCATGATTCCAATAAAATAATTCTTTTCTACAGTTTGTTATAGTTTGAAAGTAAACGTATGGGAGAGAGACAGACAAACAGACAGACAGACAGGATCTCATGTTGCCATAGTTGCCTGTTTCATGACACAAGCAGACTTGCATTCGAAGGTCAGAATCAAGGTTTCTTTTGCCTGTTTCATGAAACAAGAGGACCATTGTTGCCCATTTCATGAAACAGGCAACAGTTTTGCTTGTTTAATGAAACAGGCAACACGACTGCCTGTTTCATGAAAGTCAAACTATTTGCCCGTTTCATGAAACAGGCAATTTCACAAATTTAGCTTGACATTTGCATTTGTTGGCACAAGCGTATTACAAATATATGTGCGTGTGCGCATTAAATGCACACACATACAAATTTTGTATGTGCGTGTGTGTGTCCATGTATATCACAAATATGTCTGTGTGTTTTACAGTCAATGTAGCTCTGAACAAGTCGTACCATCAGAGCAGTTCTGGGGACTCCCAAATCGGCGCTAATGCAGCGGCCAATGGAGACACAGAGGGTGAATATAGTGAAAATTGCATGCGAAGCAGTACAGCTGATACTGATCATCCCTGGTATGAGGTGGACCTGGGCAGAGTGTACCCTGTGTACAACATTGACATCTGGTCACGTACCGGTTGTGAGTTCAAATCACGATTCATATAATTCATCTGCTGCTCTCTCTCTCTCTCTCTCTCTCTCTCTCTCTCTCTCTCTCTCTCTCTCTCTCTCTCTCTCTCTCTCTCTCTCTTTCTCTCCCCCCCCCCCTGTTTTTCTTTGCCTTTTTCCTTCTCTTCCCCTCATGTTCTCTCTGGTTTGTCGTAGAGTATGAAATCATGCATGGGAAATGATGCATACCATTTTAGTAGCATCACCATCCTCAGTAATCAATATGGGAAAACATCGTCCAGGTTCAATTACACGTATAAGATATTATCTTCGAGAAATGTAAAGTTATTTATTCGCTCCACTTTCTGATACTGTGTAGCTATCTTGTTCTCATTTCCCTGAGAGCGAGAGAGAGAGAGAGAGAGAGAGAGAGAGAGAGAGAGAGAGAGAGAGAGAGAGAGAGAGAGAGAGAGAGAGAGAGAGAGAGAGAGAGAGAGAGAGAGAGAGAGAGAGAGAGACGAATACGAACCATTTTTGAGGGAATTTGGATAAGCGGAATCAGCTTTTTACACCATGGCCTCAGGCAAAAAAGAAAAGAAAGTATAACATAAAATATTTATTACAAAAAAGGAAAAAAAAAAAAAGAAAACAATCAAACAATGGACACACGTACAAGCATATATGAAATAAGATTGCAAACACATGTCATTTGTACCTACATATTTTTCATTTCTTCACCAGCAAGAGAGAGAGAGAGAGAGAGAGAGAGAGAGATAGAGAGAGAGAGAGAGAGAGAGAGAGAGAGAGAGAGAGAGAGAGAGAGAGAGAGAGAGAGAGTATTCTTTTTTTTGTTCAGACCAAAACAGACTGTACCCCTCCACCATCACAGTGGATGGAGAGACCTGTACCTCAGCCAAGGGTCCCTGGGACGGCAGACAGAACAGTGTGACGTGTTCTGAGGTCATGTATGGACAGAGAGTCCGGATCACCCTGGCGAGAGTGACTTGGATGAGTATGTGTGAATTTCAAATATGGGGTGAGTTCAAAATGTGTGTAACTAATGTTATTGTACCTGTGTGTCTGTTACACATTTTCAAAATAGTTTCTGTCAACATGCCATCCAATTTGTTTTTAAATCGGTATTAATACTTTTGAACCAAAGACGTTTAAAGCGTCTTGTATGGCACTTGTGTATCTTAAGAACACGAATGCACGCACGCGCGCACGCGCGCACACGCACACGCACGCACGCACGCACGCACGCACGCACACGCGCACGCACACACACACACACACACACACACACACACACACACACACACACACACACACACACACACACACACCATTATGATACACATACATGTGGGTTTTTGTGTGTCTAAGATCACTGTATGGTGGATAGACTTTAAATTAAAGAACGAACACACACACACACACACACACACACACACACACACACGCGCGCGCGCGCGCGCGCGCGCGCGCGCCTCCGCGCGCACAGAGAGAGAGAGAGAGAGAGAGAGAGAGAGAGAGAGAGAGAGAGAGTGAGAGAGATATATTGAGAGAGAGAGAGAGAGAGAGAGAGAGAGAGAGAGAGAGATTAGGGATATTTCTATTGGGATACAGCCGCCAGTGTTAATGCTAGCTGGACATCGGTAAAATGTTTTTTTAAATTATGAAACAGTCATAAACTTACATGCTTGTTTTGTTTTAGCATGCAGATGAACATTGGTACAGATGCAGTTTAACCCCCCTATAATGTTTATGGCATTAATCTCAAAGTGTGGTTCCTTCTATTGTATTACACTAACCCAAACCTGATACTAACCTTACCCCTTTCCCAAGCAGTCTAGAGAAAATGTGGTGTGGGTGCTTGAAATGTGTTGTTGCTTTCTTTATTTTCATTGCCCCCCGTGTTTCCTTTTTCGCAAATATGCTGTATGTGTTTTTCTACGGGTCTGTAAACAAGTAACCAGCGAACGTACATAGACTGTCAATACTTTAATGCTACGTTCTGGTACTGGATTTTATTTTCTATTATTTTGTATTAAAAATGTCTATTTTTTCAGTATTACAATAATTGCTACATTGTTGCTTATTATCTTATCACTGTCCAGTGCCCGAAGGGGTCAGTGATTGTCCAGCTGGTCAGCACGGGTCAACCTGTGACATGGACTGCAGTGACCACTGTGGGGAGGGACCTGGGAAGAACTTCTGTGACCAAGGCACTACAAACTGTTATGACGGTCAGTACAGAAAACAACAACCTCAACTACTACTACTGCTGCTGCTACTACTAGTACTACTACTACTACTACTGCTGCTGCTGCTACTACTACTACTACTACTACTACTACTACTGCTGCTACTACTACTACTACTACTACTACTACTGCTGCTACTACTACTACTACTACTACTACTACTACTACTACTACTACTACTACTACTACTACTACTACTACTACTACTACTACTACTACTACTACTACTGCTGCTACTACTACTACTACTACTACTACTACTGCTACTGCTACTACTACTACTACTACTACTACTACTACTACTACTACTACTACTACTACTACTACTACTACTACTACTACTACTACTACTACTACTGCTACTACTACTACTACTACTACTACTACTACTACTACTACTACTACTACTACTACTACTACTGCTGCTGCTGCTGCTGCTGCTGCTACTACTACTACTACTACTACTACTACTGCTGCTGCTGCTGTTACTACTACTACTACTACTACTACTACTACTACTACTACTACTACTACTACTACTACTACTACTACTGCTGCTGCTGCTGCTACTACTACTACTACTACTACAATTGCTGCTGCTACTACTACTACTACAATTGCTACTGCTGTTGCTGCTGCTACTGATAGTACTATAACAAGTTTGTAATTACAACAAAAAGGAACCTCGTGTTTCCAGTTGTATATACTGCTGGACAAAACAAAATAGACAAGTGCATTTTATATGCGCATAAAAGAACGGCTCATTCAAATCTCATTTTGATTCTATCAGGTATCCCAACTTTATTTTTAATGAGCAACGAAACTTAGGGATGCATTGCCATTGGAGGCATTTCAAATGTTTTGGCAAACCATACCTCTATTTTAGTGCTCGGTTAAAACAAAAATTGGGATGCTCGAAAGAGGCAAAATTAGATGCATGTCAAAACGAGACATCTGGTCGTAATCTTTGCTCATTTTCATGCCTAATTATGGTACGCGTACAGAGATCAACAAAAGTTAAGCATCACGTTTTCTTAAAAGAGCAGAACAAAAATTGCAAGGTCAAATCCTTTGATATTTTACATCTCTTAAATCAGTTACGTATACACCAGACCCTAAAATGTTATTGTATTTTTGTCATTAGTTTTGAAGCAATAGTTCAACAAATAACGCAACCCCCTAAGTTTAAAATCACGAAACACAGCTGCTCAAAACTTGTCAATGCCCACCCAAGCAGCAATCAGTTTAACTGTATAAGCAGCAGGGATTTTGTGACATATTCAAAGGGTTCATGAGACATTGTGTAAACATTTTACCTTGCCGACAACAGTGGACACACCCAATTTTCACGCTTTTTGTCTATGCGTGTGCTTATGTTAACGGCAAGTGTGAAAAACAGTAACTTCATGCCAATACGCTTACTGTTGTTAAATAAAGATTCATTTCATTTCATCTCTCTCTCTCTCTCTCTCTCTCTCTCTCTCTCTCTCTCTCTCTCTCTCTCTCTCTCTCTCTCTCTCTCTCTCTCTCTCTCTCTCTCTCTATGCGTGAGTACGTGCGTGCGTGCGTGCATGCGTGAGTACGTGCCCACGTACACACGCACTTGTGTGTGCGAATGAGTGTGGCTCTGTTTGTCTGTATTAAATACATTTTTAAATACATTACATGAAATTTATTACGAATGTATGTATGTACATGTCGGTATTTCTGTGTGTCGCTGTGCAAACGTCTCAATGGTAAAAAGAATGTACTGATGACACGTGCAGAGTGTGTTGCTGGGTGGCATGGTGACCAGTGTTCCATGGCCTGTGCTGAACGATGCGGGGATAGTGGATGTGATAGAAACACAGGGGACTGTGAGTCGTGTAGCACTGGATACAGGGGAGACAATTGTGCAGGTAATTCTCATGGACTAATAAAAGAGGTTACTTTTAAGCATAGACGCCCTAGTTAGAAAAGTAAATACAAAAGAAACTTTAGCATTTCATCGACTCTAAATTACATCAAAGTTAAATCAACTAGATCATGTATAGGTGGTGGGAGGAGGTGGTCCCTCATTGAAAGTCAAGTTCGGCTGAGGTAGTTACATCAGTAATTCATAAAGCCAGTAAGACTCTCTAGAGCCCTGATAAATACTGAAGCGAATGATTCGAAATGTTTTCTAGAAAAGCGAGATATTTTTACACTTCTCTTATTGATACAAAATTTAATTAAGGAACCAGACGCGACTTACCGTTAATACTTATTTTTGGCTTGACATGCTTAATTGGTTGGGCAAAGAAACCTTGGAATTGTTTATGGTCTCTGCACGAGGGAACATTTTTCACTCTTTCTCCATGGCTTGTATATCAGTGTTGCCATGGTGGAAGATTAAAAATGTCCACGTGTACAGGGACCCTTAATTGTGTGATCCAATGACTTAAACAAACACAACAACAGCAACACCGCTTTGTCATGTGCATAGCGTACGGGCCTAATTTATAAAGGGCACCTTTACTATGCATTCGTTTACGTGCTTCTGATGTTTTGATCCAATACAAAATGTTCCAGGTAAGGGTATCGATTTAAACACATTGATTTATACAGTGGAACCTTCCTTATAAGACCTATTATAAGACTCCCTCCCACATAAGACCTACTTCTCTGAGACATTGCCCTTCTTTGTAAGTATTAAAATTACCTCCCTTATAAGACCCCTCCCTTATAAGACCTCATTTTGGATGATTTGTTAAGGTCTTATAAGGGAGATTCCACTGTAGTAAACATATTATTTATGGGAATGTCTAAATACATACGTTAAAAAAGCGTAATATATCTAACAAGAATGACCAAAAATCAGTTTATATTCTTTTTTATACGCCATACGTCTTCCTCCTTCCCCTAGTTATTTTGTTCTTGTTGATTTAACAGCCATGTTATGGATTAATTACAGAGTGTGCGGACACATACTACAAAACCGTCAATGACGCGTGCAAGGAGTGCAGCTCTGACTGTTTGTCACAGACATGTGCAGATGCCACAGGCCAATGTCATGGTCAGTTGATACTGCTGCTGCTGCTTTGCTTTCTATTTTATTTTTAATATAAAATTGCTTGTCATGTATTTCGATGGCTTGGAGTCAAAACGGACTATCGTTTATTTAGGTAGCCCATTGAATTATTATTGAAATTATTGTGAAAACTAATCACTTTGTATCAAACAAAGGCTGCAGAAATAGAAAAAAGCCTATTCCCCGTTTTAGATTATTTGCAGTCTTTCATAATACAAGTTCTTAGTTTTTGTAATAACGTCAATAACAAGTCAATGGACTATCTAAAGATAGTCCGTTTTGACTCTAAGCCATCAATTTTCACTCGTGTAATGAAATAAAACTGCTGGCGCATAAACTGATTTTGTGCTTCTTGCATTTTCAACAACTCTCTCTCTCTCTCTCTCTCTCTCTCTCTCTCTCTCTCTCTCTCTCTCTCTCTCTCTCTCTGTGTCCTGAACAAATTGCATTTTTTGAATCAACAATTTATTGCTATGCTTATACGTGTTTGAAAAAATATATTTTTAAGATTGCCCAATTCAAAGAAACTATCCTTGTATATGCGAACATTCTTTCAGTAAAAAGAAAAAAAGTTACATTATATTTAGAGTTGTCGCCATGCCCATGTATTACTACGCTCCATCTATACTGTGTAAGGCGTAGAGCATATTGCACTTGTTCACGTCTGTTTGGTTGTTTGGTTTGATCGGTGTGTTTTTGATTTTGGTGCTTGCACAGCGTATGTGTGAAGCGTGTGTGTTCTCACAAGCGCGTGCAAAAGTGTGCGTGTGTGTGTGTGTGTGTGTGTGTGTGCGTGTGTGCGTGTGCGTGTGCGTGTGCGTGTGTGTGTGTGCGTGTGTGTGCGCGCGTGCGTGCGTGCGTGCGTACGTGTGTGTGTGTGTGTGTGTGTGTGTGTGTGTGTGTGTGTGTCTGTCTGTCTGTCTATCTGTCTGTGTCTGTGTATGTTGGTCTTTACGTGTCTGTGTGTCTCTTTGTCACAGTCAATGTGGCACTGGACAAGTCATACAGTCAGAGCAGTAAATCGAGATCCACAGTACCAGACAACGCAGGGGCTAATGGCGACACCACTGGGGAGTATTATGAAAACTGCATGAAAACCGAAAACGACGACGATTACCCTTGGTATGAGGTGGACCTGGGCAGAGTGTACCCTGTGTACAACATCGACATCTGGTCACGCACTGGATGTGAGTTTGATCATCTATATAAGTCCTTCTTTCCTCGTGTCTTTCCCCGTGTCTGATTATCTGCCACCCTCTCTGTTTTTGTTACTTTCTCTCTTTGTCATATAGGGGAAGACGGGGTAAAAAGCGCATGTGGCGGGTAAGAAGCCCACCCCAATTATCTCATGAAATAAAGAAAATGTCAGTCAAATTTGCCCATGAGACGAATGCTCATTACTCGTCTCATGGGCAAAATACTGAAATTTGCTTCATTTCATGATAATGGGCTTCTTTGCGCTTTTTACCCCGTCTTCCCCTATATTTATCTTAATTACTTTTGCAATTTGAAATGTTGTCACACTTTTACACTTAGATAATTGTCTTCTATACGTGTGTGTGTGTGTGTGTATGTGCGTGTGAGTGTGTGTGTGTGTGTGTGTGCGTGTGTGTGTGTGCGTGTGTGCGTGTGTGTGTGCGTGTGCGTGTGTGCGTGCGTGACGTGTGCGTATGGTGTGTGTGTGTATGTGTGTGTGCGTGCGTGCGTGCGTGCGTGCGTGCGTGCGTGTGCGTGTGTGTGTGTGTGTGTGTGTGCAGTGCGTGCGTGTGTGTGTGTGTGTGTGTGTGTGTGTGTGTGTGTGTGTGTGTGTGTGTGTGTGTGTGTGTCTGTGTGTGTCTGTGTGTGTGTGTGTGATTACGGGTGCAAAATCTGTTTTAAGTTAAAGGATTTTATTTTGCTGTTTACTTTGGAAATTGTTGTCACGCCACAACGTACTTAATATCTTTGTATTGCCTTCAGTATTTGTGTGCGTGTGTATGGGTTGTGTATTTGTGCGTTGCGTGCATTATCATTAATTGTACTGTGTGATTATTTTAATGGCACGTAATTATTTTAATCATTTTCCTTTTAACAGAAATAATTGTTTTTCTTGTATATTTGTCTGCGTGAGTAGAGAGAGAGAGAGAGAGAGAGAGAGAGAGAGAGAGAGAGAGAGAGAGAGAGAGAGTGAGACGAGTGTGTGTGTGTGTGTGTGTGTGTGTGTGTGTGTGCGTGCGTGTGCGTACAACACAGATTTTCTTGAACGTGCGTGCGTGCGTGTGCGTGCGTGTGTCTGTATGCGTGTGTGTGCGTGTGCGTGTGTGCGTATGCGTGTGCGTGCGTGTGCGCGCGCGAGCGCGACGTGTGCGTATGTGTGTGTGTGTGTGTGTGTGTGTGTGTGTGTGTGTGTGTGTGTGTGTGTGTGTGTGTGTGTGTGTGTGTGTGTGTGTGTGTGTGTGTGTGTGTGCCCCATTCTGTGTGTATGTATGTGCGTGTATGAAATGTGTGTTTGTGTGTGTGTGTTTGTGTGTGTGTGTGTGTGTGTGTGTGTGTGTGTGTGTGTGTGCGTGCGTGCGTGCGTGCGTGTGAGTGCGTCCCATCTATTGTTGTTTATAACTTATATTTTTGATTGCGTACATGGAAAAAGCGTCTGTGTACATCTTTGCCTTGACTGTGTTTCATTCAATGTGTATTAGTTATATAATATGTATACATTATGTTCTGCATGTTTCCACTTGCGCGCCTCTGTGTGTGTGTGCGCGTGTGAAATGTTAGAAGTTTTATTAAAGAATTGCGCGCGCGTGCGTATGTGTGTATGTGTGTGTGCTTGCTTTTTAGCCTTGTACCTGTGTTTATGCTTGTTTTTAAATGTCTCCTGGTTTTTTTGTAAAGCGCATTGATCTTTAAGGTAAGACGCTATAGAAATTCCCTAAACAAATAAATAAATATCTCTCTCTGTCAGTCTGACTGTCCGGGTGTCTTTTGTTTTTCTTCTCCCGTTCATTCTCACCACCTGTCTGACTGGTGTGTCTCTCTCTGTCTCTGTAATTCTCTCTCTGCCCCCCCCCCCTCCTCCTCCCCGCCGCCCCACTTTTCCGCTTTTTATGTGCGCGTGTGTGTAAGTGCGCATTTCTCTCTGTCTGTGTCTCTGCGTCTCGTCTGAACGTACATAACAATTATACGTGTGAATCTCGTGCGTATGTATGAATGTATCTGTCGTCGTGCGCTCGCGATTGTGTCTCTCTCTCTCTGTGTGTGTGTGTGTGTGTTGTCTACATCGTTTGAATTTATTCATCTCTCTTGACATTTTTGTTTGTTTTTGTAACCGCCCGCCATGACATGGGCCTAAGGCCTATTCATTAAACCGTTCAGTGTTCTGTCAGTGTTCAGTGTTCTCTCTCTCTCTCTGTGTTTGTCTATCTGTCTCTGTCTCTCTGTCTGTTTTTGTCTCTCTTTCTGTCTCAGTCTCTCTCTCTCTCTCTCTCTCTCTCTCTCTCTCTCTCTCTCTCTCTCTCTCTCTCTCTCTCTCTCTCTCTCTCTCTCTCTCCCTCACTCTCCCCCTCTCTCTCTCTCTCTCCCTCCCTCTCCTCTCTCCCTCTCTCTCTCTCTCTCTCTCTCTCTCTCTCTCTCTCTCTCTCTCTCTCTCTCTCTCTCTCTCTCTCTCTCTCTCTCTCTCTCTCTCTCGTGAAGATGATTTAGCCCTTGGCTACAGGAGACAAAACCTATACTAGGCATCAACAGCAAGTTGTGGAAATAGATCAAGATTTTAAGATTTTTTACTTTGAACTCGAAGCTTTTGAATGAATTTAAGAAAATAACGACGCAAAATACCACATACAGTTCACCCCCAAAAACGTTTACCACTGTAGCAGAGGCCCTAGCATATCAAACAATCGTTTTTAATATGTACTCTTTCGTTCACACAACGACTCCACGTTATTATAATAATAATAATAATAATAATAATAACTCTTATATAGCGCCGTTCTCCTGGCGCAGCAGGACTCACAGCGCTTTACAAAAAACATACATACAATAATCATGAAGAAAAACAACATAATTATACAAAAGTGGAAACACAACCATAAAAAAAATCCATGAAAAAACCCCAATTAGCCCATTATCGCACTGCACGCACACATAGACCAACTCAGCAAAAACTCACAGAGGGTGAACTGAAGGGGAGAAGACACAGGAGATCAACAGAGGTATTTTTTGAAGAGAACAGTTTTCAGGCCAGTTTTGAAAGAAGACAAAGATGGAGAGCTGCGGAGAGAGGAAGGGAGGTTGTTCCAGATGTGTGGTGCTTGGAAACGGAAAGCTCTGTTTCCAACTGTTTTGTATTTGGTGACAGGTGTGCAAAGAAGTTTGAGGCTACTTGATCTGAGGTTGCGTTCTGGTGTGTAGGCAGAGAGAAGAGAGGAGAGGTAGTCTGGAAGAGAGCCTTCGAAGTAGCGATAGGCAAGAGTGGCCACTTTGTACTCTACTCTAGCGTCAACAGGGAGCCAGTGCAGCTGTCTCAGCAGGGGTGTCGCTGAATCAGTCTTACGCTTTCTGGGCACAACCCTGGCAGCAGCATTCTGGACTCTCTGAAGACGCTTGACAGTAGAGAGAGGGAGACCTGCAAGGACTGCATTGCAGTAATCAAGCCTGGATAGTATGAGAGAAACAGCAAGTTGTGTAGCAGCTTCAAGTGATAAGTATGAACGAATGGAACAAAGTCGCTGAAGATGATAGAATGTTGAACGACAGACAGATGAAATATGTTGATCGAATGAGAGAGATTCATCCAGACAGACACCTAGATACTTTACTGACTTTTGAAAAGGTACTGAATCATCTGACAAGGTCAAAGGATCACGCTTTATCACCGAGAGGCGGTTTCGGTTTCCAACAGCTAACAACTCAGTCTTGTCCTCATTCAACTTGAGTCTATTCTTATCCATCCATGATTTGACATCAGACACGCATTGCTCCGTCTGATGGCACACCACAGGAAAATCAGAAACAGGGGCGGGCTTATTTATCTCAGTGTCATCAGCGAAATGATTACTTTCAATGACATCTGAAAGAGGCTGGTGACGCTTTGGAAATTTTCCATTTTTAGCAGTAGACAGTCTCATGTGATATAGTAAATTTGACATAATTGCGTTTGAATCTGAAGCCTTTGTGAATGACCTACGATGTCAAATTCTTGTTAATTTATAAAACGATTGAAAGCGATGTTAGGCAATGATCAAATTTTGCGTTTTCTACATCATAGTAAAAAAGGAGACACATATGACGTCCATTGATAAAAGCAATAAATGGCATAATCTAAATGAGTTATTTCCCATAGGGAAATACTTTATATTTTATTTACGTATAAAATAAAATAAAATATGACATTAACTTGAATTGCACCTCTATTTAAAAAGAATGATGTAAAAGAGGAATACTAAGAATGCATAGATATTTCACTGGAAAACATGTACTAACGATTATTATGCAATTCTATCTACTACTAGATCTAAGCAAAGTTACACATGCTTATAAATAAATGAATATTCATTACGTAAATAAGCAAATTATTGATGCAGTCATATCACTGCTACACTCACACACACACACACACACATACACAGCCACAGCCACAGCCACAGCTTTTAAAGGGCTTCTACCAATCTGCTATAGACTTAATAGATAGACAAAATAAGCTTAGTTATAAACATTCAAGTAGTGTGGAATTAGCTGCAGTGAAACGCGTGTTACAGGTCTGATGAAACACAACTACCTTTTTAGGTGGATTAAATAATTTTAATTCTTTAAACAGGTTATCTTTCTTTTCTTACCGAGTTCTATGCTACATGTGTGTAAGCGCATGCGGCGCGTATGTATTTGTGCATACCTTTGTATGTGTCTGTTTGATATATCTGTGTGTGGCTTATGGTTGCCAGTGTGTGTGTTCGTGCGCCTGCACACGTGTAAGCATGTTCTCATGTGTGTGTATGTGTGCCGCGCGCGCGTGTGTGTGTGTGTGTGTTCGTTCTTTAATTTAATGTCTATCCACCTTTCAGTGATCTTAGACCCAAACAAAATCACATATAAATCATCTAAATAAATAGGTGGGGCAGGGTGAGGGGTGTATTGGTCTTTTTGCATCACATAACTAATGTCAGTTAAATGTTACTGAAGCGATTAAACTTACTTAGAATTGAACCCAAACATTAAAAGAAAACAGTCAATAAAACTGATGAATAGCATTAAAGTAAAATAATAATAACAACAAAATCACATCCTAATAAATGTCCAATAGGACTCCAAAGAAGACGACTTCCAACTTTTGTTTTATTCATTCATGTTCTCATACGTCGACATTGATGGTTCAATGTCCAATAACCAAGCAGGTAAATAGTTTTTCATATTTTCACACAGAAAAAGCACGTGGAATGGTGTAATATGCTGTCCACATGTTGCAAGTCACGTGTTTACAAAATTTGGTTTTCAAAACATTAAGCCAAAATCTAAAAATTAAACTTTTTTTAAATCCACCCTTGATGAAGACTCAATTCCTGTTTTGACATCTATTTTTTAATTTTTTTTAATAGAAATTTTCCTTTCTTGTCCTTTGTTTTATTACTGAAGATGAAGTTTATTTTTGTCCCAGCATGCTTTTTCTAAAAGACTGTAATTCTCATGTAGGGATACAGGAATATATATCAGTGATTGTAACATGTTTGGCTATCCGGTCAACCCTTTCGTTTGCAGATAATCCGCAGTGTGGTAGAGCCCAACAGAATTCAATAGAAGAACCACGTCAAGACAAAAATAAATTAAGTGGTACATTTCTGATATGAGTTCACCTCTCACTCTTGTAGTAGAATTTTTGTTTGTGGCACAAGCCACAAACCTATAACTCACTTTGTCGGTCGGTCTGTCTGTCTGTCTGTCGGTCGGTCGGTCCAAAATTGTCGCACTTCAAATCGAGGCTACAAAATTGTCCCACTTGAAATCGAGGCTGCACTTCAAATTGAGGCTGCTCTTTAAAATGCTTCGTTTTCATCTTAGCCTCGTTGTGGATCCGAAAAGCTGTTAATAGCATCACTTGAATTTGCAGTCAACTTTAAGTATAACCGTTTCAAAGAGTCTTTCTATTCCTAAAATGCTACATTTTCAAATAAACAGCGCTAAAAGTTTAATTTGTACATAAATGAATGTATACAAAGTAAGGTAAAATGCAACAGAGATACAATTATAATCATTCTTATACAGTCAAAATGCAAATTAAAACAGCCTAGAAATACGACGTCACGTCGTGGATTGGCTGAGGTTGATGAAACCGTTGACTTTTATCGCTTCTCGGCCTTTTGGCTAAGATCAAAGTGTATTCTTATCAGCTTATCTGATACGCTCCCTATCTGGGGCTTCGATATTAAACTGATTTTTGAACCTCGGCAAAGTGTTAGGGGCTTGCTCCACCTTCGCCATGGGTTGGCCTGGTATTGCAGTTCCTCCAGGATCGGCCCACTCTCCCCAAACTTTCTTTCCTCCGTTTTTTGTTTGTGGCACAAGCCACAAAGCTATAATTCACTTTGTCGGTCTGTCGGTAGGTCCAAAATTGTCGCACTTCAAATCGAGGCTGCTCTTTAAAATGATGTTTCGTTTTCAATTGTCGCACGCCACAAACGAGCTTGTTTAAAGACTATTTTGAGTCGACACAAAATAGTATTTGAAATATAGAAAATGGAAAACCCAGAAGAAAGTGTAATACCATAATAATGGTAACAAGTTCGGCAGTAAATATGGAAACATTTTTACTAAGGTGGCAAGCTCTACTTTTAAGTATGGAATTATAAATGCGGCACCTGACAAAATGATTGTCAAGTACAGAGCCGTATCTGTATATTTTAAGATGATTTACATGCGTTTCATTTATATGTAATTTATCATATGTTGTCAGCAAGGGCCCATCACATTTTCTTAAACTTGTATATTCAATATCAGTGCTAAAAGACACCTGAGGGGCAACATTTTGCTGCTCAACACCCGATTTTGATAATAATTCAGACGTATATGAGGCCATTGTTATCAGAGAATCAGTTTTCTGTGCCCGCTTAGGAAAGTGTATTTTTGTGAATGCAGTATGTGTGTGTGTGTGTGCGTGTGCGTGTGCGTGCGTGCGTGCGTGTGCGTGCGCGTGTGTGTGTGTGTGTGTGTATATGCGTGCGTGCGTATGTGTGTGTGTGTGTGTGTTCAAAGACAACTACAAAATGTTAATTACAGGTTATTTATGACCCATATGAATCAAGAATGATTGATAAACAGAACATGGACAGTGCACAATTGAAAAAAAACAAAAACAATAATAAATAGAACAATACCTTGAACTCATGAAAGAAACGCACCTAGGCACGAGCGTGGTGGGGGGGGGGGGGGGGGGGGGGGGGGGGGGGGCGAGTTTTTCTGTGCGTTTGTGTCTTTGTGCCAGAGAGAGAGAAATTATTTACAAATCTCATCCAAATGTCACAGACATCCAAATGGGAAAGGGGAATTGCCAAGAAGCGCGAAATGGTCAGTTTGCGCGAATTTTCCTCTATACAATTTGCGCGAACATGAAGAAACAAGTTGAGCGACTATCCCACAGACAGAGACATAAAGAGACAGAGCGAGAACGCACAAACGAACGAACACAAACATACACATTAAATTTTAATGACACCTAAAATATTTTTCAGATTGTTTATGCTAAGGTTCAGTCTGTTTTATTGTATTCTTTTTAAGAGATTAGAAAGTATTGAGAAAGTACATTTGTTGGCATGCAAAAGATATTTAGGACTGCCGTTAAAAAATATATACGTGTGTGTGTGTGTGTGTGTGTGTGTGTGTGTGTGTGTGTCAAGTCAAGTCAAGTCAAGTCAAGTCAAGATTATCTTTATTGACGATAAAAGAGTAAGCTACAAGCTTTTTTTCATCCTGTCGTCATGAAAAGAAAAAACATACTGAATCAATAAAATTTAAAGATCAACAATGAAACTTGGCGTACGGAACCAAAGCACAATGAACAAATATCAAAAACAAATCAGACATAAATCATGACTAGCAAATACATTATGTACAAAATATAAATAGAAATGCAATCATACTTTGAAAGGGAGAGAGCAAGAGGTGGGACAAGAAAAAACATTGAGACATAGACGCTGATAGAGACATCGTAAAGAAGAGAAAAATAAAAAGGAGCCTGATAGAGTGTATGTAGAGAGAGAGAGAGAGAGAGAGAGAGAGAGAGAGAGAGAGAGAGAGGGTGAGAGGTGAGAGAGAGAGAGAGAGAGAGAGGGTGAGAGAGAGAGAGAGAGAGAGAGAGAGAGAGAGAGAGAGAGAGAGAGAGAGAGAGAGAGAGAGAGAGAGAGAGAGAGATCGCGGACGTGCAAAAAATCTAACTTACAATTGCAGAGAGGACCACTCTCATAGGGCCACCATGCTGCATGCATCATGCACTATTTGTACTTGTTGCACTAGGAATTAGTTTGCTCGTTTCCCTTTTGGCTCACGAAGTGAGTCTATAGTTTGATAGTTGTTCGGTTGTTCGTTCTTTAGTTTAACGTCTGTTCACCCGCAAGTGATATTAGCCCCCCAAAAAAAAAAAAAAAATAAATAAATACATATACTTGTTCGGTTGTGTGTGTGTGTGTGTGTGTGTGTGTGTGTGTGTGTGTGTGTGTGTGTGTGTGTGTGTGTGTGTCTGTGTGTGTGTGCGTGTGCGTGTGCGTGTGTGTGTGTGTGTGTGTGTGCTGCATACGTGGTCTAATCTCCAAACTTTATCGTTGGCATTTTCTCGGGAAATAGAAGGCGTACATTGTTCAAACTTTCAATACACATAGATGTTTATGCAAGCTTTCAAACAATAATGATTTGAATAATTAAATACTTAAAACAACACTGTAAACAGATAACAAACATATAACATTTTAGATTAGTGGGTTAGAGAGTATTCAACAGGCAACATGAGTTAAGAAACTCATCAACACTGAAAGCCTCGATAGCTCTTTGGTAGAGGGTCTGTCTTTCATGCCAATGGTTCTGGTTTCGATTCTCGGCAAAGGCACTTTTTTATTTTATTTAAATTTATTTTTAGTTGTATCCATTAAGGATGGTTTTATTTGTACTTTAAACACCCCCCTCATGTTAATTTATTTTGCATGTGCGTTGTGTTAAGTGTGTGGAAGGCTTGCTGAAGTGTGTATGCTCTTGTTATATGAAACGATTTATTATTTTATGTATTTTTATTTCTTGTAATGTTTGATTGCTTTGTCAATTATTGTTAACTTGTTTTTGTCGAGGACATTGTGAACAAAGTATTGTTGCTTATCCATTTATCCTCTCAATTCAATTCTCTCTCTCTCCCGCCTGAATACTGGCCAAGAACGGAGACTAATCTGGCGTACCTGCTCTGTATGCTTAGTCCAAAGCCGACTGTTCCCCTCCCTCATCACAAGGGACGGGGAGACCTGTGCCATTTCACTCCCATACATCATGAGATTACTCTCTTTAATTATTTCTGAACAATTCCTATTCCGAGGTGGTTGCAATAGCGGACACTGATCTGATATGTCTCTATTCGTTCAGGGCGACACCGACTGTTCCCCTCCACCATCACAGTAGACGGAGCCACATGTGCTAGTGGCATCATTAAACCTTCATCAGGCAGACAGAAAAGTGTGACGTGTTCTGAGGTCTTGTATGGAGAGAGAGTTCGGCTCACTCTGGATGGAACGGATCACCCACTGAATATGTGTGAAATTCAAATATGGGGTGAGTGTTTAGTTTAAGAGATCAGTAATGTGTATGCAAGCTTTATTCGGCTTATTATGCAGACATTTAAATGCTAAATATATTTATCTATTTTGTATTTTCATATTCATATATTTATGTTTAAATAATAAAGAAAACATTATCAGTTATTTTAAGTCTTGCGTTTACACAAAATTAATGTTGTTCACTCTTCAAAGTTAAAAAATCTAAAACCTTAGAATTATAATTATGAATACAGTGCCATCCGCCGTTAGGTTAAGATGATACTTTTACCCCTGCATAATCTTCAAAGTTAGAAAACATTTTATTTTTCTTATTGTAAGAGAAAGTCAGTTGTAGCAGAAATAGTAGTAGTAGTAGTAGTAGTAGTAGTAGTAGTAGTAGTAGTAGTAGTAGTAGTAGTAGTAGTAATAGCAGCAGCAGTAGTAGTAGTAATGGCAGCAGCAGTAGAAGTAGTAGTAGTAGTAGTAGTGGTAGTAGTAGTAGTGGCAGCAGCAGCAGCAGTACTAGTGGTAGTAGTAGTAGTAGTAGCAGAAAGCTTACATACAGTGTCTTTGGTAGTAGTAGTGGCAACAACAGCAGCAGCAGCAGCAGCAGTTATAGTGGTAGTAATAGCAGCAGACTTGGCAGTAGACTCTAGCAGTGCATTCACTTTGTCTTTATTTGGGTTGGATTCTGTTTATAATGCCTGTGCAGTGCTTGATGGAGTCAGCCAGTGTCCAGCAGGTCAACACGGGTCATCCTGTGACACGGACTGTAGTGACCTCTGTGGGGAGGGGCCTGGGAAGAACTTCTGTTACCAGGAGACTGCACACTGTTACGATGGTCAGTGAAGGAAACAATAACTGTAATCTACCAATGTAAATGCGACTAAAGCTTATTACTATTATTATCATTTTTGGATAAGATACACTCACTCATGTATAAGAGTACTGTGTTCAGAACAAAAAAGTTACTATTTCCGTACAAATATGATGCAGGGGGTGAAAGAGTTGATTTGATGGAATGGAATACATTTGCATTCGATTGGCGTGGGTGATGAGTAAAGGTGGAAATCTATAGTGTAGGGATAGGATACATAAACCTATTTTAAGGTCTTAGGACTAGGCAAATATCTTATTGAATACTAAATGATATCGAATACAAATATCAAATAACATATATGTTTAAAACTTTTTTCCTGTTTATTATCGCTAAAGCAAATCTTGATTGGGACTAATTATTGTTGTTTAATTATGCAGGCTGTGTTGATGGATGGTATGGTGACGTGTGTTCCACGCCCTGTTCCCAAAGATGTCAGAATGAGGAATGTGACCGTGACACAGGACAATGTATCGCATGTATCACTGGGTACGGCGGACACAATTGTACAGGTAACTGTCATATTATGCTGAATATAAATTTGATTATAGGTTACTTTTGTGAACGTTTTTTTAATTGAATTTTGTTTCCATTTTACAAATTTCATGAAGACAAACCAAAGGCACACACACATACCTACACACACAGTGACATAATAGTTATAATAAAAAGTATGACTACTATAGTAATTCCATCTCTATCATAACTGTCACGAATATAATTGATAACACCTTTTGTGAACTTCTAATTGCATAAATTAAATTATATTACTGCCTTATAAATTTGACTGCCTATGAAACAATAGAAAGCGCATTGATCAACAAAATAATCAAGTAAAGATTCAATAAGCTACGTGTACACAAGACTCTTTGAAAAAAAATACATTTATGGTTTCTAATGTACACTAGCGAACAAAAGTTAGGCCCAGAAAGACAATCATCTCCGAAAACTCACGAACTCAATAAAACGCACCGAGCTCATAACAAAACTGAATTTATTCTTTTAACATTAAGTTCATTCCAAGAAATCATTAATCAGAACGAGTTCAGTCAACAAAATGTCCCTTTCAACAACTTCCCCCTCCTCTTGAAAAGTCACACTCAGAATCAATTAGCGACCAAAAGTTACTGACTGTTCCAAAGTGCAATGATTCCGAGTGTGACTTTTCAAGAGGAGGGGGAAGTTGTTGAAAGGGGCATTTTGTTGACTGAACTCGTTCTGATTAATGATTTCTTGGAATGAACTTAATGTTAAAAGAATAAATTCAGTTTTGTTATGAGCTGGGTGCGTTTTATTGAGTTCGTGAGTTTTCGGAGATGATTGTCTTTCTGTGCCTTAACTTTTGTTCGCTAGTGTATAATCGTTCACAGGTTTGTACCATTTGAAATGTTTATGTAATGCAACAGGACCAACACTTTATGAAAGTACTGTGGCTAGAGGTATAAAAGAAAGGATAACATACCTCCTTACTGAAGGGGTCTTTTAAAAAATCAAATTATCAGAACAAGTTATTATCCTAAACAATCAATCAATCAATCAATTATTTATGGTATTGACTCAGGTGCAAGGCACGATTGATGCAGGGTAAATGTTTTTTTTTAGGGATATTCCACTTTCGCTTTTTTATTTTCACTTTGATGAATCCACAATAAATAATTTTTGAGTGCCCCAATCCATGTTTCCACGAAACGCTTCACACTGTAGTGTCTATATTGAAACTTATTTAACAATATTAATATGCATACAAAATGGACATTCATCATCTTTGAACTGGCGCAAAGTTGATGAGAGTGAGAAATAAGGCTAGTGAGAAGAAATCAAATCGTACATGCCAAAGTAGCAGTCGCTATTTTCTACAATGTAAAAACACAACTATTGAAGAGATAAATAAAATATTGTATTTGTCTCTGTGCAGAGTGTGACGAAGAACACTACAAACCCACTACAGGCGAGTGCATGATGTGTAGCTCTGCATGCCATTTACAAAGATGTTCCGATATCTCAGGAGCATGTGATGGTGAGTAGAAATGGATAATTATATTTGTTTGTTTTGTTATGATTTTTGTTTCAATTTGACGTGCATCACACATATAACTATATCTACTGGTTACTCTCTCTCTCTCTCTCTCTCTCTCTCTCTCTCTCTCTCTCTCTCTCTCTCTCTCTCTCTCTCTCTCTCTCTCTCTCTCTCTCTCTCTCTCTCTCTCTCTCTCTCATCTTCTCTCAGTTTACATAATGTAGTCTAAACTCGTACACATTATATATACTAAGCCCGGAATCTGAACAATTCCGCCACCACAAGCCAAGGCGACATTAAGCAAACAGCTGTCATGTGATTATTCCAGGCTGCGTTTTTGGTTTCTATGGAGACCAGTGTGACGTGACATGCCCCACAAGAAACTGTCAGCTGTGTCATCAGTCCACAGGAAACTGTCTAGTCTGCTACAACAATCTGCAGGATCCGAACTGTACAGGTCAGTTCTTTAGAATGTTTGAATGATTCCTACAAAACATGTTCATTTAGTCGCAGATGACATGGTTGTCATACATGCTGGATACTTGTCTCTCTGTAAGCTAATATTAGTATACTGTTTCCCCGTCTGTCTTTCTTTTCATCGCAATCACTGAAAGGAAGCTGGGTTACCATCGTGGCTTTTATCATTCGAGTGATTCCCGTTTTTATTTCTTCCCACTTTTAATGGGTTTTTGTGTATTTGTTTCTATTATATAGTTTGGTTTAATTTGGTGGGAAGTGCTATTCGTAAATTTGAAGTATTTGATTGATTTGATTAAACAATTGTAATATTATATGCTACAATTTAATAAATAAATAAAAACACAAATAAATAAATAACATTATAGATAAACACACCCTGGCTCAAATGTTGGTAAATATTATATAATGCCGGGCTGTGTGTTCCCAATGCCGGTTGTGTGGTTTTCAAGAATAAAATTAATGTTATTCTTGAATGAATAAATAATTAAATATATATATATATATATATATTGACCAGTGTGTGTCATTCCTGAAGAAGAGAGGACACCCTCTCGAAAGCTTGAATTAAAATTGGAACGACCACGGATTTGTTGTAGTTTTCTTTATTTTTGTGTTATATTATATAGATATATATATATATATATATATATATATATATATATATATATATATATATATATATATATATATATATATATATATAGAGAGAGAGAGAGAGAGAGAGAGAGAGAGAGAGAGAGATAGAGAGAGAGAGAGAGAGAGAGAGAGAGACAAACAAACAGCTAACTAACTAAAAAAAATATCCCCTGAAGGCAGAGTGTGGCTGTGGACGTGGCGGGGTAATCAAAACCGGTCACACACGTAATGTTCTCATCCCTAGCTGATGCATTGTTTTGTACCATAGTGTTCAAGTGCTTCGGCTGTTGGGATGATCCCTGTATTTCTTTTAGCCAGGGTACGTCAACAACTGCAAACAACAACAACAACAGATAACTAACAACTTACTGATTAACTAACTAACTAACTAAGATGAACAACAACAAAAACGAACGCCCACGTTGTTTCTGGTAATATTTCAGAAATGTATTTACTTCCCTTTATCAAACACAATCATGGAATAAAGTAAAATATGATGTGTGTGCCACACTCGATGGTAAATCTTATGAAGACAGTTCACTGTTTATTAACTAACTAACTAACTAACTAACTAATTGACTGGCTAACTAACTGCCTGCTTGCTTGACTAAATACATAGGTGTGTGCCTCTGAAGTATTATTTGAATACAAAAACATTACTTATGCTTTCAGTTCTCCTTCTGTTTGGCTAATATGGGAAGTAAAATAAATACAGAACATATATCAGCGCACAAATGTTATCACTCCATTTTATAATTATCTAAAACTTGAATTGATGCTAAAAGAAATCGTAATATGGGTGTTATTAAATACAACTCTCACGTGGCTATATATCCTGAGATATGTATCACCTGGGCATCATTATTTTCTCTTAGTGTCACCATAATATAGCAAGTATTCCCTGATAAAAAGAAATGATGTCTAAGATATCAAACGTTTAGTACGTGAACTTATCTGAAGCTGTAAACAGATCTTAAACTCTCACAAAAAAACTTACTTCACCTACGTTATGACATTTTAATTTTTGTGTGTTTTTAATGTATTTCTGTATGCCATTTCAGATTGTCTTGAAAGTTATTACAAGCCAGAGGGCCAGGAAGAGTGCAGCCAATGCACGTGGACATGTAAATCAGGCACAGTGTGTGACCAGACCACAGGCCACTGTCCAGCCTGTCCACCTGGTAAACAGGGTGACCGCTGTGACCAAGGTACAGTGTGCACACTGCATGAATGGAGAAAACAGTAGAACTGGTGATAGTAGATCTTAACACAATGCATGAATGGAGAAAACAGTAGAACTGGTGAAAGTAGATCTTAACGCACTGCATGAATGGAGAAAACAGTAGCACTGGTAATAGTAGATCTTAACACACTGAATGAATGGAGAAAACAGTAGAACTGGTAATAGTAGATCTTAACACACTGCATGAATGGAGAAAACAGTAGAACTGGTGATAGTAGATCTTAACACACTGCATGAATGGAGAAAACAGTAGAACTGGTGATAGTAGATCTTAACACACTGCATGAATGGAGAAAACAGTAGCACTGGTAATAGTAGATCTTAACACACTGCATGAATGGAGAAAACAGTAGAACTGGTGATAGTAGATCATAGCACACTGCATGAATGGAGAAAACAGTAGAACTGGTGATAGTAGATCTTAACACACTGCATGAATGGAGAAAACAGTAGAACTGGTGATAGTAGATCTTAACACACTGCATGAATGGAGAAAACAGTAGAACTGGTGATAGTAGATCTTAACACACTGCATGAATGAAGAAAACAGTAGAACTGGTGACAGTAAATCTTAACACACTGCATGAATGAAGAAAACAGTAGAACTGGTGATAGTAGATATTAACACACTGCATGAATGGAGAAAACAGTATAACTGGTAATAGTAGATCTTAACACACTGAATGAATGGAGAAAACAGTAGAACTGGTAATAGTAGATCTTAACACACTGAATGAATGGAGAAAACAGTAGAACTGGTGATAGTAGATCTTAACACACTGCATGAATGGCGAAAACAGTAGAACTGGTGACAGTAGATCTTAACACACTGCATGAATGGAGAAAACATAAACTGGTGATAGTTGATCTTAACACACTCCGTGAATTGCGAGACAGTAGAAACTGTGATAGTATATATTAACCCACTGCATGAATGGAGAAAACATAAACTGGTGAAGTAATCTTAACACACTGCATGAAGAGAAAAAAAACGTAGAACTGGTGATAGTGAGATATTGCAACTGCATAATGGAAAACATTATAACTGATGATAATAGAATCTTAACACACTGCGGATGGAGAAAACGGAGTAGAACTGGTGATAGTAATCTTAACACACGGCAGGCATGGGGAAAACAGAGAACAGTGAGAGTAGATTTTACATTGCATCTCACAAAATGCTTGAAAAGTAACACTTTTCATAGTGATCTTAACACACTAGTGAATGTTGAAAACCGTACAACAGATCTACACTGTATGTTGGGTCGATTATTGAATAGGCCTTGTGCAGAGAGCTGTTTAACTTAGTTGCGCAACACGCTGCTAGAAATACTAGCAACGCCCGAGTTTTACCGATCTGACACGCTGCTAGTATTTAAGCACAGGCAAGATGTCCTGAGGCCGACAGTGGGTGGCTGCTTCAACTCATTCATTAACCACAATAACGAATTGGTTTTTCGAATGTTATATGATTTAAAAGTATTATCGATACCATCTAACCATCCATACAAAATAAAGTCACTGTGATTTTCCACATTTTTAAGATAATTATTGAAAAGGGCCAAAATCGGTCTCCAGTAAGGATTCTACTCCTTGACTGCAGTGTCCTGAGGGAATCGGAGCAGCGGGGGGGGGGGAAGGTTGTGTGAAAGTGCTAAAGGCTATAAATTGATGTTGCTATTTCAGTCTTCTTTAAGGCTTTCTTTGGCAATAGCATGGGTGATACTTGGACATGAAGACCATATATCATGATTTTACGTTTCTTTTTGTGCAGACTGTGAGCGGATGGTACGGCAAGATCACAGCGAGTGTGGCCCATTGGTCAACGATGACCATGTGCTCCCTGACAGGATAGTGTGCGAGGGCTGTGAAGATGAATGGAAAGACAGAACCTCTGTAATGAGGTAAAAGATGATTGACAAACTATTTGAAAGAGGTAAACAGAGAAGGGACTAACCTCTATATTAGGGCATTAATTGTAAGGAAAATAATGCCCACAGACCTTCATTCAGCTTAGATTCTGGTCATATTATTTTCCCCACAAAATAACACTTAGAAAATGGAAGGAACTAAACCTCACTTTATGAAGGTAATAAGGACAGAGCATATGATTTAATAATTAATTATTAGCATAATATTATTTATTAATGATTATTATATGATTATTAATTATTATTATTATATTATTATTAAGATACATATCTTAGTATGAAGATAGTGAGAACACACGTCCTCTATAGTTAGGCTCCTACACAGTAGATCAGATCACTGCTTCATCTTTTTGTAATCTTAGGGCTGATCAGGCTTTGTTTGTTAACATTTCTTTATGTTTATTTTGTGTTTGTGGAGCACAACTATTAACTCACTTTGTCGTCGTCGGTCTGTCTGTCGGTTCGGTCGTCCAAATTGTCGCACATTTTGACAAATTGTCGCACTTAAAATCGAGCTGCACTTCAAAATTGAGGCCCTCTTTTAAAATGATGATTTTTAAAGCGTACAAAAATAATAAACATACGTACTACAGACACTACAACAGACACGAGTATGCGGTGGCTTCTTTGATGAGTATAAGTAGGATACATGTTTTAAATGTTTCCAAGAAGATAGAAAATTACTGAAATGGTGCAGAGATAACATTCTGGTTACAGATTAAAATTAATTGAAAGCCGAGGGGAGGTGACTCATGATTGGAGTGTAAAAATAGACCGCGTGCCACAAACTAATACGAATTTCGCGCTTGTTATTATGATGATTAAGTTATGTTTTCTGTGAGGCTAAACATCTATTAAACGCTTTCGTAATAACCCTCTTCACATCTCAACACACTGAGTACTGTGGCAGAGCTATAATGATCGGGCAACTGGTTTTTTTTTGCAACAATGATTGTTTGGTTGTGAGGGTAATCTCTGATCAGCCGCACCAAGTCTACTGTTGGAAGGTGGCAGAGTTTTAATACGTTTTCCTGCCAATAGGAACTGTTAGGAAATAATTAATGGGAGTAATTCATGGTGTGGTGGAGTGATCATTGTTAATTCAATCAGTTAACAGGTAAGTTACTCTACCATCAGGTATATCTCCACTCTCGCCTCGTGTGTTTGAGTAGACAAACAGCACTTACACTGTGCGTCATTCTAAAATTGATGTTATCTATATTCTATAAACCCAAGTGCTCAAGCAGATCGGACCAACAACATCATTTGTTATTTTGTGTGTGTCCACGTGACACAAGGAAGACAACGAAACACAGCTGTGGTTGCAGGGTCTGCTTGTGGCAGGGTGGTCGTCCTCGTCATCATCATTGTCATTGTCATCTGTAATTGTGAGGTTGGTCGTCTCGCATCCTGTTTTAGAATTACTTGCATTATAGTATTCTCCTCTCTTTCCTTCTTACATTCTCGAGTCTTGTCCTTATGTGTCTTCATTTTGTTTCTGACTAACTCTTCTCTTTTACTGTTACAGAACGCTTCTTTTCCCTTGTTTTGTTCAAGTTCCATTCTTTCCACTCCACGCGTGTCTTGGTTACCAAGATCCGTCATGTTCTAATTCTATCAATGCATTCTTGAATACTGATGGATGCCTGTATGCCTGTCCCCTCTGTTCCATCCCGACCCCTGCTTTTTTTTTCTGCTTTTTTTAAATTTTTTAACTTCTCCCGCCCCCCCGTCCCCACTTTGTCTACTCGTCTCTCACTCTTGTGTCTCTCCGTTTTCTCTATCTTTCTTACTCTCTGCTCCTCTCTATCCCGTCTCTATCCCCACTCCTTCTTCTTTTACGCTCCCTCTTCTGCTTTCTGCATTCCTCCATTTTGTCCTTTTCTTCTTTCTGCTTCTGCTTCTCTGTCCGCTACGTTCAATGATTCAAATGGATTAGCCGGTGCATGTGAGCGCGGTGCGTGTGTGTACGGGCGCGCATGTCTGCGTGTGTGTGTGTGCGTGTGTTGTGCGTGTGTGCGTGCGTGCGTGTGTGTCGTGTGGCGTGCGTGCGTGCGTGCGTGCGTGCGTGCGTGCGTGTTGCGCAGCGCGGCGCGTGTGTGTGTGGTGTGTGTGTTTGAAAGGATGGGCTGGCATGTGTGTATTTTACTATTGTGAACATTTTATGTCTTGTGTAATTTTGTATTTCCTTTATCCATTTTGTTCACTGTTTAAATGATTTTACTTATAAGTGTTTTAAAATTCTATTTTATTAGTATGTGTGTGGAGTGTCCATTCATTTAATGTTTTTTCCACTAATCGTGTGTTTCTGTGTGTTTGTGTTGTTGCGCGTGCCGTGCGTGCGTGTCGGTGTGTGTGTGTGGTGATGTGTGTGTGTGTGTGTGTGTGTGTGTGTGTGTGTGTGTGTGTGTGTGTGTGTGTGTTGTGTGTGTAGGTGTGTGATGGGTGTGTGGGTGTGTGTGTGTTTATTAATATT
This sequence comes from Phymorhynchus buccinoides, assembly GCA_017654935.2. Taxonomy (NCBI): domain Eukaryota; kingdom Metazoa; phylum Mollusca; class Gastropoda; order Neogastropoda; family Raphitomidae; genus Phymorhynchus; species Phymorhynchus buccinoides. The sequence goes on from CM065696.1 coordinate 13,945,640, forward strand.
GATATTATGTGTCCTCTTTTTTTCTTCTGTGTGTGTGTGTGTGTGTGTGTGTGTGTGTGTGTGTTGTGGTGTGTGTGACGATTGTATGTACAAATTATATTAAGTTGTTATTTTATGATGCTGCAACTGTATTTTCAGTCCTATGTATCTCTGTCTCTTTTGTGGTCTCTCTCTTCTCTCTATTCTCTGTCTGTCCTCGTCTGGCTCTCTGTGTCTCGTCTCTGTCTTTCTCTGTCTCTGTCTGTCTGTCTGTCTGTATGTCTGTCCTCTTTCTCTGTTTCTCTCTTCTCGTTCTCTTTCTCTCTCTATCGTTTAAGTGTGGGTGTGAGTGGGATTTGTTTATGTGGCTGTGCGTCTTTAAGCGTCCATCAGTGATGAGTGTTTCAAGATTGGTTGCGAAAGTGTACTGTAGATTATGTCATTCATTATTTGGGCGTGATTGGAATTGACTGAGGGATCAGGGAGGGGGTGTTGGTCATGTTTGATGTATACTTTTTGTTCATTGTGTTTATTTTTTGTGATTTCTTTAAAGCGCTTAGAGCTCAAGATTAGCCGCTATAAAATTGTCTTAATAAATAAATAAATAAAATGCATGATGTCCTTTTTATTCTACTCGTGTTGCAGAACGTCCCTCACAGGACAAATGAATCTAGAAAGTCAAACCACGAATATACCGCAGAATATACAGTCAGAAGGGTCCCATCAAACGACGGCCGAATGATTGCATTGCAGACAGCAATACATCTATCCGCACCAGGAGAGCTACGCTAATGCAGCTCAGGTCCGAGGATGGGCGTATGTGGAACGCATCTGGACTTGCAGAAGATGAACGTACAGTGAACTGACTACACTGTACAGACGATGCTATACGTGGCTACACAGGCGTTTGCCAACGTCCTAGAAGCGACCAGAGCGTCATACTTTGAGATAACTTAGTAAAT
>CM065696.1:13947080-13959580 GCA_017654935.2 Phymorhynchus buccinoides
TCATCGGCATACATAGAAATTTTTGATTTTTCCAATGGTATGCTCTGTATGTCGTGGAGCATGATATTAAACAGGGTTGGTGCGATCATGCTTCCCTGTGGGACGCCCATGTCCAAGGTGTAAACTCTGGACAGGGACTGTCCCACATTAACTCTCATCTTTCTATTTTCTAAAAAGGCTTTGATAAAATTAAACGTGTTGCCCGCTATACCGAGCCTGCTAATTTTTTGAAGTAACCTCCCATGCCAAACTGAGTCGTACGCCCCTTTGATGTCAAAGAACGTAGATAGTATGATTCTTCGGCGATTAAACGCTCTTTTGACATGGGAGGTCAATTTAACTACTTGTTCCATACAGGATCGATTTTTTCGAAAACCTGCTTGGAAGGGGGGCAAAATGTTATTTTTTTGTAAAAAGTAATCTAATCGTGTTCTCACGATCCTTTCGTAAACTTTACCCAGATGAGGGGTGAGAGAGATAGGCCGGTAACTTTTGGGATCCCTCTTCGGTTTTCCGGGTTTAGGGATCCCTATTACTTGGGCCTCTTTCCAAGCTTGTGGAATTTTCCCCCCCCCCTCCCAACATCTGGAGTAGAATCCATGTAAAATTTGTAAATAATTTGGGGGTAATTGTTTTATTATCTTGTAGGAGATGATATCACCTCCTGTTGCTTTATTTACCTTTTTTTATACTGCGAAGGGCTCTAGCAAGCTCGGTATATTTGATTGGGGAGTTTATAGGGTTGGAATTATCCGTGGATTTATTAAAAGCAGGAATGCTTTTTCTTCTTTCTTGTTCTTGTGGTGGCAAAGCAGTAGTTTGGCTAGCCTTACTGAAGGTTTCAGCTAATACGTTAGCTGTTTCGATATTTGATGTTGTTGATTTGTTATTTACTGTTAACCTTGTCTTTCTAGAAAATCCACTGAGTTTTAACCTTTTTAGCCTCTTCCAGGCTTTCCCTAGGTCTTTAAAATCAATTAACTTTTCGTTAGTAAAGTACTCCAATTTGGATATAGCTATAATTTTTTTACTGTGTTTCTCTTTGATTTTTTTATCGTTGAAATTTTCTTCTGTGGGGTATTTATTAAATCTGTTGCTTGCCTTATGTTTATCTTTTACTACTTCTGCACAGTCCTCGTTCCACCAGGGATTATTTCTGGTCTGGTTGATCTTTTCTGAGGACTGTGAACTCATGGGGATGGCTAGTGTGCTAGCTTCTAAAATTTGTGTATGGATATTTTTATAATGTATTTCTATGTTCTGGTGTTCGACTTGATTTGGAGTATGTTTCTCCAAAACTGCTTTAAAAACTTCCCAATTGGCTTTTTCATATAGAATTTTTTGGGGGGGCAAGTCTTCCGAATCATCTATGTATGTTCCAATCTCTATTGAAATAGGCCTATGGTCTGAACCCAAGGGATCTATTAGAGGGTACCAGTCCGTCTTTGTATATAACTGTGGACTGATCAGGGTTAAGTCCACAGTTGTGGCTTTATTGTTTTGTATGTCAGGATATCTTGTGTTCGTCCCATCATTAAGTAGGACCAGATTGGATTCATTAATGTCGTCCATTAGTGTCTGATCATCATTTCTTGTACAATTATGCTCCCAGGCTATGTGGTGAGCATTAAAATCTCCCAACACAGCCCAGGAGCAAGTTAGGGGCAAAGAATTGAGCCAGTTAGTTGTGGGAGCCTTTTTATATCCCTGTGGGTAGTATACATTTACTATATGTAGGGGGTGGTCTTTTAAATGAATTTGTATAGTATTAGAGTATTGGATTGTGTCAATATTTGTAATTGGCGAGGCAATGTTATTGTAGCCTATATTTTTCCTTACGTAGGTTGCTGTTTTTACCTTATCTAGTGAGTTACTAATTGATGGAGGGTGGCAAAAGCCATCTATTCTAGGTAAATTTCCGACTGTACAATTTAATGATTGGATACAGAGAATGTGATATTGAGTTGTGTTTGTAGCCAAAAAATTTATCAAAAAGTCTGTGTTGGAGGAAGCTACTCTGCAGTTCCACTGAAGAATATTAACCGAAGAAGAAGACAGGAGTGTTTTAAATGGATTTTAATTAAACTGTTTCTATTAAGAAACTTACAGAGCTTTATGCGACACATATCTGTATCGCCTGGAAGCCTCAGTCGGTTCGCAAACCAACTGAGCCAGACGATACAGATTACTGCCTTGTGAGGTGGGAATGGGGGACTGGTCGCTTGGTGGGAGGAGGGCCACCAAACCGTCAAGAAGCAATTTAGGTTTGTTACCAGTTCTGGCCTTTACTAAGGAGATGAGAACTTTAGTTATGAGCTCCTCTCCTGGGGATTTATTAGTTACTTGTTGTTCCATTTGCTGTATTTGTTTTAAATCAATGGGTGTGGCTAGTGTGTTGGTCTCTTGGGGCGGACTCAGATCCAGTTTTTGTGTCATTTTGTCTTGAAAGTCCGTCATTAGTTTGTCCATGTGTTTAGTCATACACGTCATCATTGTCTCTGTCTGTTTCTGGATCTGGTCCGCCACAAGTGCTTCGATGGTTTTCTCTGAGGCATGTTTTTGTTGTTGGGTTAGGAGGGTAGCTTTTGCTTTTAAAAGTCTCTTTTTGTTACTGTTCAATCTATTTCTTTTTGAGAGAATTCTCTTTCTGGTTATTTTGATGGTAGGGGGTGCATGTTCCGGGTCGCCGGGGGGGTCCTGGATTGAATCCCCCACAGTCTCTCGGTCCACAACACCCCTCACTTTGTCTGCAAAACTGGTTTTCTGTGCCTTCCCCGGAGGGCCTCTCTCTTCGGTTCTCCATGCCCCATCTGGTGGCAAATGTGGAGGTGGCCTTCTTTGTTCTTTCAGTGTTTTTTCTTCATTTAGAGCGATCTTGGCCTTCTTGATGGCCTCTGAATAGGGCAAGAAGGTCTCTGCTCTAATTCTGTTAGCTCTAAGACGCAATTGGTATTGGGGACAGCCCTGGTACGCAGCCGAATGCTCTCCCATACAGTTAATGCACTTCAACGTTTGTGTTTTGCACTCTTTGATATTGTGTCCAGGCTGGGCACACCTCACGCAAATTTCCTTTTTCGATCTACATTGATCTTGGCTGTGTCCCAGCCTGGAACATTTCCTGCATTTTCGGACTGGTGCCACGTAAGGGTGTACCTTAAACTCTTCCGCATTTAGTTTGACTAGTGACGGGAGGGTAGTCCTGTCAAAGGTGATTCTGACGGCCCTAGAGTCACTCCCGTCCTTGTTTTTAAGTCTGGTTACTTGCTTGGCACCTGGTATTAATCTTTTCATTTCGTCACAACTTTCTTCGTGAGGGATGGCCTTAATCACACCTTCCGTTGTGGCAGTTGGGATTGTACATTTAATGTTGATTTGTGACAGTTTACTCATCCCAGCCAGGATGCGTTGTTGTTTTTCCGAACGACACCCTATCAAATATCTATTATTTGACAGGGGTCACTGACTGAGTATGGCCCCGTGGTCTGGCACCACATATTGTAACTAGTTGTGGGTCCGAGGGACCTGAGCGTGGCCGAGCCTGTGCCCAGGTCCTCCAGAACCACTGGGAACTGTAGGAACACTGGTGGGGGTTGGTCTCCCTGTCTAACTGGCCTTGAATTTGTATTTGGTTTGTTTCTGTTCCCTGTCCCAGAGGCTGTCTTGGAACCAGGTTCCCCGGCAGCCTCTGAGGCAGTCTCAGATTGACAGGGCCGTTGGCCCTCTTTTTCTTTGTTTATTTCGACAGTTTCTGGTTCCTCAATCCGGACCTTTAACTGAGTCTCAATCTGGGCCTCCTGATTTGGGGGCAGAAAGGGGGGTGGATTGTCATCCATATCTTTCAACTCTTCCCTTATTTTTTTCTCATTTGGGAGTGGATCGTTGGATTTGTCCGAGTTGGAGTCTGAAAGCCTTTCATTTCTAGATCTTTTTCGATTCTGTACCAACGTAAAGTTGGTTTCGTCATTTATATCTTTGGAGAAAACTGAATCATTTAGAGGATCTGCAACCTCTGGTGACTGTGGTGAGTCTTCCATGGTGGTAGGTTCAGACTCTGATTCACTGAAATGTACATGTTCTTCTTTTTCAGTGTTTGATTGAGATGATAGGGTCCTCTGGGACGTTGTCCCAGGATTTGTTAGCCCACTTTTCTTTTGAGACTCAGACGAACTCATGTTTTACTGTTTAACTTATGACTGGTTATGAAATTTAGTTTGTTTAAAGAACAAGATTCAAAGTTTACAGTTTTCAATTACAGTACACTTCTTTACGTATTGTTCCCTCCTACCAACGGTTGGGAAGGAACAACACAGCGTATCTTTTCGTTATTCCCAGCGACCAATCAGATCGCTGGGATTTTTTAACCATGGATTAACCACTTATGCTATTATTTTTAACTTGTTTACATCCTTACTAGATAGAAGCCAAAGTGTTTATGAAACGAACCAATAGGAACCTTTCGTTAACGGGGGCGACCAATCAGGGTCGAGCTATCCTAACCTGTGGTGTCACAGTGCAGGTCGTGACAGCCTCTATAAAGGCTTAGCTTTTCCGAGATTCTAGTTTGGAATTTTATCACTTTTTTTACCTAATTCCCTCCGTGTCTCCACTGGAGGGATCACTACTTAGTTTTTACAAAAAATATTATTTTTATTAAATAGATAAGCGTTATCTTGTGCAGTTTAAGCACCAAAATTTACAAAATTCTTATTTATACTGTTTAGATGCTATGGATTTTAGAATCCTATCTTAGTAAAGAAATCCTTACATTTTAGTGTCTGTTCAAGAGAACAGGCCTTCTGTTTTTCTTATGTTATATAAATCAATTTAACTTGGTATCTCAACAAACAAATGTATTTATTTATATTTATGCCTAATTTCACACCTACGTCTCCCTACGGCAATAAGTAAAAGAGTATCCAAAAAGATTTGGAGAGACAGGACAGACCTATTGGTTTATTCACCTAACTCCTATTCTGACTAATTTATTTGCCCGCGCACAAGCTCCTCCAACAACTTAGGAGGCTGGCGGGAACCCTAACAGAGTGTGGAACTGCCCTACAAGAATCCTAGTCTATGAAGTCCGTGTCCACCAGGCCGTAGCCTACGAGTGGAGGGAATGATAGAAACGCGAGAGCGACATTGAAAAGTCGAAAAAAATGGATAGTGAGCAAAGGTAAAAAAGTCCAGTAAAAAACTAGCTAACTTCAGGTCCTAGGCCCTACTCCCAGGAGTCCTGCTGTGACCTGGCTCTATGGCCGGCGCAGTCCTCCTGGGTATACCACTTTTGTGATATGTCCTACGACCCTACACTAGGCAGCTGAATAACACATCAAACTGCAAAAAAATGTAAAAAAACAAAACCCTATTTCCTTATTTATACTCACTAACGCGAAAGACTGCCCCGAGGAAACGCAGAGGCGGACGAAGGTGGGTGAGGTGTTGCTCAACGGTAGACCGGAGCAAGAATGGTGGCCCAACGTAGAACCAGTCTGTCGTACGGTGGTGCTGGCGGGAGCGGCTCAAGAGTGGTGGGTGCCCATCTTCCGTCAGCAAGCCGTCGTACTGTAGTGAAAGTTGCCCAAGCAGGAATCCAACGCTGCAAGTTGAGGAGGCCTCAGAAGCGACAGCAAAAATGATGATGCTGTGAAGTCTCTCTCTCTCTCTGTGCTCTCCAGCTGGCCTGCCAAAGTCTGGATGATGATCCGAGGATGTTGGGGTGATGGCTTATGTACACTCTTTCAAGCACTTAGAGAGGGGTGGAAGAAAAGTACATTTTCTTACTACAAATTTCACAATTTGGACACCATTTCAAAACCCCAGAAGAAATATCAATATGCAGTACACTTTCTTATTGCAAACTTGCTGTTTGTATACCCTGTGAAAATCCAAAAGAAAACACTTTTTTTAAAAGCGTGAATAGCTAATTTATCCATTACATCCTGCAATCCTAAAGATTACAGGCACATGGGAGGAAACATGAGAATCAGTGAATACTTCATTGGTAGTGCAACATACTGGGAATGCGATTGAATCATACAAATTATTTTTAAATTTTGTCTGAATTTAATAGCCTATATATATTCTGAGGGGATGTGGGGATAGTGTTGGCTAAACTAAGATGGGTATATCTTTCTTTGTTGTGTCAGTGTATTTGTATTTAATGCTGTCATAATGTACAGTAAACCTTTGCACGCGCATTAATTTTGAATAAAATCATACCAGCCACGAACGGTTCGAAACTTCTTTTATCATCCTCCCCCTTTCCATACTTTTTTTTTAAATTGAGGAGTTTTTGCCAGGCAAACATGTTTTCAATAGGAAAACATGTACCGGTATGTATTTTTTGTGCGGGTAGTTTATCACAATATCAGGCAAATGTATTTCACTTTTACCAAAACGTTTGAGAAAAAAATGTAATGAAGCCTACCTAACTGCCCCCTTCCCTCCCCCTCCCCATTTTGTTTAGGGCAGATTTACTCAACTATCATGATTTTAAGCACTGAGAGAGAGAGAGAGAGAGAGAGAGAGAGAGAGAGAGAGAGAGAGAGAGAGAGAGAGAGAGAGAGAGAGAGAGAGAGAGAGAGAGATATCACCATAACCCCAAACTAAGTGACCCAGCCAGTCAAGGCCCTTTCAGCGGACACCCAACATGATGCTGAATGGAACAGGAGCCACAATATCTACCTTCACTCTAAGCTAAGTGAACCAGCCAGTCAGGGCCCGATCAGCGGACACCCAACATGAAACATAATCGAACAGGAACCGCATAAGCTACTGTTCTGTGTTCTGTGGCTTTCGTGCAAGACAGTATGAGTTTGCTCCGTTGCAGTCTTTGTGATCGAACAATCACAACTGAGCCACAACACAATCACAACTGAGCCAAATAGTGTGGTGTGAAAGTAGAGCTGATTAATTTTTAAAAATCAAGAGACAAAATAGAGACAAAGTTGTGTGAACCAGAGATTCAGTGCGAGATCTGCATGCTGCACGCACATCTTTGGTTGTTCCTTGCCCAATATTGTTTTTAATTTGTTGTCAACCAAACATTCAACCCATCGACCCGGAAGTGAGTGACACAACTTTTCGCGACGTCACGCGCTAGAGGTAAACGAAGCAAGCTTCGACAAAATGGCCAATTAATAGGCCTACGTCTTTGTATTCTCTTGTCAGCACTGTCTAGCTGTATTTTAAACGTAGATCTTGTACATATGATATGCGAAGAAGGGAGAAGATTGTAAGCGTACACGTATTATGCAGGGTCTTTTCTTGCGAAACAGGTTTTAAAAAAATCGAATAGACAACGGCGAGAGAGAGGGAGCTCAGTATCTACAGCATATGCAAGAAACAAAATCAGTCATGCGTTTGTGCACTCATATTTTGTGTGTGCGTGTATGTGTGTGAGCTTGCGTGGCAAATGTTAAGAAAAGCTCCCTCCTCTGCCCCTTCCATTCATTTCAGACGGTTTCAGTTAGGGTTAGGGTTAGGAATAGAGGTTTGGATAGGGTTAGGGTTAGGAATAGAGGTTTGGATAGGGTTAGGGTTAGGAATAGAGGTTTGGATAGGGTTAGGGATAGGTTTAGGGTCAGTTTAGTGTCCAATACACACAAAGATAAAGGTTGATGACTAAACGGACCCTAAGCCTATCCCTAACCCTATCCCAAACCCTATTCATAACCCTAACCCTAACCTGAAACCGTCTGAAATTAATGGAAGGGGCAGAGGAGGGAGCTTTTCTTAACATTTGCCGCGTGCGCGCGTGATTCAGTGATTCAGTGATTCAGATATTTATTGTCTTTGAAAACCGTAACAGGTTTTATATGACACTAAAATATAAAAAAATAATAATAATAAGCAAACAACGAAACACTAAATGTAAGAAACAAAGCATTTGTAAAATGAACTTTTTTTTATCAAACATTCTGTTCTTGTTTGTACTTTTTCCCCGTTCTACTTTAGTAACTGCTGACACTCATATACATATTTCGCAACCTCGCTGATAACATTGTCGCGTGTGTATATATGTGCGTGTTGTGTGTGTGTATGTCAAATAAAATAAAATAAAATAAAATCATCTTTATTATCTCATAACTGAGAAATTGCAGCCAGGTGCACATAAGAAAAACAACAACAATAAACACATTTATCAACAAACAAACAACAACAATAAATACATTTATCAACAATTAAAGAATATAAACTAATAACACTAACACTGCAATACCATGTGTGTGTGTGTGTGTGTGTGTGTGTGTGTGTGTGTGTGTGTGTGCGTGCGTGTGTGTGTGCGTGTGTGTGTGTGTGCGTGCGCGCGCGCGCGCGCGCGTGCGTGTGTGTGTCTGTGTGTGTCAATGTCAGTGTCTGTGTCTGTGCGTGTGCTTCTACTCTTCTCTTTCAGGTTATTCCGCTCCAAGTAATTTCAAAACAGAAATGCAAGAAATAGGAGGAGGTGTTTTGGGGCGCTCAAGTGAATCTGCGTTTTTTGTGATAACTGAGAATGGCCCTCTTTTGACTTGAATTGCTATTCAAAATCTTGTTGAAAAGAAATTATGAAGCTGTATGGAATACTAGAAAAAACGTATACAGAAACAGCTTAATATGTAGAAGGTAGATTTAAAATGTGTCTCCGAGTACTGCAATAAGTTCTCTGTGGCCATAGTTCCTCGCAGGCTTTAAGTTTTGTTGATATATACCACAGTACAAAATTTCAATTGATTCTGGTTTTTTCAGTCCGCAACACATTGCGCAGAAATCCCCAGCACAAAATAGCAAAGAAGGAAGCAAACAACCACACACTCCTGCCACACTGACATAAGACAAGTAGGCCTATGGTAAACGTTGTGAAAATGGTTACGTAGCATTGTGCCCCCGTGTCCATATGTCCCCCAAATTTGTCTCTATCTGTCCCAAAACATTGTCTCGATATGTCCCCCAAATCGGTCTCTATAAATATGTCCCCCAAAATGGTCTCGTCTCCCAAATTTGTCTCTTTTTGTCCCCCACATTTGTCTCTATAAATTATGTCCACCAAATATGTCTATGTGTCCCCAACATTTGTCTCTATATGTCCACCAAATTAATCAATTACGAGCGCAGATGCGTCATGCTGCCGTTATGCGCCTAACTAAGAAATAGTTAGGCCCAGCAAGTTCGACTTCGGCTGGAGGAAATCTTTTTGAAGGAGTTTCGTGAGAAAAAAAGGCAGGAGAATGGACCGGTAAGGCAGGAATATAGTAGATGACAGTAAGCAAATGTGAAAAGGCAGAATCAAAGAGAGTGACAGATTAGAGGAAGTTACAAGCACAGAACTTCCAGAAGGTGGGGTGACTATTTACACAAAAGATCTCCGGTATCCCCACGGGGGGAGAAAGGGTTCTAACCTCCACTCTTTTCTTTCCCTTCCCCCTCTCCACAACGCAACTCTGAACCAGGGGATTACTGTTGGCTAGCTTCACATTACAGTCACCTACCATCAACGTACTGTAATTAGTCCGTCACCGACGGACTATTGCGATGGGCTGGTTTGTATTTTTTTCCCTTTTTTTTCTGTCTGTCCCAAGGATATCTCCCGAACCGCTTGACCGAATCGCGTCAACTTTTGTGTGAAGGTATGCCCGTTCTGATGATGGCATACCGAACAAGGTCAAGGTCAAGGTCAAAAAGATCGCTGGAGCCTGAAAATCGGAGGGTCATTTTTTTCTCCTTCTGTCTGTCCCAAGGATATCTTTCGAACGGGTTGACAGAATCACGTCAAATGTTGTGCGCTGGTGTGTCACCATGAGAGGAAGGCATCCGCGCAAACCATTTTGCCGTCGTGACCTTGACCTTGGCGTACGACCTTGAAAACCGAAACTCTTTAAGGGGCCATTACTCCCACATCGTTGGTGTTAGAGTCTTCAAATTTGGCATGTAGGTACTGTGGCGTATGTCCATTCTGATGGTGGCATACTGATCAAGGTCAAGGTCATGGTCCGGGAGATCGTAGGCCTTGCAAGTGGTAGTGGTCTACAAATTGGGTTTTCAGCCATATTTTCCACATTTGTACTTAACAGAAGCGCTTCATATTGTGTCTGGCACTGTATACCCTAGAGTAGAAAACATCCGAGCATACATTATCGCCATGCTGACCTTGACCTTGAAGTGTGACCTTGAAAACCGAAATTTCCTTCTTTGCGCTATATATTATTGTTCAAGCTGTATCTCGTGAACTACAAGAAATAAGTTCTTCAAATGTTGTGTCAGGATGTGGATGAATGAAAAATGTGTTTAACGTCCTCCAGAGAGAGAGAGAGAGAGAGGGGGGGGGGGAGAGAGAGAGACAGACAGACAGACAGACAAACAGACAGACAGACAGACAAAGACACACACAAAGAAAGAAAGACAGACAGAGAGACATAGACAGAGAGCAAAGAGGACAACTGCTGTTCCAGTGTGATGAATGAAAATTTGTTTAACGTCCTCCGCCCCGGAGCAGGCACAGAGGCAGACAGAGAGAGAGAGAGAGAGAGAGAGAGAGAGAGAGAGAGAGAGAGAGAGAGAGAGAGAGAGAGAGAGAGAGAGACAGAGACAGAGACAGAGACAGAGAGACAGACATAGAGAGAGACAGAGAGAGAGAGACAGACAGAGAGAGAGACACATAGGCATACAGATACATGAGACACATAGAGAGAGATAGACAAAGACACAGAGAGAGATAGACAGACAGAGAGAGAGAGAGAGAGAGAGAGAGAGAGAGAGAGAGAGAGAGAGAGAGAGAGAGACAGACAGAGACAGAGACAGACAGACAGCGAGACATAGGCCCTACAGACAAGGGCAGAGAGAGAGAGGGGGGGGGGACAGAGACAGAAAGCGAGAGAGAGAGACACAGACAGACAAACATACACAGAGAGCCCACCCACAGGAACGCAGCGACAGAAGATCAAATTACACCACCGGGAACGGGCAACGTTCGGTTTTACCCCCCCCCCCCCTCCCCAACTATACCGCTCTCCCGAACAAGGGCGTCGCCGAGCGGCAGACATGTCCGTCACCAGCAATGCCACGCACTTGCGACACGCCGTAGCATAATTATCCGTCACCGTAGGTGATCGGACTTTGCAGTCGTCTGGTTTGTATTTTTGTTTTTGTCCGTCACCATAGGTGATCGGACTTTGTGGTCGTCTGGTTTGTATTTGTCCGTCAAAATAGGTGATCGGACTTTGCATGGGTTGGTTTGTATTTTTTAGTTTTTTTGTTTTTTTGTTTTTTTTTGTTTTTTTTCTGTCTGTCCCAAGGATATCTCCCGAACCACTTGACCGAATCGCGTCAAATTTGGTCGGCTGGTGTGTCACCATGAGAGGAACGCATCCGCGCAAAATGTTTCGCCGTCGTGACCTTGACCTTGGCTTACGACCTTGAAAACCGAAAATCTTTAAGGGGCCATAACTTTCACACCGTTCGTGTTAGAGTCTTCGAATTTGGCATGTAGGTACTTTGGCTTATGCCTGTTCTGATGGTGGCATACCGATCAAGGTCAACGTCACGGTCCGGGAGACTGGTAGGCCTTGAATGTGGTAGGGGTCTACAAACTGGGTTTTAAGCTTTATTTTCCACATTTGTGCTTGACAGAAGCGCTTCAGATTGTATGTGGTACTGTATACCCTAGAGTAGAAAACATCCCAGCATAAATTATCGCCATGCTGACCTTGGCCTTGAAGTTTGACCTTGAAAACCGAAATTTCCTTCTTTGCACTATGTATTTCTTCTTCAAGCTGTATCTCGTGAACTAGAAGACAGAATCCCTTGCAATTTTGTGTCAGGATGTGACACTCGACGGGGTGTCGCAAGTGCGTGGCATTGCTGGTGACGGACATGTCTGCCGCTCGGCGACGCCCTTGTTGTAGATTTTGTGGTCCCCACTACCAAACCCACTGCACTGGAACAGGGTATACAGATTTTTGGGGGGATTAAAAAAAATGTGAGGGGGGTTCTGGCCTGTTCCACAATGCAATCATGTGTATGTAGAATTTAAAGGAACACATTCTTGTTTATCCTGTAAACAGGCTCCATATTCCCAATCTCCTTAAAGACCCACCACGTCACGTGTCAAAATCATGTTTTTTCGTGTTTTCTCTCTCACAGCTGGTAGGAAATCTTAAGAAATCTTCCAAGAATAAGAGGGACTGTGACACGTGACGTGGGGGGGGGGGGGGGGGGGGTGTCTTACAACTGTTTTATTAACTAGGCTACGCACAACATTAATACCGTTTATAGAGTGGGGATCTGTACAGGCTATCCAAAACAGCAACCTCGTTTTACTCACACCTGTGTACGAATGTTAGAAAAGAAGAGGGACAATACAGGATTGCCCAAAGATCACCTGCTGCAGTTTTACAGTATTTGACACAGTTTATAAATTGCGGGATAAGCTATAATTCGGAAAGGTAGAGAGTCGGTTTGACCCTTTCACCGCCAAAGTCGCATTTCTAGCACCACAGTGATTTAACACGTGTCACTAAAAGGCA
>CM065696.1:13963445-13970945 GCA_017654935.2 Phymorhynchus buccinoides
TGTGTGTGGTGTGTGTGTGTGTGTGTGTGTGTGAGAGTGTGTGAATGTCTATAGTGTATTTCTTTGTAAAGCGCCCTGAATAGAATTTTCTAGATATGTGCGCTATGTAAGTGCCAATTATTATTATATTATGATTACACGATCGGCTTTCAACTGTGGCACCAATCTAGATCTACACCCACACAAACCAACAAATTTGAGTCTAACACGTCATGTTATTGCAGGAGCCATTCATGTGGGTAAATGAAAATTAAAAATAAAAATAAAATTTCACCTGACAATCGTAAATACTTCATTCTTAATGTAATTCATTAAAAGTGATGAAAGTACCCATTTAACAAGCAAAAAATGCAACGCAAAGACATTCGTTGTGGGCACTAGGAGAAATCAGCCCCTTTTCACGTCGCAACGAAGGGCTTAGTACGCGTACCGAGAACTAGGACGAAAAGCATGACGTCATCGACCTTCCGGTCTCGGTGTGAAGTTGTCGTACGGTGCGCCCGCAAACACTCAACGCACATACACACGGACAGAGAAAGCAAATAGTCCTCATTCGAAATTGTAAGCATTCTCCTGTCTATAAAACGTGTGGGACAAACTGCATGTTGTTTTTGTTGATGTTGTTGTTGTTGTTGTTGTCGTACCCTGGCTAAAAGACTCCAGGGATCATCCCATAACAACCGAAGCACTTGGGACACTATGGTATAAATGCACTAACTTGTGATGAGAAAATTACGTGTGTGACAGTTTGTTTTATTACCATGCAACGCTGGTAGCCACACTCCGATTTCCGGAGGAGGACGACAAACGGTATAAATTAAAAAAAGTAAAAAAAAGTTAAATGTTCAGATACCATGATTCCAATAAAATAATTCTTTTCTACAGTTTGTTATAGTTTGAAAGTAAACGTATGGGAGAGAGACAGACAAACAGACAGACAGACAGGATCTCATTGTTGCTATAGTTGCCTGTTTCATGACACAAGCAGACTTGCATTCGAAGGTCAGAATCAAGGTTTCTTTTGCCTGTTTCATGAAACAAGAGGACCATTGTTGCCCATTTCATGAAACAAGCAACAGTTTTGCTTGTTTAATGAAACAGGCAACACGACTGCCTGTTTCATGAAACAGTCAAACTAATTGCCCGTTTCATGAAACAGGCAATTTCACAAATTTAGCTTGACATTTGCATTTATCTGCACAAGCGTATTACAAATATATGTGCGTGTGCGCATTAAATGCACACACATACACATTTTGTATGTGCGTATGTGTGTCCATGTATATCACAAATATGTCTGTGTGTTTTACAGTCAATGTAGCTCTGAACAAGTCGTACCATCAGAGCAGTTCTGGGGACTCCCAAATCGGCGCTAATGCAGCGGCCAATGGAGACACAGAGGGTGAATATAGTGAAAATTGCATGCGAAGCAGTACAGCTGATACTGATCATCCCTGGTATGAGGTGGACCTGGGCAGAGTGTACCCTGTGTACAACATTGACATCAACATTGACATCTGTCACGTACCGGTTGTGAGTTCAAATCACGATTCATATAATCATCTGCTTCTCTCTCTCTCTCTCTCATCTCTCTCTCTCTCTCTCTCTCTACTCTCTCTCGCTCTTTCTCCCCCCCCCCCCCTGTTTTTCTTTGCCTTTTTCCTTCTCTTCCCCCATGTTCTCTCTGGTTTGTCGTAGAGTATGAAATCATGCATGGGAAATGATGCATACCATTTTAGTAGCATCACCATCCTCAGTAATCAATATGGGAAAACATCGTCCAGGTTCAATTACACGTATAAGATATTATCTTCGAGAAATGTAAAGTTATTTATTCGCTCCACTTTCTGATACTGTGTAGCTATCTTGTTCTCATTTCCCTGAGAGCGAGAGAGAGAGAGAGAGAGAGAGAGAGAAGAGAGAGAGAGAGAGGAGATGAGAGAGAGAGAGAGAGAGAGAGAGAGAGAGAGACGAGAGAGAGAGAGAGAGAGACAGAGAAGAGAGAGAGAGAGACGAATACGAACCTTTTTGAGGGAATTTGAATAAGCTGAATCAGCTTTTTTACACCATGGCCTCAGGCAAAAAAGAAAAGAAAGTATAACATAAAATATTTATTACAAAAAAGGAAAAAAAAAAAAAGAAAAACAATCAAACAAGAACCCCGACACACGTACAAGCATATATGAAATAAGATTGCAAACACATGTCATTTGTACCTACATATTTTTCATTTCTTCACCAGCAAAGAGAGAGAGAGAGTGAGTGAAGAGAGGAGAGAGAATGAGAGAGACGAGAGAGAGAGAGAGAGAGATAGATAGAGAGATAGAGAGAGAGAGATAGATAAAGAGAGAGAGATAGAGAGAGAGAAGACGGAGAGAGAGACGAGAGGAGAGAGTTTGAGAGAGAGTATCTGGGTTTTTTGTTCAGACCAAACAAGACTGTACCCCATCCACCATCACAGTGGACGGAGAGACCTGTACCTCAGTCACGGGTCCCTGGGACGGCAGACAGAACAGTGTGACGTGTTCTGAGGTCATATATGGACAGAGAGTCCGGATCACCCTGGCGAGAGTGACTTGGATGAGTATGTGTGAATTTCAAATATGGGGTGAGTTCAAAATGTGTGTAACTAATGTTATTGTACCTGTGTGTCTGTTACACATTTTCAAAATAGTTTCTGTCAACATGCCATCCAATTTGTTTTTAAATCGGTATTAATACTTTTGAACCAAAGACGTTTAAAGCGTCTTGTATGGCACTTGTGTATCTTAAGAACACGAATGCACGCACGCGCGCACGCGCGCACACGCACACGCACGCACGCACGCACGCACGCACTAACGCACGCACGCACACACACGCACACACACACACACACACAACACACACACACACACACACACACACACACACACACACACACACCATTTATGATACACATACATGTGGGTTTTTGTGTGTCTAAGATCACTGTATGGTGGATAGACTTTAAATTAAAGAACGAACACACACACACACACACACACACCACACACACACACACGCGCGCGCGCGCGCGCGCGCGCGCGCCTCCGCGCGCCACAGAGAGAGAGAGAGAGAGAGAGAGAGACAGAGAGAGAGAGAGAGAGAGAGAGTGAGAGAGATATATTGAGAGAGAGAGAGAGAGAGAGAGAGAGAGAGAGAGAGAGAGAGAGATTAGGGATATTTCTATTGGGATACAGCCGCCAGTGTTAATGCTAGCTGGACATCGGTAAAATGTTTTTTTAAATTATGAAACAGTCATAAACTTACATGCTTGTTTTGTTTTAGCATGCAGATGAACATTGGTACAGATGCAGTTTAACCCCCCTATAATGTTTATGGCATTAATCTCAAAGTGTGGTTCCTTCTATTGTATTACACTAACCCAAACCTGATACTAACCTTACCCCTTTCCCAAGCAGTCTAGAGAAAATGTGGTGTGGGTGCTTGAAATGTGTTGTTGCTTTCTTTATTTTCATTGCCCCCCGTGTTTCCTTTTTCGCAAATATGCTGTATGTGTTTTTCTACGGGTCTGTAAACAAGTAACCAGCGAACGTACATAGACTGTCAATACTTTAATGCTACGTTCTGGTACTGGATTTTATTTTCTATTATTTTGTATTAAAAATGTCTATTTTTTCAGTATTACAATAATTGCTACATTGTTGCTTATTATCTTATCACTGTCCAGTGCCCGAAGGGGTCAGTGATTGTCCAGCTGGTCAGCACGGGTCAACCTGTGACATGGACTGCAGTGACCACTGTGGGGAGGGACCTGGGAAGAACTTCTGTGACCAAGGCACTACAAACTGTTATGACGGTCAGTACAGAAAACAACAACCTCAACTACTACTACTGCTGCTGCTACTACTAGTTTCTACTTACTACTACTACTGCTGCTGCTACTACTAGTACTACTACTACTACTACTGCTACTAACTAGTACTACTACTACTACTACTACTGCTACTACTACTACTACTACTACTACTACTACTACTACTACTACTACTACTACTACTTACTACTACTTACTACTACTACTACTACTACTACTACTACTACTACTACTACTACTACTACTACTACTACTGCTGCTGCTGCTACTACTACTACTACTACTACTACTACTACTACTACTACTACTGCTACTACTACTACTACTACTACTACTCTACTACTACTACTACTACTGCTACTACTACTACTACTACTACTACTACTACTACTACTACTACTACTACTACTACTACTACTGCTGCTGCTGCTGCTGCTTGCTGCTACTACTACTACTACTACTACTGCTGCTGCTGCTACTACTACTACTACTACAACAACTACTACTACTACTACTACTACTACTACTACTACTACTACTATACTACTACTACTACTACTGCTGCTGCTGCTGCTACTACTACTACAATTGCTGCTGCTACTACTCTACTACTACAATTGCTGCTGCTGTTGCTGCTGCTACTGATAGTACTATAACAAGTTTGTAATTACAACAAAAAGGAACCTCGTGTTTCCAGTTGTATATTCTGCTGGACAAAACAAAATAGACAAGTGCATTTTATATGCGCATAAAAGAACGGCTCATTCAAATCATTTTGATTCTATCAGGTATCCCAACTTTATTTTTAATGAGCAACGAAACTTAGGGATGCATTGCCATTGGAGGCATTTCAAATGTTTTGGCAAACCATACCTCTATTTTAGTGCTCGGTTAAAACAAAAATTGGGATGCTCGAAAGAGGCAAAATTAGATGCATGTCAAAACGAGACATCTGGTCGTAATCTTTGCTCATTTTCATGCCTAATTATGGTACGCGTACAGAGATCAACAAAAGTTAAGCATCACGTTTTCTTAAAAGAGCAGAACAAAAATTGCAAGGTAAAATCCTTTGATATTTTACATATCTTAAATCAATTATGTATACACCATGACCCTAAAAGGTCATTGCATGCTTGTCATTAGTTTTGAAGCAATAGTTCAACAAATAACGCAACCCCCTAAGTTTAAAAATCACAAAACACAGCTGCTCAAAACTTGTCAATGCCCACCCAAGCAGCAATCAATTTAACTGTATAAGCAGCAGGGATGTTGTGACATATTCAAAGGGTTCATGAGACATTGTGTAAACATTTTACCTTGCCGACAACAGTGGACACACCCAATTTTCACGCTTTTTGTCTATGCGTGTGCTTATGTTAACGGCAAGTGTGAAAAACAGTAACTTCATGCCAATACGCTTACTGTTGTTAAATAAAGATTCATTTCATCTCTTTCCTCTCTCTTACTCTCTCTCTCTCTCTCTCTCTCTCTCTCTCTCTCTCTCTCTCTCTCTCTCTCTCTCTCTCTCTCTCTCTCTCTCTCTCTCTCTCTATGTGTGAGTACGTGCGTGCGTGCGTGCGTGCATGCGTGAGTACGTGCCCACGTACACACGCACTTGTGTGTGCGAATGAGTGTGGCTCTGTCTGTATTAAATACATTTTTAAATACATTACATGAACTTTATTACGAATGTATGTATGTATATGTCGGTATTTCTGTGTGTCGCTGTGCAAACGTCTCAATGGTAAAAAGAATGTACTGATGACACGTGCAGAGTGTGTTGCTGGGTGGCATGGTGACCAGTGTTCCATGGCCTGTGCTGAACGATGCGGGGATAGCGGATGCGATAGAAACACAGGGGACTGTGAGTCGTGTAGCACTGGATACAGGGGAGACAATTGTGCAGGTAATTCTCAAGGACTAATAAAAGAGGTTACTTTTAAGCATAGACGCCCTAGTTAGAAAAGTAAATACAAAAGAAACTTTAGCATTTCATCGACTCTAAATTACATCAAAGTTAAATCAACTAGATCATGTATAGGTGGTGGGAGGAGGTGGTCCCTCATTGAAAGTCAAATTCGGCTGAGGTAGTTACATCAGTAATTCATAAAGCCAGTAAGACTCTCTAGAGCCCTGATAAATACTGAAGCGAATGATTCGAAATGTTTTCTAGAAAAGCGAGATATTTTTACACTTCTCTTATTGATACAAAATTTAATTAAGGAACCAGACGCGACTTACCGTTAATACTTATTTTGGGCTTGACATGCTTAATTGGTTGGGCAAAGAAACCTTGGAATTGTTTATGGTCTCTGCACGAGGGAACATTTTTCACTCTTTCTCCATGGCTTGTATATCAGTGTTGCCATGGTGGAAGATTAAAAATGTCCACGTGTACAGGGACCCTTAATTGTGTGATCCAATGACTTAAACAAACACAACAACAGCAACACCGCTTTGTCATGTGCATAGCGTACGGGCTTAATTTATAAAGGGCACCTTTACTATGCATTCGTTTACGTGCTTCTGATGTTTTGATCCAATACAAAATGTTCCAGGTAAGGGTATCGATTTAAACACATTGATTTATACAGTGGAACCTTCCTTATAAGACCTATTATAAGACTCCCTCCCACATAAAACCTACTTCTCTGAGACATTGCCCTTCTTTGTAAGTATTAAAATTACCTCCCTTATAAGATTCCTCCCTTATAAGACCTCATTTTGGATGATTTGTTAAGGTCTTATAAGGGAGATTCTACTGTAGTAAACATATTATTTATGGGAATGTCTAAATACATACGTTAAAAAAGCGTAATATATCTAACAAGAATGACCAAAAATCAGTTTATATTCTTTTTTATACGCCATACTTCTTCCTCCTTCCCCTAGTTATTTTGTTCTTGTTGATTTAACAGCCATGTTATGGATTATGTACAGAGTGTGCGGACACATACTACAAAACCGTCAATGACGCGTGCAAGGAGTGCAGCTCTGACTGTTTGTCACAAACATGCGCAGATGTCACAGGCCAATGTCATGGTCAGTTGATACTGCTGCTGCTGCTTTGCTTTCTATTTTATTTTTAATATAAAATTGCTTGTCATGTATTTCGATGGCTTGGAGTCAAAACGGACTATCGTTTATTTAGGTAGCCCATTGAATTATTATTGAAATTATTGTGAAAACTAATCACTTTGTATCAAACAAAGGCTGCAGAAATAAAAAAAAAAGCCTATTCCCCGTTTTAGATTATTTGCAGTCTTTCATAATACAAGTTCTTAGTTTTTGTAATAACGTCAATAAATAAGTCAATGGACTATCTAAAGATAGTCCGTTTTTTTTGACTCTAAGCCATCGATTTCACGCGTGTAATGAAATAAAAAACTGTAACTGGCGCATAAACTGATTTTGTGCTTCTTGCATTTTCAACAGCGCTCTCTCCTCTCTCTCTCCTCTCTCCGCCTCTCATTCTTCCGTACCTCCTCCTTCTCTCTCTCCTCACCCATACAACCTCTCTTCGCAACACTCTCCTTGGCTTCTTGCATTTTCAACAACTAATCTCTCTCTCTCTCTCTCTCTCTCTCTCTCTCTCTCTCTCTCTCTCTCTCTCTCTCTCTCTCTCTCTCTCTGTGTTCTGA
>CM065696.1:13975945-13993445 GCA_017654935.2 Phymorhynchus buccinoides
ATAAACATTCAAGTAGTGTGGAATTAGCTGCAGTGAAACGCGTGTTACAGGTCTGATGAAACACAACTACCTTTTTAGGTGGATTAAATAATTTTAATTCTTTAAACAGGTTATCTTTCTTTTCTTACCGAGTTCTATGCTACATGTGTGTAAGCGCATGCGGCGCGTATGTATTTGTGCATACCTTTGTATGTGTCTGTTTGATATATCTGTGTGTGGCTTATGGTTGCCAGTGTGTGTGTTCGTGCGCCTGCACACGTGTAAGCATGTTCTCATGTGTGTGTGTGTGTGTGTTGGTGTTCGTTCTTTAATTTAATGTCTATCCACCTTACAGTGATCTTAGACCCAAACACAAATCACATATAAATCATCTAAATAAATAGGTGGGGCAGGGTGAGGGGTGTATTGGTCTTTTTGCATCACATAACTAATGTCAGTTAAATGTTACTGAAGCGATTAAACTTACTTAGAATTGAACCCAAATATTAAAAGAAAACAGTCAATAAAACTGATGAATAGCATTAAAGTAAAATAATAATAACAACAAAAACACACCCTAATAAATGTCCAATAGGACTCCAAAGAAGACGACTTCCAACTTTTGTTTTATTCATTCATGTTCTCATACGTCGACATTGATGGTTCAATGTCCAATATCCAAGCAGGTAAATGTTTTTCATATTTTCACACAGAAAAAGCACGTGGAATGGTGTAATATGCTGTCCACATGTTGCAAGTCACGTGTTTACAAAATTTGGTTTTCAAAGCATTAAGCCAAAATCTAAAAATTAAACTTTTTTTAAATCCACCCTTGATGAAGACTCAATTCCTGTTTTGACATCTATTTTTTAATTTTTTTTAATAGAAATTTTCCTTTCTTGTCCTTTGTTTTATTACTGAAAATGAAGTTTATTTTTGTCCCAGCATGCTTTTTCTAAAAGACTGTAATTCTCATGTAGGGATAAAGGAATATATATCAGTGATTGTAACATGTTTGGCTATCGGGTCAACCCTTTCGTTTGCAGATAATCCGCAGTGTGGTAGAGCCCAACAGAATTCAATAGAAGAACCACGTAAAGACAAAAATGAATTAAGTGGTACATTTCTGATATGAGTTCACCTCTCACTCTTGTAGTAGAATTTTTGTTTGTGGCACAAGCCACAAACCTATAACTCACTTTGTCGGTCGGTCTGTCTGTCTGTCTGTCGGTCGGTCGGTCCAAAATTGTCGCACTTCAAATCGAGGCTACAAAATTGTCGCACTTCAAATAGAGGCTGCACTTCAAATTGAGGCTGCTCTTTAAAAATTTTCGTTTTCATCTTAGCCTCGTTGTGGATCCGAAAAGCTGTTAATAGTATCACTTGAATTTGCAGTCAACTTTAAGTATAACCGTTTCAAAGAGTCTTTCTATTCCTAAAATGCTACATTTTCAAATACAACAACCCTAAAAGTTTAATTTGTACATAAATGAATGTATACAAAGTAAGGTAAAATGCAACAGAGATACAATTATAATCATTCTTATACAGTCAAAATGCAAATTAAAACAGCCTAGAAATACGACGTCACGTCGTGGATTGGCTGAGGTTGATGAAACCGTTGACTTTTATCGCTTCTCGGCCTTTTGGCTAAGATCAAAGTGTAGTATTCTTATCAGCTTATCTGATACGCTTCCTATCGGGGGCTTCGATATTAAACTGATTTTTGAACCTCGGCAAAGTGTTAGGGGCTTGCTCCACCTTCGCCATGGGTTGGCCTGGTATTGCAGTTCCTCCAGGATCGGCCCACTCTCCCCAAACTTTCTTTCCTCCGTTTTTTGTTTGTGGCACAAGCCACAAACCTATAATTCACTTTGTCGGTCTGTCGGTAGGTCCAAAATTGTCGCACTTCAAATCGAGGCTGCTCTTTAAAATGATGTTTCGTTTTCAATTGTCGCACGCCACAAACGAGCTTGTTTAAAGACTATTTTGAGTCGACACAAAATAGTATTTGAAATATAGAAAATGGAAAACCCAGAAGAAAGTGTAATACCATAATAATGGTAACAAGTTCGGCAGTAAATATGGAAACATTTTTACTAAGGTGGCAAGCTCTACTTTTAAGTATGGAATTATAAATGCGGCACCTGACAAAATGACTGTCAAGTACAGAGCCGTATCTGTATATTTTAAGATGATTTACATGCGTTTCATTTATATGTAATTTATCATATGTTGTCAGCAAGGGCCCATCACATTTTCTTAAACTTGTATATTCAATATCAGTGCTAAAAGACACCTGAGGGGCAACATTTTGCTGCTCAACACCCGATTTTGATAATAATTCAGACGTATATGAGGCCATTGTTATCAGAGAATCAGTTTTCTGTGCCCGCTTAGGAAAGTGTATTTTTGTGAATGCAGTATGTGTGTGTGTGTGCGTGTGCGTGTGCGTGCGTGCGTGCGTGCGTGTGCGTGTGCGTGCGTGTGTGCGTGTGTGTGTGTGTGTGTATATGCGTGCGTGCGTATGTGTGTGTGTGTGTGTGTTCAAAGACAACTACAAAATGTTAATTACAGGTTATTTATGACCCATATGAATCAAGAATGATTGATAAACAGAACATGGACAGTGCACAATTGAAAAAAAATAAAAACAATAATAAATAGAACAATACCTTGAACTCATGAAAGAAACGCACCTAGGCACGAGCGAGGGGGGGGGTGGGGGGGTGGGGGGGGGGGGGGGGGGGGGGGGGGGGGGGGGGGGGGGGGGGGGGGGGGGGGGGGGTGGGGGGGGGGGGGGGTGGGGGGGGGGGGGGGGGTTTCTGTTTCTGTGGCGTTTGTGTCTTTGTGCCAGAGAGAGAGAAATTATTTACAAATCTCATCCAAATGTCACAGACATCCAAATGGGAAAGGGGAATTGCCAAGAAGCGCGAAATGGTCAGTTTGCGCGAATTTTCCTCTATACAATTTGCGCGAACATGAAGAAACAAGTTGAGCGACTATCCCACAGACAGAGACATAAAGAGACAGAGCGAGAACGCACAAACGAACGAACACAAACATACACATTAAATTTTAATGACACCTAAAATATTTTTCAGATTGTTTATGCTAAGGTTCAGTCTGTTTTATTGTATTCTTTTTAAGAGATTAGAAAGTATTGAGAAAGTACATTTGTTGGCATGCAAAAGATATTTAGGACTGCCGTTAAAAAATATATACGTGTGTGTGTGTGTGTGTGTGTGTGTGTGTGTGTGTGTCAAGTCAAGTCAAGTCAAGTCAAGTCAAAATTATCTTTAATGACGATAAAAGAGTAAGCTACAAGCTTTTTTTTCATCCTGTCGTCATGAAAAGAAAAAACATACTGAATCAATAAAATTTAAAGATCAACAATGAAACTTGGCGTACGGAACCAAAGCACAATGAACAAATATCAAAAACAAATCAGACATAAATCATGACTAGCAAATACATTATGTACAAAATATAAATAGAAATGCAATCATACTTTGAAAGGGAGAGAGCAAGAGGTGGGACAAGAAAAAAACATTGAGACATAGACGCTGATAGAGACATCGTAAAGAAGAGAAAAATAAAAAGGAGCCTGATAGAGTGTGTATGAGAGAGAGAGAGAGAGAGAGAGAGAGAGAGAGAGAGAGAGAGGGTGAGAGGGTGAGAGAGAGAGAGAGAGAGGGGGTGAGAGAGAGAGAGAGAGAGAGAGAGAGAGAGAGAGAGAGAGAGAGAGAGAGAGAGAGAGAGAGAGAGAGAGAGAGAGAGTCGCGGACGTGCAAAAAATCTAACTTACAATTGCAGAGAGGACCACTCTCATAGGGCCACCATGCTGCATGCATCATGCACTATTTGTACTTGTTGCACTAGGAATTAGTTTGCTCGTTTCCCTTTTGGCTCACGAAGTGAGTCTATAGTTTGATAGTTGTTCGGTTGTTCGTTCTTTAGTTTAACGTCTGTTCACCCGCAAGTGATATTAGCCCCCAAAAAAAAAAAAAAAATAAATAAATACATATACTTGTGTGTTTGTGTGTGTGTGTGTGTTGTGTGTGTGTGTGTGTGTGTGTGTGTGTGTGTGTGTGTGTGTGTGTGTGTCTGTGTGGTGTGTGCGTGTGCGTGTGCGTGTGGTGTGTGTGTGTGTGTGTGCTGCATACGTGGTCTAATCTCCAAACTTTAATCGTTGGCATTTTCTCGGGAAATAGAAGGCGTACATTGTTCAAACTTTGCATACATATAGATGTTTATGCAAGCTTTCAAACAATAATGATTTGAATAATTAAATACTTAAAACAACACTGTAAACAGATAACAAACAGATAACATTTTAGATTAGTGGGTTAGAGAGTATTCAACAGGCAACATGAGTTAAGAAACTCATCAACACTGAAAGCCTCGATAGCTCATTGGTAGAGTGTCTGTCTGTCATGCCAATGGTTCTGGTTCGATTCTCGGCAAAGGCACTTTTTTATTTTATTTAAATTTATTTTTAGTTGTATCCATTAAGGATGGTTTTATTTGTACTTTAAACACCCCCCTCATGTTAATTTATTTTGCATGTGCGTTGTGTTAAGTGTGTGGAAGGCTTGCTGAAGTGTGTATGCTCTTGTTATATGAAAAGATGTATTATTTTATGTATATTTGTTTTCTTGTAATGTTTGATTGCTTTGTCAATTATTGTTAACTTGTTTTTGTCGAGGACATTGTGAACAAAGTATTGTTGCTTATCCATTTATCCTCTCAATTCAATTCTCTCTCTCTCCCGCCTGAATACTGGCCAAGAACGGAGACTAATCTGGCGTACCTGCTCTGTATGCTTAGTCCAAAGCCGACTGTTCCCCTCCCTCATCACAAGGGACGGGGAGACCTGTGCCATTTCACTCCCATACATCATGAGATTACTCTCTTTAATTATTTCTGAACAATTCCTATTCCGAGGTGGTTGCAATAGCGGACACTGATCTGATATGTCTCTATTCGTTCAGGGCGACACCGACTGTTCCCCTCCACCATCACAGTAGACGGAGCCACATGTGCTAGTGGCATCATTAAACCTTCATCAGGCAGACAGAAAAGTGTGACGTGTTCTGAGGTCTTGTATGGAGAGAGAGTTCGGCTCACTCTGGATGGAACGGATCACCCACTGAATATGTGTGAAATTCAAATATGGGGTGAGTGTTTAGTTTAAGAGATCAGTAATGTGTATGCAAGCTTTATTCGGCTTATTATGCAGACATTTAAATGCTAAATATATTTATCTATTTTGTATTTTCATATTCATATATTTATGTTTAAATAATAAAGAAAACATTATCAGTTATTTTAAGTCTTGCGTTTACACAAAATTAATGTTGTTCACTCTTCAAAGTTAAAAAATCTAAAACCTTAGAATTATAATTATGAATACAGTGCCATCCGCCGTTAGGTTAAGATGATACTTTTACCCCTGCATAATCTTCAAAGTTAGAAAACATTTTATTTTTCTTATTGTAAGAGAAAGTCAGTTGTAGCAGAAATAGTAGTAGTAGTAGTAGTAGTAGTAGTAGTAGTAGTAGTAGTAGTAGTAGTAGTAGTAGTAGTAGTAATAGCAGCAGCAGTAGTAGTAGTAATGGCAGCAGCAGTAGAAATTAGTAGTAGTAAGTAGTAGTGGTAGTAGTAGTAGTGGCAGCAGCAGCAGCAGCAGTACTAGTGGTAGTAGTAGTAGTAGTAGCAGAAAGCTTACATACAGTGTCTTTGGTAGTAGTAGTGGCAACAACAGCAGCAGCAGCAGCAGCAGTTATAGTGGTAGTAATAGCAGCAGACTTGGCAGTAGACTCTAGCAGTGCATTCACTTTGTCTTTATTTGGGTTGGATTCTGTTTATAATGCCTGTGCAGTGCTTGATGGAGTCAGCCAGTGTCCAGCAGGTCAACACGGGTCATCCTGTGACACGGACTGTAGTGACCTCTGTGGGGAGGGGCCTGGGAAGAACTTCTGTTACCAGGAGACTGCACACTGTTACGATGGTCAGTGAAGGAAACAATAACTGTAATCTACCAATGTAAATGCGACTAAAGCTTATTACTATTATTATCATTTTTGGATAAGATACACTCACTCATGTATAAGAGTACTGTGTTCAGAACAAAAAAGTTACTATTTCCGTACAAATATGATGCAGGGGGTGAAAGAGTTGATTTGATGGAATGGAATACATTTGCATTCGATTGGCGTGGGTGATGAGTAAAGGTGGAAATCTATAGTGTAGGGATAGGATACATAAACCTATTTTAAGGTCTTAGGACTAGGCAAATATCTTATTGAATACTAAATGATATCGAATACAAATATCAAATAACATATATGTTTAAAACTTTTTTCCTGTTTATTATCGCTAAAGCAAATCTTGATTGGGACTAATTATTGTTGTTTAATTATGCAGGCTGTGTTGATGGATGGTATGGTGACGTGTGTTCCACGCCCTGTTCCCAAAGATGTCAGAATGAGGAATGTGACCGTGACACAGGACAATGTATCGCATGTATCACTGGGTACGGCGGACACAATTGTACAGGTAACTGTCATATTATGCTGAATATAAATTTGATTATAGGTTACTTTTGTGAACGTTTTTTTAATTGAATTTTGTTTCCATTTTACAAATTTCATGAAGACAAAACAAAGACACACACACATACCTACACACAGTGACATAATAGTTATAATAAAAATGATGACTACAATAGTAATTCCATCTCTATCATAACTGTCACGAATATAATTGATAACACCTTTTGTGAACTTCTAATTGCATAAATTAAATTATATTACTGCCTTATAAATTTGACTGCCTATGAAACAATAGAAAGCGCATTGATCAACAAAATAATCAAGTAAAGATTCAATAAGCTACGTGTACACAAGACTCTTTGAAAAAAAATACATTTATGGTTTCTAATGTACACTAGCGAACAAAAGTTAGGCCCAGAAAGACAATCATCTCCGAAAACTCACGAACTCAATAAAACGCACCCAGCTCATAACAAAACTGAATTTATTCTTTTAACATTAAGTTCATTCCAAGAAATCATTAATCAGAACGAGTTCAGTCAACAAAATGTCCCTTTCAACAACTTCCCCCTCCTCTTGAAAAGTCACACTCAGAATCAATTAGCGACCAAAAGTTACTGACTGTTCCAAAGTGCAATGATTCCGAGTGTGACTTTTCAAGAGGAGGGGGAAGTTGTTGAAAGGGGCATTTTGTTGACTGAACTCGTTCTGATTAATGATTTCTTGGAATGAACATAATGTTAAAAGAATAAATTCAGTTTTGTTATGAGCTGGGTGCGTTTCATTGAGTTCGTGAGTTTTCGAAGATGATTGTCTTTCTCTGCCTTAACTTTTGTTCGCTAGTGTATAATCGTTCACAGGTTTGTACCATTTGAAATGTTTATGTAATGCAACAGGACCAACACTTTATGAAAGTACTGTGGCTAGAGGTATAAAAGAAAGGATAACATACCTCCTTACTGAAGGGGTCTTTTAAAAAATCAAATTATCAGAACAAGTTATTATCCTAAACAATCAATCAATCAATCAATTATTTATGGTATTGACTCAGGTGCAAGGCACGATTGATGCAGGGTAAATGTTTTTTTTTAGGGATATTCCACTTTCGCTTTTTTATTTTCACTTTGATGAATCCACAATAAATAATTTTTGAGTGCCCCAATCCATGTTTCCACGAAACGCTTCACACTGTAGTGTCTATATTGAAACTTATTTAACAATATTAATATGCATACAAAATGGACATTCATCATCTTTGAACTGGCGCAAAGTTGATGAGAGTGAGAAATAAGGCTAGTGAGAAGAAATCAAATCGTACATGCCAAAGTAGCAGTCGCTATTTTCTACAATGTAAAAACACAACTATTGAAGAGATAAATAAAATATTGTATTTGTCTCTGTGCAGAGTGTGACGAAGAACACTACAAACCCACTACAGGCGAGTGCATGATGTGTAGCTCTGCATGCCATTTACAAAGATGTTCCGATATCTCAGGAGCATGTGATGGTGAGTAGAAATGGATAATTATATTTGTTTGTTTTGTTATGATTTTTGTTTCAATTTGACGTGCATCACACATATAACTATATCTACTGGTTACTCTCTCTCTCTCTCTCTCTCCTCTTCATCTCTCTCTCTCTCTTCTCTCTCTCTCTCTCTCTCTCTCTCTCTCTCTCTCTCTCTCTCTCTCTCTCTCTCTCTCTCTCTCTCTCTCTCTCTCTCATCTTCTCTCAGTTTACATAATGTAGTCTAAACTCGTACACATTATATATACTAAGCCCGGAATCTGAACAATTCCGCCACCACAAGCCAAGGCGACATTAAGCAAACAGCTGTCATGTGATTATTCCAGGCTGCGTTTTTGGTTTCTATGGAGACCAGTGTGACGTGACATGCCCCACAAGAAACTGTCAGCTGTGTCATCAGTCCACAGGAAACTGTCTAGTCTGCTACAACAATCTGCAGGATCCGAACTGTACAGGTCAGTTCTTTAGAATGTTTGAATGATTCCTACAAAACATGTTCATTTAGTCGCAGATGACATGGTTGTCATACATGCTGGATACTTGTCTCTCTGTAAGCTAATATTAGTATACTGTTTCCCCGTCTGTCTTTCTTTTCATCGCAATCACTGAAAGGAAGCTGGGTTACCATCGTGGCTTTTATCATTCGAGTGATTCCCGTTTTTATTTCTTCCCACTTTTAATGGGTTTTTGTGTATTTGTTTCTATTATATAGTTTGGTTTAATTTGGTGGGAAGTGCTATTCGTAAATTTGAAGTATTTGATTGATTTGATTAAACAATTGTAATATTATATGCTACAATTTAATAAATAAATAAAAACACAAATAAATAAATAACATTATAGATAAACACACCCTGGCTCAAATGTTGGTAAATATTATATAATGCCGGGCTGTGTGTTCCCAATGCCGGTTGTGTGGTTTTCAAGAATAAAATTAATGTTATTCTTGAATGAATAAATAATTAAATATATATATATATATATATATATTGACCAGTGTGTGTCATTCCTGAAGAAGAGAGGACACCCTCTCGAAAGCTTGAATTAAAATTGGAACGACCACGGATTTGTTGTAGTTTTCTTTATTTTTGTGTTATATATATATATATATATATAATATATATATATATATATATATATATATATATATATATATATATATATATATATTATATATATATATAGAGAGAGAGAGAGAGAGAGAGAGAGAGAGAGAGAGAGAGAGAGAGAGAGAGAGAGATACAACAAACAGCTAACTAACTAAATAAAAAATATCCCCTGAAGGCAGAGTGTGGCTGTGGACGTGGCGGGGTAATCAAAACCGGTCACACACGTAACACTTTCATCCCTAGCTGATGCAATTGTACCATTGGGTTCAAGTGCTTCGGATGCTGGGATGATCCATGGAGTCTTTTAGCCAGGGTACGTCAACAACTGCAAACAACAACAACAACAACAGATAACTAACAACTTACTGATTAACTAACTAACTAACTAAGATGAACAACAAAAAAACGAACGCCCACGTTGTTTCTGGTAATATTTCGGAAATTTATTTACTTCCCTTTATCAAACACAATCATGGAATAAAGTAAAATATGATGTGTGTGCCACACTCGATGGTAAATCTTATGAAGACAGTTCACTGTTTATTAACTAACTAACTAACTAATTGACTGGCTAACTAACTGCCTGCTTGCTTGACTAAATACATAGGTGTGTGCCTCTGAAGTATTATTTGAATACAAAAACATTACTTATGCTTTCAGTTCTCCTTCTGTTTGGCTAATATGGGAAGTAAAATAAATACAGAACATATATCAGCGCACAAATGTTATCACTCCATTTTATAATTATCTAAAACTTGAATTGATGCTAAAAGAAATCGTAATATGGGTGTTATTAAATACAACTCTCACGTGGCTATATATCCTGAGATATGTATCACCTGGGCATCATTATTTTCTCTTAGTGTCACCATAATATAGCAAGTATTCCCTGATAAAAAGAAATGATGTCTAAGATATCAAACGTTTAGTACGTGAACTTATCTGAAGCTGTAAACAGATCTTAAACTCTCACAAAAAAACTTACTTCACCTACGTTATGACATTTTAATTTTTGTGTGTTTTTAATGTATTTCTGTATGCCATTTCAGATTGTCTTGAAAGTTATTACAAGCCAGAGGGCCAGGAAGAGTGCAGCCAATGCACGTGGACATGTAAATCAGGCACAGTGTGTGACCAGACCACAGGCCACTGTCCAGCCTGTCCACCTGGTAAACAGGGTGACCGCTGTGACCAAGGTACAGTGTGCACACTACATCAATGAAGAAAACAGTAGAACTGGTGATAGTAGATCTTAACACACTGCATGAATGGAGAAAACAGTAGAACTGGTGATAGTAGATCTTAACGCACTGCATGAATGGAGAAAACAGTAGCACTGGTAATAGTAGATCTTAACACACTGCATGAATGGAGAAAACAGTAGAACTGGTGATAGTAGATCTTAACACACTGCATGAATGGAGAAAACAGTAGAACTGGTGATAGTAGATCTTAACACACTGCATGAATGGAGAAAACAGTAGAACTGGTGATAGTAGATCTTAACACACTGCATGAATGGAGAAAACAGTAGAACTGGTGATAGTAGATCTTAACACACTGCATGAATGGAGAAAACAGTAGAACTGGTGATAGTAGATCTTAACACACTGCATGAATGGAGAAAACAGTAGAACTGGTGACAGTAGATCTTAACACACTGCATGAATGGAGAAAACAGTAGAACTGGTGATAGTAGATCTTAACACACTGCATGAATGGAGAAAACAGTAGAACTGGTGATAGTAGATCTTAACACACTGCATGAATGGAGAAAACAGTAGAACTGGTGATAGTAGATCTTAACACACTGCATGAATGGAGAAAACAGTAGAACTGGTGATAGTAGATCTTAACACACTGCATGAATGGAGAAAACAGTAGAACTGGTGATAGTAGATCTTAACACACTGCATGAATGGAGAAAACAGTAGAACTGGTGATAGTAGATCTTAACACACTGCATGAATGGAGAAAACAGTAGAACTGGTGATAGTAGATCTTAACACACTGCATGAATGGAGAAAACAGTAGAACTGGTGATAGTAGATCTTAACACACTGCATGAATGGAGAAAACAGTAGAACTGGTGATAGTAGATCTTAACACACTGCGTGAATGGAGAAAACAGTAGAACTGGTGATAGTAGATCTTAACACACTGCATGAATGGAGAAAACAGTAGAAATGGTGATAGTAGATCTTAACACACTGCATGAATGGAGAAAACAGTAGAACTGGTGATAGTAGATCTTAACACACTGCATGAATGGAGAAAACAGTAGAACTGATGATAATAGATCTTAACACACTGCAGGAATGGAGAAAACAGTAGAACTGGTGATAGTAGATCTTAACACACTGCAGGAATGGGGAAAACAGGAGAACAAGTGATAGTAGATTTTACATTGCATCTCAACAAAATGCTTGAAAAAGTAACACTTGTCATAGTTGATCTTAACACACTACGTGAATGTTGAAAACCGTACAACAGATCTACACTGTATTTTGGGGGTCGATTATTGAATATGCTTGTGTCAAGAGAGCTGTTAACTGATTCGCAACACGCTGCTAGAATACTAGCAACGCCCGAGTTTACCGATGCTGACACGCTGCTAGTATTTAAGCAACAGGCAAGATGTCCCTGAGGCCGACAGTGGTGTGGCTGCTTTCAACTCATTCAATTAAACACACAATAACGAATTGGTTTTCGAATGTTATATTATTTAAAAGATTATCGATACATCTAAACCATCATACAAAAATAAAGTCACTGTGATTTCCGACATTTTTAAGATAATTTATTGAAAAGGGCCAAAATCGGGTCTCCAGAAGGAATTTCTACTCCTTGACTGCAGTGTCCTGAGGGAATACGGAGCAGCGAGAGGGGTTGTGTTGAAAGTGCTAAAGGGGCTATAGAATTGATGTGGCTATTTCAGTACTTCTTTAAAGGTCTTTCTTTGAGAAATAGCATGGGTGATACCTTGGACATAGAGACATATATCATGATTTACGTTCTTTTTGTGCAGACTGTGACGCAGGATGGTACGGCCAAGAATGCACAGCGGAGTGTGGCCATTGTGTCAACGATGAACCATGTGCTCCACTGACAGGAGAGTGTGCAGAGGGCTGTGAAGATGGATGGAAGACAGACCTCTGTAATGAAGGTAAAGATGATTGACAAACTATTTGAAAGAAGGTAACGAGAAGGGACTAACCTCTATGATTAGGGCAATTATTGTAAGGAAAATAATGACCCAACAGACTTCATTTCAGCTTAGATTCTGGGGCAGATATTTTCCCCACAGAAATACACGTAGAAAATGGACGGAAACTAAACCACTTTAATGAAGGTAATAAGGACAGACATATGATTTTAATAATTAATTATTAAGATAATGATTATTATTATGATTATTATTATGATTATTATTATTATTATTATTATTATTATTATTATTAAGATACATATCTTAATTATGAAGATAGTGAGAACACACGGTCCTCTATAGTTAGGGCTCCTACACAGGTAGGCTCAGATCACTGCTTCATCTTTTTTGTAATCTTAGGGCTGATCAGGCTTTGTTTGTTAACATGTTCTTATGTTTATTTTGTGTTTGTGGAGCCACAAACCTATAACTCACTTTGTCGGTCGGTCGGTCTGTCGGTCGGTCGTCGGTCGTCCAAAATTGTCGCACATTTTGACAAAATTGTCGCACTTAAATCGAGGCTGCACTTCAAATTGAGGCCGCTCTTTAAAATGATGTATTTTAAAGCGTACAAAATAATAAACATACGTAATACAGACACTACAACAGACACGACGAGTATGCGGTGCTTCTTTTGATGAGTATAAGTAGGATACATAGTTTTAAATGTTTTCCAAAAGATATAAAAAGTTACGAAATGGTGCAGAGATAACATTCTGGTTTACAGATTAAAATTATTGAAAAGCCAGGGGAGGTGACTCATGATTGGAGTGGTAAAAATAGACCGCGTGCCACAAACTAATACGATTTCGCGCTTGTTATTATGAGGAGTTAAGTTATGTTTTCATGTGAGGGCTAAACAATCTTATTAAACGACTTTCTGTATAACCCTCTTCACAATCTCAACACACTGAGTACTGTGGCAGAGCTATAATGATAGGTCAACTGGTTTTTTTTTGGCAACAATGATTGTTTGGTTTGTGAGGGTAATCTCTGTCAGCCAACACAAGTCTACTGTTGGAAGGTGGCAGAGTGGTTAAGACGTTTGCCTGCCAATAGGAACTGTTAGGGAAATAATTAAGGGGAGTAATTTCATGGTGTGTGGGAGTGATCTTGCTTAATTCAATCAGTTAAACAGGGGAAGTTACTCTACCATCAGGTATATCTCCAGCTCTCGCCTCGTGTGTTTGAGTAGACAAACAGCACTTAGAACACTGTGCGTCATTCTAAAATTGATGTTATCTATAATATCTATAAACCCAAGTGCTCAAGCAGATCGACCAACAACATCATTATGTTATTTTGTGTGTGTCCACAGTGACACAGGAAGACAACGACAACACAGCTGTGGTGGCAGGGTCTGCTGTGGCAGGGGTGGTCGTCCTCGTCATCATCATTGTCATTGTCATCTGTATTGTGAGGTTGGTCGTCTCGCAATCCTGTTTTTTAGAATTACTTGCATTATAGTATTCTCCTTCTGCTTTCCTTTCTTACATTTCTCGAGTCTTGTCCTTTGTGTCTTCATTTTGTTTCTGACTAAACTCTTCTCTTTTACTTGTTACAAACGCTTCTTTTCCCTTGTTTTGTTCAAGTTTCCATTCTTTCCACTCCACGCGTGTATTGGTTAGCCAAGATCCTTCATGTTCTAATTCTATCAATGCATTCTTGACATACTGATGGATGCCTGTATGCCTGTCCATCTGTTCCCTCTCCCCGACCCCCTGCTTTTTTTTCTGCTTTTTTTAAATTTTTAACTTCTCCCCCCCCCCTTCCCCACTTTGTCTACTCGTCTCTCACTCTTTGTCTCTCCGTTTTCTATCTGTCTTACTCTCTGCTCCTCTCTATCCCCGTCTCTATCCCCAACTCCTTCCTTCTTTTACGCTCCCTCTTCTGCTTTTCTGCATTACCTTCCATTTTGTCCATTTTCTTCTTTCTGCTTCTGCTCTCTGCCGCTACGGTCAATGATGCACAATGGATGAGCCTGTGCATGTGAGCGCGTGCGTGTGTGTACGTGCGCGCATGTGTGCGTGTGTGTGTGTGTGTGTGTGTGTGTGTGTGTGTGTGCGTGTGTGCGTGCGTGTGTGTGCGTGTGCGCGTGCGTGCGTGCGTGCGCGCCGCGTGCGTGCGTGCGTGTGCGTGTGTGCGCATGCGCGCGCGCGTGTGTGTGTGTGTGTGTGTGTGTGTGTGTGTGAAAGGATGGGCTGGATGTGTGTATTTTAATATTGTGAACATTTTATGTACTTGTGTATTTTTATTTCTTTATCCATTTTGTCTCACTGTTTTAAAATGATTTTACGTTATAAGTGTTTTAAAATGCTATTTTATTAGTATGTGTGTGAGTGTCATTCATTTAATGTTTTTCCACTAATCGTGTGTGTCTGTGTGTTTGTGTGTGTGTGCGTGTGCGTGCGTGAGTGTCGGTGTGTGTGTGTGTGTGTGTGTGTGTGTGTGTGTGTGTGTGTGTGTGTGTGTGTGTGTGTGTGTGTGTGTGTGTGGTGTGTGTGTGTGTGTGTGTCGTAGGGGTGTGTGGGGTGTGTGGGTGTGTGTGAATGTTTATTAATATTGAATATTATGTGCCTTCTTTTTTTTCTTCTGTGTGTGTGTGTGTGTGTGTGTGTGTGTGTGTGTGTGTGTGTGTGTGTGTGTGTGTGTGTGACTATTGTATGTACAAATTATAGTAAGTTGTTATTTTATGATGCATGCAACTGTATTTCAGTCCTATATATCTCTGTCTCTGTTTGTGTCTCTCTCTCTCTCTCTTTCTCTGTCTGTCCCTCTGTCTGGCTCTCTGTGTCTCCGTCTCTGTCTTTCTCTGTCTCTGTCTGTCTGTCTGTCTGTATGTCTGTCTCTCTCTCTTTCTCTCTCTCGTTCTCTTTCTCTCTCTATCGTTATAAGTGTGGGTGTGAGTGTGATTTGTTAATAGTGTGGCCTGGGCGTCTTTAAGCGTCCATCAGTGTGAGTGTTTCAAGTTGGTTGCGAAAGTGTACTGTAGATTATGTCATTCATTATTTGGGCGTGATTGAGAAATTGACTGAGGGATCAGGGAAGGGGGGTGTTGGTCAATGTTTGATGTATACTTTTTGTTCATTGTGTTTATTTTTTGTGATTTCTGTAAAGCGCTTAGAGCTCAAAGATTAGGCGCTATAAAAGTTGTCTTAATAAATAAATAAATAAATGCATGATTGTCCCTTTTTATTCTACTCGTGTTGCAGAAAACGTCGTCACAGGACAAATGAATCTAGAAAGTCAAACAACGAATATACAGCAGAATATACAGCAGAAGGGTCCAGCAAACGACAGGACGAAGGACTTGCCATTGCAGACAGCCAATACATCTATCCGCAACAGGAGAGCTACGCTAATGCAGCTCAAGGTCCAGAGGATGGGGCGTATGTGAACGCATCTGGACTTGCAGAAGATGAAACGTACAGTGAACTGACTACACCTGTACAAGACGATGCTATACGTGGCTACACAGCGTTTGCCAAACCTTCCCAAGGCGACCAGGCGGCATACTTTGAGATAACTTAGTAAATGTGCAAAACTAAATTCAGGCATGGGAATTGTCAACTTTTAAGCAAATGTCAGGTTTTGTTTATAGCCCAAGAGGACATTTTTTAATTTAAAGAGAAACACACTGAGTTAGAATTATTTCTTATCAGTGAATGCAAAATGAACTAAATATATCAGCTCTCTTTCTAATGCTATTTTTAAGGTTTAGATTTTAAAACAACCTTCATCTTCAGGAGGCGTCGCCCCTCACGCACGCTTTCAAGCTTTTTTCACGATTCCTTATTCCCATGCCTGCTGCTTTGCGTGTAGCCTAATACACAGTAACGATTAGTGCAGTTCTGAAATTGTTTTGAAAAGAATGTCCGCAATTATCTGCATCAGTCTGTCTTAGTGATCGTAATGCTGTATGTGTAATAGTTCTATCTAAAGCAGTTATGCTATCACCCTTTGTAGACCATATAGCTTTTACATATCGAAGTATTGTGACTGTGTAATTGGTACAAGCAAATATTTAATTAAATCTTGTGTATGTCCCACAAATGATCAGACTGTGTAAATACCTTGGCGAGTTGGAGGAAGTCACAGGAGTAGGATTACTGTACATCATTACACTGCTTTTATATCTTAAAAATGTGCTAAATTAGAAAAGAAAGTGGTTAGTTACATGCTGGCAAATTGTTACTAATAATGTCGTTTGATGTATCGCTTCAACCTTTCGCTAGAGATACGTGAATGAGATAAGGTAGGATCTTGAGTGGTGTTTTTTTAAATTTTCTAATGATTTTGTTTATTAATTTCTCGTTTTACGATATAGACTGTACAGTTACCATTTTCTTGCTCACATTTTGTATTATTCAGATGATATTAGCTTAATTTTGCTCATATTTATTTAATCATTTTATTCGGTCATTTGTTTATGTATCCATTTATTAAAGCTTTTTTTAAATTATGCTTATCTAGGTACATATTTCTTCATTTGTTTGTTTCTTTTTTATTTCCAAGTTCAAACACTTATATCTGCGTATGTTTCATTTATTGTTTTTCTGTTTACTTTGACTTTTTAATCGATTCATTGATTGTATCTAGACAATTGGGTGGATGGATGCATAAATAAAATGTTGATGTGTATTTATATTAAACAAAATTTGTTTTATCTATTTATTTATTCCTATGTTTATTTACGTGTGTCTGTTTATCTACACATAAACTACTTTGCTTTTTATAAATATATCCATTTACTGTGCTTAATTATTAAAAACAAAAATCAATTATTGTACATTTTTGACAAAGTGGTCCTTGATTTTTGAGTAAACGTTTGTATGAATGTACATGGAATTTGCAAATAAAAATACTATATCAAAGCACTTGCCTGTATAATTGAAAGATAGAAGAATTAAATATAGCTGCCTTTGTTATCACCATCATTGCTTTACTGTTT
Organism: Phymorhynchus buccinoides; assembly: GCA_017654935.2. Taxonomy (NCBI): domain Eukaryota; kingdom Metazoa; phylum Mollusca; class Gastropoda; order Neogastropoda; family Raphitomidae; genus Phymorhynchus; species Phymorhynchus buccinoides. Next base: position 13,993,277 of record CM065696.1, read on the forward strand.
GTAACCATTCCTTATTTTAGTAGTAAATGTTCTAGACATAAATGTGATTATTAATGTTTTTTTGTATCTGATTGTTTTCATAATAAAAGCATACTGGATGTAGTCAGTGCTTTGTGCAAACACTGCTATGAAATACACCTTGGTGTTTAAAACACTTTATTAACTGAGC
>CM065696.1:13998445-14005945 GCA_017654935.2 Phymorhynchus buccinoides
CCATCCACTCGTGTTGTGCCCGATCGTCCCTGCGCTCCCTGGTACACGCCTGAACTTAGAGTAAGTAAACGCACTAGTCGTAAGGCTGAGCGTCAGTGGCGGGCCTCAAAACTAGAAATACATCGTCAGATATATCAGTTTCTTCGTAACATCTTCACTCTTCTTCTGGCCAAGGCAAAAACAAGCTATTTTTCATCTAAAATTCTTGAAGCCAACACAACAAAAGTCCTGTTCTCCACCATGTCTGATCTCCTAGGCAACAAGAAATCAAGTCCTCTGCCATCAAATATCAGTCCTGACAAACTGCCAGAAACCTTTTCCTCCTTCTTCTCCACCAAGATTATCGATCTACGATCAAAAATCGACTCCATGCCTTTTCAACCAACTATTCCAGACCCATCATTCACTGGTGTCCCCCTTCTCTCTTTCAAGCCGGTGTCTGAGACCGAAGTTCTTTCTACTTTGAAAGAAATGCATTTTAAATCCTGTGATCTTGACCCCATCCCAGCCTCTCTTTTCTCACAAATCTATCAACACCTTCTGCCATCAATCACCAACATCATCAATTCTTCTTTAGTTTCAGGTGTGTTTCCTTCTGCTTTCAAAACCGCTCTTGTAAGGCCCCTTCTCAAGAAGAACAATCTGGATCCTAATAATCTGAAAAACTACAGACCTGTATCTAACCTCCCTTTTCTCTCCAAACTCCTTGAGAAGACTGTCCTGAAACAACTTAACGATCATCTATCCTCAAACAATCTTCATCATCCTTATCAGTCTGCCTATAGAACCAACCACAGTACAGAAACAGCCCTTGTTCAAATCGTCAATGACCTCTTACTTGCTTCTGATGCTGGTCAAATCTCTCTTTTGACACTTCTTGATCTCTCTGCTGCCTTTGATACCATAGACCACTCCATTCTTCTGTCTCGTCTTGAACATACTTTTGGAATTAAGGGCCCTGCTCTTTCTTGGTTTTCCTCTTACCTTTCTGATCGTTTTCAATCAGTTCTGGTCAATGGTCGTCAGTCTGAACAGGTTAGGCTTTCTTGTGGAGTCCCCCAGGGGTCTGTGCTTGGTCCTGTCTTGTTTACTTTGTATACGTCACCTCTTGCCAATGTCATCGATCAGCACAACATGAAACATCACTTCTATGCAGATGACTCACAACTCCAAAACAGTACAACCCCTGAAGATCTAGATTCCATTCTTACAGAAAGTAACAACTGCTATATTGATATTCAAAATTGGATGGTTCAAAATAAACTTCAATTAAATGGTGAAAAAACCGAAGCAATGCTTGTAGGGACAAAAAACAAACTAGCCTCTGTTTCCATAGAGTCAATCCAACTGGGTAACAATATCATTCCCCTCTCAGACTCAGTCAAAAACTTAGGTGTCACTTTGGACAATACTCTTTCCATGCAGAGTTTCCTGACTCAGACCTGTCAGTCCTGCTACTATCAAATTCGTTGCATTGGCTATATTCGTAAATACCTCTCAGATGAAGCCACAGCAAAGCTTGTTACTTCCCTCATCCTATCTCGTATTGACTACTGTAATGCTCTCCTTTCTGGCCTATCAGTCTCTTCTCTATCTTGTCTCCAGCGTATTCAAAACACAGCTGCTCGTCTTGTCCTTAGGAAGAAAAAGTTCGATCATGTTAGCCCTCTTCTGCGTTCTTTGCACTGGCTTCCTGTCGCAGACAGAATTGAGTATAAATTAAACACACTTTGCTATAAATCTATTCATAAAGCTGCTCCATCATACCTCTGTGACAATATTTCCATCTATACGCCAGCTCGCACTTTACGTTCAGTTTCTGACCCTCTTTCTCTCCAGATCCCTAGGTATAAGCTTTCAACTGTTGGTCGGCGCTCTTTTGCTGTCTCAGGACCGACCTCCTGGAACAAACTTCCTCTCTCCCTCCGTCAGCGACCGACTCTCTCTGCTTTCAAAGCTAACCTCAAAACCCACCTGTTCCCCCGTCATTAAAGCTCCTCTCTCTTTATCTTCTCTCTCTTGCCATTAGGTCTGTTTCTGCTATATTCCATTTATGTTATCTGTGTGTGTTCGCGTTGTATTGCGTTTGTGTTTGAATGCGCTTTGAATGCTAACGTGTGTGTGCGCTTTGATTTGATTTCTATCAAGATTCAGCGCCGTATAAATACTGTATGTTGTTGTTGTTGTCGTGTGTGTGACTGTGTACGTGTGTGTGTGTGTGTGTGTGCGCGCGTGTGTGCGTGTGTGCGTGTGTGTGTGAATGTGTGTGTGTGTGTGTTGTGTGTGTGTGTGTGTGTGTGTGTGTGTGTGTGTGTGTGTGTGTGTGTGAGAGAGAGAGAGAGAGTGTGTGTGTGTGTGCGTGCGTGTGTCTGTGTGTGTGCGTGTGTCTGTGTGTATTGCAGTCAATGTGGCCCTCAACAAATCTTACAATCAGAGCAGTGAACACCAGACAGGCAATCAGAATGGTGCCGATGCTGGAGCCAATGGAGACACAAGTGGAGATTGGTCCAGTGATCCTCGTAACTGTGTGCACACCAAAAGTTATCCTTTCATTCTTGAGTACCTGGATCACCCTTGGTATGAGGTGGACCTGGGCAGAGTGTACCCAGTGTACAGCATTGACCTCTGGTCACGCACTGAACGTGAGTTTACATCGTTTTATTTTATCAGCATAGTATCGTTTTTAGGCTGCCTGTTTGTATGATTCTCATTTGTGTGCGTGCGTGCGTGTGTGTGTGTGTGTGTGTGTATGTGTGTATATATATATAAATGTGTGTGTGTGTGTGTGTGTGTGTGTGTGTGTGTGTGTGTGTGTGTGTGTGTGTGTGTGTGTGTGTGCGCGTGTGTGTGTGAAGTGTGTGTGTATGTGTGCGTGCGTGTGTGTTAGCGTGAATGTGTGCGTGCGTGTCTGTGTGTATGTGTGTCAGGGTGAAGAGAGAGGGAAACAGAGAAGCCATTGAAAGTCTGACTTGCTCTTTATGTTTAGGTCAAGAACGACTGTTCCCCTCCATCATGACAGTGGACGGGGAGACTTGTGCCAGTGGTATCACCGAACCATTGTCCGGCAGACAGAAAAGTGTGACATGTTCTGATGTCATGTATGGACAGAGAGTTCGGGTCACACTGGATAGAACGGATAATCCACTGAATCTGTGTGAAATTCAAATATGGGGTCAGTTTGCCAATGATATGTCTGACTTTAATCAATGTTATGTAAGATGTGTTACGTAAAGAACAACACTTGTTTTTCACTAATTAAAATGTGAGACTTCCACAGTAACCATATGCATTCAATGATATTTTGTGAGTGGAAAAAAAAGAGCCTCCGTCAAGAATAAGCACGTCACTGAGATCGTCATGCGGACGTAAGCAGATAATCCCTCTTCCAAACTGTCGGTTTTATATATATTTAAAATACAAATCAAATCAAATCAAATTCACTTGATCATCTCCCAAGGATAATTTTTGTTCAGGTGCCAGAATAACAAAGACATCGACATTCAGCATGCATGAATAGGAGCAAAAGTTACACATAATACACACTTAAAGATACACATTATATGTGGATACATACATTCTTTTAAAAAAGGTAGGGGACTAACTGTGCTCTCATTTATAAGCTACTGTAGTCTATTCCGTCTTGAGTTGTCATAGTGCACATTCTAGTTGTTTTAAGTATTCGACACAATCTTTCTCCTGGTTGCGCTTATGAGTATTTTCCATTGGTATTTTCCATGGCTTATTTAACTCTCAAGGTTCATTCTTTAGCTTTTACGTTTATAAATTTCGTCTAATAGAAGTGTTTGTGAACCTCAGGTTCGTAGCCATGATCTATGTTTTAAATCTAGCCAACCTTTTTGTATCAACAAAAAACAATAACACAATGTGAACTGGCCCAGCTCGAGAGGACCAGGACTACGCCTGTAAATCAAACTACTTTGTGATCAGGTTTTAGTATGTCTCTCTGCTGAACAAATGCATGTGTTCATGAGTGAATGTCAGAGTGGGGGCGTGCTAAGCTATCGTGGTGAATGGTAGGGAAAGTGTACTCTCTCTCTCTCTCTCTCTCTCTCTCTCTCTCTCTCTCTCTCTCTCTCTCTCTCTCTCTCTGGGTGAGTGGGTGTATACTACATGGTGGGTGAGGGATGTGCGCGCGTGCGTATCCCCGTTGTTTAGTGTGTTGATATTTGGTAATGACTCATTTTATGTTATATGCATGAGATGATTTAACGTATTGTAGTATATTTTATGGTGCGTTCTTGTCTTAGTTTTTAAAATATTTTGCATGTACCTTGTTTTAATGTACTCCTCCCGACCCCCCCCCCCCCCCCCTCCTCTCTCTCTGCTGCCACCCTCCCTCTCTCTCCCTCTGTGTGTGTAGGCATATGTGGCTGTGAATGCATGTCGTTTTGTGATTCCAGTCATTTGTTGCTTTTAAACAGTTATTATTTGGTTATATCAGGATGTTCCTACTTTACTTTATTCTATCTGATGTTTTTATGTCATATGTTCTACTTCACTTTATTCTTTCTCTTTTTATGGGATTTATGATATTATAATTAGACCTGTATGGGATGCACAATGCATTGTCATAGTAAATAGTTGTATTTTCATTTTGCATGTTACTATAAAGTTCTACGTGCTGGTTTATTTAATCATGTTTTCAATATACGTGGGTTGTTTTATGCCGTGCCACATGATAATTGCTCATGATGAGATAATAAAGTAGTGTTGAGTCTTGAATGCCCACTGTACAAGAACTTAACACAGCCATTGATTGCCTGATCTGCGGCAAAACTCCATGAAAAGATGGATTCCTCACAAAGTCCTGAAGAGTGGAAAACCAGTATTGCTAAAGCATCTACATGATGCTGCCCTGTTGGTCGCCCGAAACTGTGCTTCCAGGATGTGATGTGTGCAAGCGCGACATGAAGCTCACGGTCATTGACCCCAGCAACTGGGAAAAAGTCTGCTGACAACTGCCAAGTCTGGAGAACAGCAGTGCAAGGGGGATTACTCTTGCAGAGGCCAACATAATCGATCTGCTTGCCGACAAAAGGTACAGGAGGAAAACTAGAGCATCCTCAGTCAGATCCACATCACTGTATGCCTGCATCAACTGCAGAAGACACTGCCATTCAAGAGTTGGTCTTTACAGCCACGCCCGAAGATGCTCTTCATAGTGCTTCACCATCATCTCCCGAGATGAAAGGAGGCCACAGAGATTGTGGATTTATGGTGCCCATACACCAAAAACAAAGAGTCTTCCTCTGCCATTTTAACAGCAGAGCATGTTTGCCATCACTGCATGTGATTAGGCCAAAATCGAGCAGTCTCTTGTTTTGAAATCTGTATCCTTTGTGTAAGTGCCTGTGAAAATTAATATAGTGTTTATTTTATTTTATGAAATATGGCTTCTTTTCTTGTTACGTCTTTGTGCAATGTCCTTGCCCAGTGCCTGATGGAGTCAGTGAGTGTTCAGCAGGCATGCATGGGACATCGTGTGCTCTGAACTGCAATGACAACTGTGGGGAGGGACCTGGCAAGAACTTCTGTGACCAGCAGACTGCACGCTGTTATGATGGTCAGTCACAGAGTAAACACCTACTCTACATTCAACGGTTTTTGGCCTTGTGCTGTTATTATGATACAGCAGTTGGCATGTTTTGCCAACAACAACAGTGTAGACACTCCGCTTGCATAGTATAGCTTCCAGAGAAAGAGGGCAGGTAAAATGGAGCAGGGACCTGCAACAGTTAGGATGAGGATTAGAAATGCGGAAAAGCGCTCGCCAGTCTGTCAGAAGCCACCAGAAGTGATTCACGAAAATAGCATCTAAGCATCTGATCACTGACCGATTCAAAATCGCTGTGGCTCACATTCCTATCAGCATTGCTGCTCTGCATTTCCAAATGTTTAAAATGGAAAACACCATCAAATGAAGAGCTGCTGCTTCTTCTTCTTCTTCTTCTTCTTCTTCTTCTTCTTCTTCTTCTTCTTCTTCTTCTTCTTCTTCTTCTTTCTGTTGCTTCTCATTGTATGGCAAGCCAACAGGCCACACCCTTGTTATTTTGTGAGGCAGTTCCTATATTAACAAAGCCCTCTATTACTTTTGTCTAAGTTGAGGTCTTACTCTTGACAAGCTTAACATAATTTTGTTGATTGGATACGTTTGATTCACGCTTAGATATTCACAATTATTTATTAAAATGTCCAGGCTGTGTTGATGGGTGGTATGGTGACCAGTGTTCCATTGCCTGTTCCCAAGGATGCCAGGACAACGCCTGTGACAGAGACACAGGACAATGTGTTCCGTGTAACACTGGATACGCGGGAATCCGTTGCGCAGGTAACTGTTATTTAATATATCAGTTACTGTTGTGTAACGCTATTTACATATATTATGTTACTGTCTTTTTGACTACCTGTGAATCAAACAAAAGGAGTGTACTAATCAGCAAAGGAAGCAAGCAGAAATGGTTCCTGATCACATTCAGAACAACACTTTTTACTTTATAAAAAGGATATCTCCCGTTTTTCTAGAGTAGAATCTTTGAATGAGGAGAACATGACTACCAGGATAATAAGTTCCACATGAAGATAATTCAGCTAGATTGTTAAAAGGCCATACGTTATTGAAGATCATAATGACATGACTTTCTTACATTCATGCAAATTACAATGCAAAGCAGACACCCAAGAAAGTAAGATTCCTTAGAAATATAATTATTTGTTCCTATTCTATCGCATCTAACTTCTGTGTGGGCGGGTTCTGGATGTCTCCAGTTTTGTGCAGAAAGTTCTGATTAAATAACTGACTGACGGATAATGGCATACTTGTGTTTCAAAGAGAATCATAAAGACAAAGGCTACTTTCTGATTACGTGTAAGATATGATGTTTCTTGGGTTCATACTCAGTGTCAGTTAATATAAAAAAAATAAGGAAGGAAGGAAGGTTGGGACTTGGTTATTGAGTGATGCACGACGATTGTGTTTGCTATTGTTGTGGATAGAATGTAGGTAATAATGCTTGAATAGTTGGGTGTTCTTCTAATCTCACTTTGCAGAGTGTGAAGACAACTATTACAAGACGTCCACCAGCACGTGTATGCTATGCAGCTCTAACTGTCAGCCACACAGGTGTTCCGATTTATCAGGCGCATGTACTGGTCAGTAACAAGTATATTTTTAAATTAGTGATAAACAAATCTCATTGGATGTGTTGATGCACATCTATACAAAATACTCCAGGCCACTGTCAAAATAATTCAAATTGATTTTGTGTCATAAAGGCAACATGCTGTAAAAGGAGAACGATAACTTTTGAACGTAACTGTGCTCATGTACCCCCCCACCCCCCCCCTCCTCACACACACAAGCAGAGACACGCACACTCACGCACGCACACGCACGCACACGCACGCACGCACGCACGCACGCACGCACGCACGCACACGCACGCACGCACGCACACGCACGCACACACACACACACACACA
>CM065696.1:14013445-14018445 GCA_017654935.2 Phymorhynchus buccinoides
CCCGTTCCCGGTGGTGTAATTTGATCTTCTGTCGCCGCGTTCCTGTGGGTGGGCTCTCTGTGTATGTTTGTCTGTCTGTGTCTCTCTCTCTCTCGCTTTCTGTCTCTGTCCCCCCCCCCTCTCTCTCTCTGCCCTTGTCTGTAGGGCCTATGTCTCGCTGTCTGTCTGTCTCTGTCTCTGTCTGTCTGTCACTCTCTCTCTCTCTCTCTCTCTCTCTCTCTCTCTCTCTCTCTCTCTCTCTCTCTCTCTCTCTGTCTGTCTATCTCTCTCTGTGTCTTTGTCTATCTCTCTCTATGTGTCTCATGTATCTGTATGCCTATGTGTCTCTCTCTCTGTCTGTCTCTCTCTCTCTGTCTCTCTCTGTGTCTGTCTATCTGTCTCTGTCTCTGTCTCTGTCTCTCTCTCTCTCTCTCTCTCTCTCTCTCTCTCTCTCTCTCTCTCTCTCTCTCTCTCTCTCTCTCTCTCTCTCTCTCTCTCTCTCTGTCTGCTCTGTGCCTGCTCCGGGGCGGAGGACGTTAAACAAATTTTCATTCATCCAACTGGAACAGCAGTTGTCCTCTTTGCTCTCTGTCTATGTCTCTCTGTCTGTCTTTCTTTCTTTGTGTGTGTCTTTGTCTGTCTGTCTGTCTGTTTGTCTGTCTGTCTGTCTCTCTCTCTCCCCCCCCCTCTCTCTCTCTCTCTCTCTCTCTGGAGGACGTTAAACACATTTTCATTCATCCACATCCTGACACAACATTTGAAGAACTTATTTCTTGTAGTTCACGAGATACAGCTTGAACAATAATATATAGCGCAAAGAAGGAAATTTCGTTTTTCAAGGTCACACGTCAAGGTCAAGGTCAGCATGGCGATAATGTATGCTCATGTGTTTTCTACTCTAGGGTATACAGTGCCAGACACAATATGAAGCGCTTCTGTTAAGTACAAATGTGGAAAATATGGCTGAAAACCCAATTTGTAGACCACTACCACTTTCAAGGCCTACCGATCTCCCGGACCATGACCTTGACCTTGATCAGTATGCCACCATCAGAATGGACATACGCCACAGTACCTACATGCCAAATTTGAAGACTCTAACACCAACGGTGTGGGAGTAATGGCCCCTTAAAGAGTTTCGGTTTTCAAGGTCGTACGCCAAGGTCAAGGTCACGACGGCAAAATGGTTTGCGCGGATGCCTTCCTCTCATGGTGACACACCAGCGCACAACATTTGACGTGATTCTGTCAACCCGTTCGAAAGATATCCTTGGGACAGACAGAAGGAGAAAAAAATGACCCTCCGATTTTCAGGCTCCAGCGATCTTTTTGACCTTGACCTTGACCATGATCGGTATGCCATAATCAGAACGGGCATACCTTCACACAAAAGTTGACGCGATTCGGTCAAGCGGTTCGGGAGATATCCTTGGGACAGACAGAAAAAAAGGGGAAAAAATACAAACCAGCCCATCGCAATAGTCCGTCGGTGACGGACTAATTACAGTACGTTGATGGTAGGTGACTGTAATGTGAAGCTAGCCAACAGTAATCCCCTGGTTCAGAGTTGCGTTGTGGAGAGGGGGAAGGGAAAGAAAAGAGTGGAGGTTAGAACCCTTTCTCCCCCCGTGGGGATACCGGAGATCTTTTGTGTAAATAGTCACCCCACCTTCTGGAAGTTCTGTGCTTGTAACTTCCTCTAATCTGTCACTCTCTTTGATTCTGCCTTTTCACATTTGCTTACTGTCATCTACTATATTCCTGCCTTACCGGTCCATTCTCCTGCCTTTTTTTCTCACGAAACTCTTTCAAAAAGATTTCCTCCAGCCGAAGTCGAACTTGCTGGGCCTAACTATTTCTTAGTTAGGCGCATAACGGCAGCATGACGCATCTGCGCTCGTAATTGATTAATTTGGTGGACATATAGAGACAAATGTTGGGGACACATAGACATATTTGGTGGACATAATTTATAGAGACAAATGTGGGGGACAAAAAGAGACAAATTTGGGAGACGAGACCATTTTGGGGGACATATTTATAGAGACCGATTTGGGGGACATATCGAGACAATGTTTTGGGACAGATAGAGACAAATTTGGGGGACATATGGACACGGGGGCACAATGCTACGTAACCATTTTCACAACGTTTACCATAGGCCTACTTGTCTTATGTTAGTGTGGCAGGAGTGTGTGGTTGTTTGCTTCCTTCTTTGCTATTTTGTGCTGGGGATTTCTGCGCAATGTGTTGCGGACTGAAAAAACCAGAATCAATTCAAATTTTGTACTGTGGTATATATCAACAAAACTTAAAGCCTGCGAGGAACTATGGCCACAGAGAACTTATCGCAGTACTCGGAGACACATTTTAAATCTACCTTCTACATATTAAGCTGTTTCTGTATACGCTTTTTCTAGTATTCCATACAGCTTCATAATTTCTTTTCAACAAGATTTTGAATAGCAATTCAAGTCAAAAGAGGGCCATTCTCAGTTATCACAAAAAACGCAGATTCACTTGAGCGCCCCAAAACACCTCCTCCTATTTCTTGCATTTCTGTTTTGAAATTACTTGGAGCGGAATAACCTGAAAGAGAAGAGTAGAAGCACACGCACAGACACAGACACTGACATTGACACACACAGACACACACACGCACGCGCGCGCGCGCGCACACGCACACGCACACACACACACACGCACACACACACACACACACACACACACACACACACACACACACACATGGTATTGCAGTGTTAGTGTTATTAGTTTATATTCTTTAATTGTTGATAAATGTATTTATTGTTGTTGTTTTTTTGTTGATAAATGTGTTTATTGTTGTTGTTTTTTTATGTGCACCTGGCTGCAATTTCTCAGTTATGAGATAATAAAGATGATTTTATTTTATTTGATTTGATTTGACATACACACACACAACACACACATATATACACACGCGACAATGTTATCAGCGAGGTTGCGAAATATGTATATGAGTGTCAGCAGTTACTAAAGTAGAACGGGGAAAAAGTACAAACAAGAACAGAATGTTTGATAAAAAAGTTCATTTTACAAATGCTTTGTTTCTTACATTTAGTGTTTCGTTGTTTGCTTATTATTATTTTTTTATAAATATTTTAGTGTCATATAAAACCTGTTACGGTTTTCAAAGACAATAAATATCTGAATCACTGAATCACTGAATCACGCGCGCACGCGGCAAATGTTAAGAAAAGCTCCCTCCTCTGCCCCTTCCATTCATTTCAGACGGTTTCAGGTTAGGGTTAGGGTTAGGAATAAGGTTTGGGATAGGGTTAGGGATAGGCTTAGGGTCCGTTTAGTCATCAACCTTTATCTTTTTGTGTATTGGACACTAAACTGACCCTAAACCTATCCCTTACCCTATCCCTAACCCTATTCCTAACCCTAACTGAAACCGTCTGAAATGAATGGAAGGGGCAGAGGAGGGAGCTTTTCTTAACATTTGCCATGCAAGCTCACACACATACACGCACGCTCCCGCGCAAACTCTCATGCATACACACACATAAATGCGCACGCGCACTCACACACACACACACACACACACACACACACACACACACACACGTACGTACACGCACACACAAAATATGAGTGCACAAACGCATGGCTGATTTGTTTTCTTGCATATGCTGTAGATACTGAGCTCCCTCTCTCACCGTTGTTTATCTGATTTCGCAAGAAAAGACCCTGTATAATACGTGTACGCTTACAGTCTTCTTCCTTCTTCGCATATCATATCATATGTACAAGATCTGCGTTTAAAATACAGCTAGACAGTGCTGCCAAGAGAATACAAAGACGTAGGCCTATTGGCCGTTTTGTCGAAGCTTGCTTCGTTTATCTCTAGCGCGTGACGTCGCGAAAAGTTATCTCACTCACTTCCGGGTCGATGGGTTGAATGTTTGGTTGACAACAAATACAAATAATATTGGGCAAGGAACAACCAAAGATGTGCGTGCAGCATGCAGATATCGCACTGAATCTCTGGTTCACACAACTTTGTCTCTATTTTGTCTCTGAATTTTAAACAGCTCTACTTTTACTCCACACTGCTTGTGTTGTGGCTCAGTTGTGATTGTTCGATCAAAAAGACTGCAACTGAGCAAACTCATACTGTCTTGCACGAAAGCCACAGAACAGTAGCTTAGGCGGTTCCTGTTCGATTATGTGTCATGTTGGGTGTCCGCTGATCGGGCCCTGACTGGCTGGGTCACTTAGCTTAGAGTGAAGGTAGCTATGGTGGCTCCTGTTCCATTCAGCATCATGTTGGGTGTCCGCTGAAAGGGCCTTGACTGGCTGGGTCACTTAGTTTGGGGTTATGGTGATCTCTCTCTCTCTCTCTCTCTCTCTCTCTCTCTCTCTCTCTCTCTCTCTCTCTCTCTCTCTCTCTCTCTCTCTCTCTCTCTCTCAGTGCTTAAAATCATGATAGTTGAGTAAATCTGCCCTAAACAAAATGGGGAGGGGGAGGGAAGGGGGCAGTTAGGTAGGCTTCATTAAAAAAAATTCTCAAACGTTTTGGTAAAAGTGAAATACATTTGCCTGATATTGTGATAAACTACCCGCACAAAAAATACATACCGGTACATGTTTTCCTATTGAAAACATGTTTGCCTGGTAAAAACTCCTCAATTTTAAAAAAAAGTATGGAAAGGGTGAGGATGATAAAAGAAGTTTCGAACCGTTCGTGGCCGGTATGATTTTATTCAAAATTAATGCGCGTGCAAAGGTTTACTGTACATTATGACAGCATTAAATACAAATACACTGACAGAACAAAGAAAGACATACCCATCTTAGTTTAGCCAACACTATCCCCACATCCCCTCAGAATATATATAGGCTATTAAATTCAGACAAAATTTAAAAATAATTTGTATGATTCAATCGCATTCCCATTATGTTGCACTACCAATGAAGTATTCACTGATTCTCATGTTTCCTCCCATGTGCCTGTAATCTTTAGGATTGCA
>CM065696.1:14023445-14025945 GCA_017654935.2 Phymorhynchus buccinoides
AAGTGCGTGTATATGTGTGTGCATGCGCGCGTGTCTGAACTGATTCTATCTTAATTTAAGATGTATTTTGTTAACCAGTATCCTTATTCACGTTTGTATGTTGAATAGCGTGGGGGTTGTGCAATGTCTTAGTAAGCTTACGTCGTAATAATGTTGTGTCGACTCATTGTATTATGCTCTGATTTTTATAAGTCTTAATTAACTTGTTAAAGTTATTTTTAGTGGTGTTTTTCGTTATCTGCAAATGGTTATTTTTTAAGCAGGTGATATTAAACATCGCCTGACTTAATTTGTCCATAACATAATATTATTTTCTTGCCATTCAATGAAAGCGTTGGTGTTGCCAAAAAGCCTAAATGTTACAAAGAGTGATAACTTCGCAACCTACAGACCTTGCAAAGAATGAAACCAACTTTCTTACTTCCCACCTGGAAGGTGAAAAGGTGGAAGGTGGGAAGTGTTAGTGTTGTTAGTATGTGATTTCACAATGATCTCCAGCTGTAGTGTAGGTGAAAGGGTGGGGGTTAAAAAAAACCACCCGGCTTCAGTCAGCTGTGGAATGCGAGCTCTTTGTATATCCACTGCTTTTTGGTGTTGCCCTGCCTTCAGTGTGTTGGTGTGCAAAGTGTTCAGTTGGAAAAATATAAAATCCAGGAACATGAATTTTGGCAGCCTTCCCAGTTTCACTGTTCGTTGATTTTACTTTTCTCGCCGTCTCCCCCAGCGTTTCTTTTTCAAACCACAAACCTATAACTCACTTTGTCGGTCGGTCGGTCGGTCTGTCTGTCGGTCGGTCGGTCGGTCCAAAATTGTCGCACATTTGGACAAAATTGTCGCACTTCAAATCGAGGCTACACTTCAAATTGAGGCCGCTCTTTAAAATGATGTATTTTAAAAGCGTACAAAATAATAAACATACGTAATACAGACTCTACAACTGACACGACGAGATATGCAGTGCTTCTTTTGATGAGTATAAATAGGATACATAGTTTTAAATGTTTTCCAAAATATATAAAAAGTTACGAAATGGTGCAGAGATAACATTCTGGTTTACAGATTAAAATTATTGAAAAGCCAGGGGAGGTGACTCATGATTGGAGTGGTAAAAATAGACCGCGTGCCACAAACTATTGCGATTTCGCGCTTGTTTTTATGTGTCCTGAATGGTGAGCGAGAATAGAGTCTAAAAGACGGGTGCTCTTGTAAGCCCGAGCTCTTTAAAGACCCACAAGATCACGTGTCAAAATCACGGGTTTCACGTGTTTTCCCTCTTATAGCTCGTAAGAAATTTTGTTTTGACCAGGTTTGACTCCCACACAAATGCCCCCAACTTGAAAGCGAAACACCATTTTAAAGAGCAGCCTCAATTTGAAGTTGGGGGAATTTGTATGTGGGTCACAGCTACACAGAAAAAACCCAAATGACTTAATCGTGGTAGGTCAGTGGGTCTTTAATGTTTTCTGGCTGGCTGTTTGGCTGTTATCTATCTGTATGTTTGTGTATCAGTTAGTTTTTGTAAAGAACATAAGCACACAGAACCAAACGGATCTAAGATATAGTGGAGCGGGGAACCTTGTGTGACGGTGCGCAGTATCTCTATGTCCAAAATATGTATGAATATTATTACATTTTAAGGTTGTTTGTCTGTTCCCATACTTTAGACGACTTCCTCTTGTTACCCGATTTGCAATACATTCAACAGTCTGGGTCAGCACGGTTATTGCATGGGAAAGAGTGTATGCAAGGTGATACACCATCACACAAAATTTGACGCAATTCAATCAAAGCATTTTGATACACCATAACACAAAATTTGAAGCGATTCCGCGCACCCGTACAGACCCACCAAAGCATGAACATAATAAACAAGCAATCAAATTGACGTGCTTGAACACAATACCCCCTCCCTATCTCCCATTTCCTATTCTTATTTTTCTTTTTTTTAACATGGGACTAAGAATAGATCCAATGATTCTGGCATTCTGGCATTCGATTGTCAGCACTGAATAAATTCTACATATGATAATATATTTCAGTTTTAAAACATATGTGTGCACTTTTGCCTACGCATTCTTCGTCTTCTCTGTGGCCAAGACCAACTTCGATTTGCAGAAATCGAAGGGAAATTAACTTTCGTTTTTTGTTTGTTTTTAGATAATGTGACCAAATATGTTAGCAAAAATGAGAGAGAGAGAGAGAGAGAGAGAGAGAGAGAGAGAGAGAGAGAGAGAGAGAGAGAGAGAGAGAGAGAGAGATATCAAACTCAAACTCAAACTCAGAAATGTTTTAATGATGTCAGACCTCCGGCCTATAACATTGAAGGTGCACATAATGTTATAAATGAAAACAGAACAGAAGTGACTATTCTTTAGTTCAATGCTAACATGTTATCCAAATAAATTATATAATGCATATGTTTATTTATCAGTTGACATAAGTTCATCTCTTTTTTTAAACGCATACAATATAAACATGGCAACAGCTGCAGTTATGAATG
>CM065696.1:14035945-14053445 GCA_017654935.2 Phymorhynchus buccinoides
CTTTATTGAGTTGTATAGGCAAAGTTATGGAAAAATGTGTGCAAAAACATGTCTTCAAATACCTTAACGACAATAACCTTTTAACCACAGCACAATCTGGATTTATCCCCAAAGACTCTACCGTCTATCAATTGTTAGGTATTTATGACGACTTTTGCAAATTTTTAGATTCTAAGACAACCGGGCAGGTAGTTTTCTTTGACATATCTAAGGCGTTTGACAAAGTGTGGCACCAAGCTTTGCTGTACAAACTCTTTGCACTTGGTATTCGTGGACAGTTGCTTGAGTGGTTTGCTGACTATTTAAGGGAGCGCACGCAAGCAGTTGTTCTAAAAGGTAGTAAATCCCCTTATCTCCCTGTGTCGGCAGGCGTCCCTCAAGGTTCTGTCCTCGGACCTCTACTCTTTCTTGTCTATATTAATGATATTGTAAATGACATTGAATCTATCATCAAGCTTTTTGCTGATGATACTAGTATGTATTTAGGCCTTGAAAATACTGACATACGAACAGAAATTTTAAATTCGGATTTAGAAAAGATTAACAGATGGGCATCAACATGGAAAGTTAAATTTAATCAAACCAAAACTGAATTGATGACAATCTCTAACAAAGCACTTCCTCACACACAACCATTAATATTTAACGATGTAGTACTTCAAGAGACAGACAACCACAAACATCTAGGAGTTATCATCCAAAATAATTGCAAGTGGAATCTCCATATCAAATCTATTCTATCTAAGTGTCGCACACTTGTTGCTTGCCTTAGGTCATACAAATACCGACTAAGTCGTAAAGCGCTTGTAACAATGTATAAATCGTTTATTTTGCCCCATTTAGACTTTTCAGATGTGGTATGGGACAACTGCACGCAAAAACAAGCAGAAGATCTTGAACAAATACATCTGGATGCACTCAGAACAATTACTGGCTCAGTCCGAGGGACTAGCCATCAAAAGCTGTATACTGAAACAGGATTCACATTTTTAAAAGAAAGGCGGCGTCGTCATAAAATAATTTTGTATCACAAAATTGTCAACGGTTCTGTACCTATGTATTTAATCAATTGCCTCCCCCAACTAGTTGCATCAATCAATCCCTACCATAGACGATATCCCCTAGAGAGACAAGTGCCTAGATGTAGATTAGAACTTTATAAATCCTCTTATTTTCCATCCACTACTGTCCTTTGGAATAGCCTTCCGGAGAATATCAAGCAGTGCGATTCTCTCAGTGTCTTAAAGCGTTTTCTCAGTAGCGACGATAGCACAGTTCCCCCTTATTACTACTTACAAGATCGACTGTCTGAAATAATTATTTGTAAATTAAGACTCCAAATGAGTGATTTGCGTAATGATTTATTCCAACGACATATTCTGAACAACCCAGCTTGTACTTGCAACGCACCTGTAGAAGATGCATGTCATTTTCTCTTTCACTGTCCCCTTTTCCAACAAGCCCGTAGACAGACTATCGACTTATTACCAGACGATGTCAAAACAAATGTATCATTGCTTTTGTTCGGAAGCTGTGATAAAAAAACCAAAGTGAAAATAGAACAATACTTGAGTCTATTAGTAATTTCATCCAACTGTCAAACAGATTTTTGGCAGAATAACTGTCTCTAATGTGTGTCCTTATTGTGACTCGTTACATTTAAGCCCTGGTTGGTATAGTTTCTGTGATGAAATTGTTGATTTGATGCAGTTCGCAACCGGTGCGCGTCTCAGCCTTGCCCCTGCAACCCAAAGGCAAAATTTTGATTAGAGAGTTTTATGTGATTATAATACGTTTCTAATCTGTTGTTTTGATTCATGTCTTTGTTGGTAAGTTATTGTTTTATTTGTTTTTCTTTCCATTGTACACTAATATTGATGTTGTGCTGTTTATTTCCATGCTTGTGGCAGCCAATATTATGTAATTGAAATTGTTGGAGTGCCATGCATAAGCTCTAAGCTTGTTGTGCTCTTCTTATTTAAATTATGTGCTGCTGTATGTGCTTTATTTGATTAAAACTTGTTTAAACCAAACATATAGCGGCAGCTGTCGATCGCATGTTGACACCCCCACACAAATATAGGTCGGCTTACCCGTAGTACGGACAAGCCGCGCCCACTCGATCTATCAGTATCATTTTTTATTCATCAATTAACGAGTTAGCCCACATGGCCCCCGCTGGCTCCCAGCGGATTTGTTATGTACAGACATTAAAGTTTTAGAAACAGCAAAAATTCTTTATAAAAAACCTTCAAGGTTATAGATACGTTATATAGAGAGGGCTCCCAGACTATTAGGCTGGGACGGTATTCATGTCGAGATAGCATGAGACTTAGCATGATGCTAACTTAGAAGCTCTTCCAAAAGTCCTATTAAATCCTATAGGACATTGGAAGAGCTTCTAAGTTAGCATCATGCTAAGTCTCATGCTATCTCGACATGAATACCGTCCCAGGTCCAGGCATAAGTTGGGGATGGAGTAAAAATGGGTCATAGCATCAGCTCTTGCTGTTCCCATTCTGTCACGCGCTGCATCCAATTATACAGACATAGCCTAGACATTTGTTTTTCAGTCCAAGCCTCTCTTAAATCAGTAACGCTTACCTCACCTTTTAACAGTTGACTAACAGTTACGCCCCGCTCACTTTGCTTCACATGATTTCTTCTTTGGCGGAGGTTTGCTATTATTAAAGTTATCCCCCGGTAGACATACCTTCCTTGGGTCATGCTGATGAAGAAAAAGGGGTTTGAAACTATGACCACCCACACCGGCCAAAATGGCTTCTCTCTCCGGCAACTCCGCCAAGGAGGAATCGCCATTTTGACGGTATGATTCCTAGGAAACCAAAGCAAAGTAAGTGTTCCGATCCTTGAAAAGGCTGTTTTCTGGTGATCTCGACGTATTTCTTGCAAAACCTCATCCGTCAGGATGTCCCTGAATCCTAAATTGTCCTTGTTCTTGTAATTATGCTTTGTTATAGTTGACAGCGTTGTTTTTGTCATGGTGAGATTGTCAAAAAATGTGTTCTATGTGCAGGATGCGTTGATGGGTGGTACGGTGACCATTGCTCAATGCCCTGTTCCGAGTGTCGACATGGCGATTGTACAAGTCAGACAAAAAGATGCACATGTCACACCGGCTACAAGGGAGACTTTTGTGAAGGTCATTGGCATAGGTCATGCAATGTTGATGCAACAAAAGACACAACATCTGTTTCAAATTCAAACATCAACAGATAAAGCGCTCTGTTAAAGCCAAAATTTAACAATTGCAACAACATCGCCAAAAATGTAATAAATTAAAATTCTGTTACATTTTCGGAAACCAACTTAACAAAAATGTAACAATTGTTGAGGATTTTGGATACTGAAGATGTTACGCTAGGAGCTTGTCATGGCTAATGATAATCCCCGCGTAGCTATGCAGAGCATAGCAACATTTTGATGCAGCCTTGGTGTTCTAGCCTATTTCAATTGTTTTGACACAGCCTTATAGCTATGCCAAGGCGAGCAGCAAGTTTTCAAAGAGGAAAATGAATAAGGACAAAACCAGAAGATTGCCTTGGCGAGAAAGAAAACGGAGTAATGGGGTCACGTTAAGGATTGGGATCGAACCTGCTTAACAAAAGTTCCAAACTGTCGGTAGAAATTGTTTTTTCAACCCACTGACGTGTCCATGTGCGTTGTACAATGCCAATGGACAATAAAGAAACTTATGACTTATGATAATAAATCTACGGTTGGCTCCAACAAATTACCATGATCAAGGTCACGTGACCTGAATACACAATAGGCAGCTCTGGCATTCACCCCTCGATATAAGAAAACAAAATTTTATCTCCCTTCGATTTTCTTTGAACCGAGTTTTGCTGTAATTAACATTTGAAGCAGTGGTAGTGTTTCTGGAAACATCGGATGTTGTTCCTATTATTTAGACCCACAAATATAGTCCCTAAGTTACACATCTAGTAGTATTCCCGACTAAGTAGCTTCTCTGCGTTGTTCGCAGCCTCGATGGGAATGATTTTAAGGTAAGTCAGTTCGGTGTCATTTTGCTGACATGTTCTGCAACACCGAATGTGTTGGCTTTCCCCAATGTTTCGTCGGATTGGTGGGGTTTTTTCCCCTAGCTTTGATGTTTTTTGTTCAGCCTACATACCACGTGTTGTGCAATTCACATATGAGGACATAGATCACATTTGGTGTTTCACAGGTTATCTGTTGTCTTATGTACCATTTTCTTTTGTCACATTGGGAAACTAGTGACTCTGTTTTCAATGGCGGCAGGTGTCACATTTCTTTACACAAGAAAATAACCTGGTTTATTGGCTGGACTGTGCGGGACAAACCGCTTGGGAACAGTAGGTTTATAAAGTTGAGACAGGGATGCTCTCTTCCTATCTGCAGAGATAACGGATTTGGGAGTGAACATTTATTTGCTTACATTAGTGCCATAGAGGAGGTGCAGGTTGTTCTTGATGATTGAGGATTTGGAGGGGACTCGGGGGTCAAAAATAATAACCCAGGCCATTTTTGTATCTTTTTTTTAATCTTTCTTTTATCTTTTTTATCCTTGAGTGTGTTGCTGTCTGCATACTACTATATATGTCTATGAGTGTGTACGTATGTGTATGTGTGTGCGTGTGTGTGGGTAGGGGGGTGGGTGAATGTGTGTGAGTGAGTATGTGAGAATGAATTTTACACTCTTCTGCATGGTTAGCTAGAAAATAGGTCATTTTAACTGACTTGAACTCACATTCTGTTTCTGATTTGTTTTCTTCTGGCCTGTTGATGTGGAGAATTAGCTAATTGACTGCATGACTGAAAAAAGCTGTCCAGAGCAGCGAAAATATGTCATTTTGTAAGGTTTTAATTAAAAGGAGTTTTAAACTAAAGACATCATTGGTTTTGTCGTTACTTCTTCTGTATATGTATGTATGTATGCATGTATGTATGTATACATATATGTATGTATATATATATATATATATGTGTGTGTGTGTGTGTGTGTGTGTGTGTGTGTGTGTGTGTGTGTGTGTGTGTGTTTGTGTATGTGTGTGCGTGTGTATGTGTATGTATGTATGCATGCATGTATGTATGTATATAGGAGGAGTTTAATTTAAGCATCACTTATACCCGTTTTGGCATCACCCATTGTACAGGTGTACAAATAAAGAGGTGGAATATTGTTTCAGCCTGTTATGATGGTCGTTATGGAGACGAGTGTGAATACAGTTGCCCAGCAACGTACTGCCAGCAGTGTGATCAGTTAACAGGCGCCTGTTTAAACTGCATACCAGCTAGCTTTTTGCAGACACCAGATTGTACAGGCAAGTTGATTTTTAATTTATGTAATACAGATCATTCATGTATCGGTAAGGATAAAATGGTTATTGGAAAACTGTTCAATGTTTCATTCAAACATTTGAATTAATTATGTACAACATTAAAGAATAAGTACAGAGTTTGTGATAGGCTAAATTGATGGCCAGTGATATTGCTGTCAACCATGAATTTAAACCCGAAATAGGATTGTCACAATGGTCTCCTACATTTCTTCAATTTGATTTATGAAATGGAATGTGGTGAAATACTTCACTGTCACTGGGTTATAATGCGCCAAAAGACACAAATCATTATTTACTTGCGTGTTGCAATTTGGCTTCAAACCATTTATCAATTTATATGTTGTTATTTTTGCTGAGACAATGCAGTCAACACAGGAGTCCCCAAAGGGTCTGTTCTGGCTTGATCACTGTTTCTCCTTTACATCAATAATTTGCCTGAATGACTCCACTCATCAGCACGCCTGTGTGCTGATTGTACAATCTGCCACCAAGACATTCAGGCTCCCACTAATCAGAACCTATTTCAGGTTGATCTTGACAGACTTGCCTCTTGGGAAGACTGATGGAAAATGGCTTTTCACTCACAAGAGGGCCTTTTCTACATATGACCAAACGCACACCCACCCTGGAGAAGGCGTGCATCCTTCAAGGACATCAAATCCAGACCGTGTCCCATGCAAAATACCTGGGTGTCACAATTTCGGCTGATCTCAAGTGGGACACCCATGTCAATGATGTGGTTAACTGAGCAAACGAAACCCTTGTGTTCCCAAGGAGGGCCTTGAAAATTAGTGAAATAACAGCTAAGGAACAGGCTTACAGAGCAATGGTTCACCTCCTCCTTGAGTACGCCAGTCCAGACTGGGAACCCCACATCAAAATCTAATGCCAAGCTGCAAGACCGATGGCCCGTGACAACCCTCTGTCTACAAGATCTGCAGATCTCTGGGTAAACTTGAAATGGCCTCTTCTACAGATCCGACAAACTGAAGCCCACCTCACTAGTTCTTACAAACTTCATACATGACTTCTTTCAGTCAGCTCTAAGTATTTTCTTACACACTATCTGCTGAAGAAAGGTCTCCTTCAATCTTACTCAGCTTCTTATGATATCCTTAACCATAGAACCCATAGAACTCAGCGACATAATAGTCACAAGTAACTGTGGCTGCTATAAGGAAAAGAAGGAAAGAAGGAACTCAGTTCTGAATGCTCACATTTCCCCACACCATTTCTCAAAGGAACGGTCTCCCTGAAGAGGTAGCCTCCATCCACTCATTGCAGGCTTTCAAGAGGGGCCTTCAAAAGCACTCCTACTAAACCAACCTGGTTCTGTACTCCCCCTTCTTCCTCCCCTCTTCCTCCCCCATCCTGCATTCCCCCATCATCCCTCTTACCACCTCTACCTTCCCAGGCCATATGGCACAGGCGCTGCATCAATCTGTGGTGGCTTGTCTCAGTGTTAGGCTGAGACAGGCGTTAGCTCAATCTCTTAGGAGTAGATAGGGAGCATTTTCTACCTTGCTAATGAAACTCACCAATAACATTATTCACCCCCACACCCTTCCTCTTTTTCTAAGGGTTTTCTATATCTGTTGATCAACACAATAAAGTCCATATTACAATATAATTGACAAATCGGTATTGGTTCTATTCACCACTTCAGTTCTTTACAAATACAGCATTTTTTTTCAGGCTGTTTGGGGCTCTATCTTCTCCCCTAAATCTCCTATTATTCTTCCATTCATCTTCGCTTATTTGTGTACTACTTCCCAAAACTGCAACACAATCTTCAACGTGCTGAAGTTGGCTGCCTAGCAGGAAGAAGAATATAAGAAATATATTCCGATGAAGCTAGCATACATGTACTATTGAGCGCTTGTTAAGGATCAGTGTTTGAATCAGTGTGCAGTACACGATTAACTTATTCTTTGTTTTTTAAAAATGATGAAATCGTGTTTTGTGTCCTTTCATCAATTCAAAGCCATCCAAGTCCAATTGTTGCCACCATAAGAAATAACAACTCAGTACTTATAAGTGGCCTTACTATTGAATAAGTCTCGATTACAGCCATATATATCTCATTATGATACAAACTTAGTGTTACAGTTTTGATGCCTTCAAATCCTGAGCCCTTCCTCGTGGAAAACAATCGTGAATAGGAAGAAGTGATGTTGATTTTGTTATGCTTGCGTGGTTGGCCCAGCGGTGTCTCTGATATGCTTAATGGTATTTATTTCTGGAGATCATGTGGCTACAACAGCCATGCAATGTCAACTGTCCTGCAACTACCGAAATCTCAAAATTGTACAAATAAATTGACGTAGAAAGTAAATAAAGGACGACAGCATACTTCAACATGAAAAGATTCGCATAAAGCTATTTAACGGTGTAGTCGGTGACAGCGTGCAAGTCTTACAGCAAATAAATAATCAAACATATTCTTTCATGAATATGACCCCAAACCAGTTCATACACATGTATACAAGCTTGGACTGAAAATCACTACCCTGCGTGGTTCCAAACAAATCGTACGAATTTCATTGTTGTTTTCCAATAAGGTGAACGTCAATCACGTCTAATCACGTCAACGTCTAAGGAAGAAATAAGTGAAGAAGAAGAAAACATTCATTCTGAGTTACACACCAGAATACCATACTGATGAATACTCCTGATCCGAAGCTCTACATGCCATGTTAAATAAAATAGTCGTACAAGAAACGTCGTGTACACAACATATTAACTGGACACTTGTACGTTGTTTTCATCAAGCCTAATACTGGGAAAAAAAGTGTTTCTACTATTTCATGTTGTTAGCATCAGATTGTTTTATGCATTTTGTACTTTGCTTTGCGTTGTGCAGACTGCATTGATGGTTATTACAAGCCAGAAGGACAACGGTGGTGTATCCTATGCTGGTGGACATGTAAATCAGGCACAGTGTGTGATCAAACCACAGGTCACTGTCCAGCCTGTCCACCTGGTAAACAGGGTGACCGCTGTGACCAAGGTACAGTGTGCACACTGCGTGAATGGAGAAAACAGTAGAACTGGTGATAGTAGCTCTAAACACACTGTGTGAATGGAGAAAACAGTAGAACTGGTGATAGTAGATCTTAGCACACTGCGTGAATGGAGAAAACAGTAGAACTGGTGATAGTAGCTCTAAACACACTGCATGGATGGCGAAAACTGTAGAATAGGTGATAGTTGCTCTTAACACGTTGCATGGATAAACACAAACAGTATATTGGTGATATTAGATCTTAGCACACTGCATGAAAGGCACAATCTGTAGAACTGGTGGCCGTATATCTTAAAATAGTGTATGAACGGATAAGACAGTAATGGAACACAGCCCATCTTCTCAATATATATTGGGCCAATTAGGCTAAAACATACATGCAAGAGAACTGCGTATAGCAATATGTCACGAATTGTTTTAAAAGCGTGAAATGTGTTTATATTAGAAAAGAAAAGCATGACCCATTGAGCACATATATAAACAATGTCGTTTTGTATACATTTGTGCAGTCTGTGACCCTGGATGGTATGGTCAAGACTGTGCTGAAGAATGTGGTCACTGTGCCAATGATGAACCATGTCAGACAGAGACAGGGAAGTGTGCTGGGGGCTGTGAAGATGGATGGAAGGACACGGACCTCTGTAAGGAAGACTCCTCTGATAAAGGTAATGGTGACACAC
This sequence comes from Phymorhynchus buccinoides, assembly GCA_017654935.2. Taxonomy (NCBI): domain Eukaryota; kingdom Metazoa; phylum Mollusca; class Gastropoda; order Neogastropoda; family Raphitomidae; genus Phymorhynchus; species Phymorhynchus buccinoides. The sequence continues at coordinate 14,044,999 of CM065696.1, forward strand.
ATACTTATGTATTAAAGGCATTTTGGATATGTAAAAAAGGTGACAGTAGATCTGAACACACTGCATGAATGAAGAAAACAGTAGAACTGGTGATAGTAGATTTTAGCACTCTTGCGGAATAGAGAAAACAGTAGAACTGGTGACAGTAGATCGTAGCACACAGCAGGTTAAGAGAAAGCAATACAACTGGTGATAGTATATCTTAACACATTGCAGGAATGTAGAAAACAGTATAACTGGTGATAGTAGATCTTAACACACTGCATGAATGGAGAAAACAGTAGAACTGGTGATAGTAGATCTTAACATACTGCATGAATGGAGAAAACAGTAGAACTGGTGATAGTAGATCTTAACACACTGCATGAATGGAGAAAACAGTAGAACTGGTGATAGTAGATCTTAACACACTGCATGAATGGAGAAAACAGTAGAACTGGTGATAGTAGATCTTAACACACTGCATGAATAGAGAAAACAGTAGAACTGGTGATAGTAGATCTTAACACACTGCATGAATGGAGAAAACAGTAGAACTGGTGATAGTAGATCTTAACACACTGCATGAATGGAGAAAACAGTAGAACTGGTGATAGTAGATCTTAACACACTGCATGAATGGAGAAAACAGTAGAACTGGTGATAGTAGATCTTAACACACTGCATGAATAGAGAAAACAGTAGAACTGGTGATAGTAGATCTTAACACACTGCATGAATGGAGAAAACAGTAGAACTGGTGATAGTAGATCTTAACACACTGCATGAATGGAGAAAACAGTAGAACTGGTGATAGTAGATCTTAGCACACTGCATGAATGGAGAAAACAGTATAACTGGTGATAGTAGATCTTAACACACTGCGTGAATGGAGAAAACAGTAGAATTGGTGATAGTAGATCTTAGCACACTGCATGAATGGAGAAAACAGTATAACTGGTGATAGTAGATCTTAACACACTGCATGAATGGAGAAAACAGTAGAATTGGTGAAAGTAGATCTTAGCACTCTGCATGAATGACGAACACAATAGAACTGGTGATAGTAGATCTTAGCACACTGCATGAATGACGATCACAATAGAACTGGTAATAGTAGATCTTAACACACTGAATGAATGGAGAAAACAGTAGAACTGGTGATAGTAGATCTTAACACACTGCATGAATGGAGAAAACAAAAGAACTGGTGATAGTAGATTTAACACACTACATGGATGGAGAAAACAGTAGGACTGGTAATAGTAGATCTTAACACACTGCATGAATGGAGAAAACAGTAGAACTGGTGATAGTAGATTTTAACACACTACATGGATGGAGAAAACAGTAGGACTGGTAATAGTAGATCTTAACACACTGCATGAATGACGAACACAATATAACTGGTGAAATGTGTTCTTAACACGTTGCATGAATGGAAAAAAAAACAACAGTAAATTGGTTATAGTAGATCTAAGCACACTGCGTGAATGGCAACACAGTAGAACTGGTGATAGTAGATATTTAAATATTGTATGAATTGAAAAAACTGTAATGGAACACAGCCCATCTTCTCAGTAGTTATTTGGCTTAATTTGTCTAAACACTACATGCACAAGAGCTGCACATAACAATATGTCACCTGTATGGAAATTTGACGATATGTTTTTAAAGCGTGAAGCGTTCTTTTTTAGAATTGCATAGTACGACCCCTTGAGCACATACATAAAGAATGTCGTATTTATTCATTTCTTCAGACTGTGACCCTGGATGGCATGGTGAAGACTGTGCTGAAGAATGTGGTCACTGTGCCAATGGCGATCCATGTGATCCAGAGACAGGAAAGTGTGCTGGGGGCTGTGAAGATGGGTGGAAGGACACGGACCTCTGTAAGGAAGACTCCAATAGTGAAGGTAATGGTGACGGACAGACCTCTATACTGAAAGCAGTTGGGATATACAGGCCTCTTTAGTGATGATAATGAGGACAGTGAGGTCCCTGTAATAAAGACTGAGTGGAAGAGATACCTCAGTTCGGTGGGATTTTCATTTGGTTCTTTTACGTACCTTCTGAGACGCTTACCAGGTACAGAGGAACCCAACCAGAAACCTTCCTAAAAATGAGGCACTATGTTAATTCTAAGAGTATACCTATCATGCAACACTGAACATAGCAACCAAGACAGATAGATAAGCATGTAAACAAATTAATTTTATTTCAAGAGCACCATAGGCTGGCTTATGGTCCTGAATTAGCCGTATATTTACAACATAAATCTACAACAATGTTGTATGGCTTTAAAGAAACATTGGTGTATATTATGTAATCTGTGAATTAGAGATAAAATAATTACGCAATAAACAAAGCTTGAAAGCAATGCAATTATTGCGATGCCAAAAAAGGGAAATGAACAATGTCAGATAACGATAACGTTCTTTAATCAACTAACAAAATCATTGTTTCTTGCAGATTCTACAGCGAAACAGGAAGACAACGACAACACGGCTGTGATCGCAGGGTCTATGGGGGCAGGGCTGGTCATCCTCGTCATCATTACTATCATCCTCATTTGTATCATTGTGAGGTTTGTCATCGCAAAATCCCTTTTGACCTATTTAGTTCTACTACTAGTTATTTCTTTCAGCTTAACTTTGGGGGTTATGTTTATTTTGTGTTCCTTTTCTTTCGTCCTTGCTTCGTATCACATTTTCTTCTCTGTTATTTCATATTTTGTATCTCTGTTTTATTTCTGATTCCCTCTTCTTTAATGTTTACTTTCTTTGCATCTAACCCATCATTCAATCAATGTTTTCTTTGCAGACTAATTGATGACCTGGCCTTTTGCCCTACTCGTGTTGCAGAAGACGTCGTCAGCAACCAGCTCATTCCAGACAGTCGACTGATGAAGATACAACAGAAATGTCAAGCATCCCACGGGATAAAGGGCTCACCAAAAATGATGGTCAATACATCTACCCACAACAGGAGGGCTACGTTAATGCAGCTCAAGTTCTAGATGATGGGGTGTACGAGAACACAGGCGGCATATACAGTGAACTGGCTACCTCTTCACAACACGACGGCGCGTACACTGGACTGGCTAAAACTTAAGAAGATGACAACGTGCTCTTGCACCCTATGCTACATCTTCACATTATGGTCAGACGTACGTTGAGCTAACTTACTTTTGGAACTTCCTTATTCTGTTGTAAAATCCTATCTCCAGAAGTGACGATGCAGATCTGGATTTATATTTTTTTAATGTGAAAATATTTTCTGTATTCTTTAGCGTCACTCATTTTCACATTTTTGCATTTTGTTTTAGCTGAAAGGAGCTTGCACACGCTGTTTGTAGGCCATTCTTCCATGGTCCTCGAAGAACATGATCGCACGAATCACTTACTATCAGCCATTAACGAATATTAACCTTTAACCATAATTGATAATACCAATCCCTCTACAATACAAATATTTCGGTTTCTGATTTGCAAAAATGTATAGTTTATTGTAGCTCCTACCTGGAGCCTGTGTTTGAGATTAAACCTTTTTGTTGAATTCCAAACAGCATTTCACAGTTTAAATTCATTGGTATTTCTTGCCATTCAGTGTTTCTTTTTCCACTCTTGGAAGAGATCAAACTTAGTTGTCAAGGCAGACCAAACATATTCTGGAAAACCAAATTGTTCTTTTCAGTAAACTTCCAATCACTGCCCTAAGCCAACCCTAGAAGATTATTACATGTTGTGTTTGAAGAGTTGAACTCGGGTAGTTGTAGCAGTAGTTTTTAGCAATGCTGTTGTATTTGTTTGCCAGACAACATTAAACTGTTTGTCAAATATAAAATGAGAACATGTTTATCTTAATATATTATTTTTTTCTTGTGTGTAACTTCGATATATTTAGTATCAAGCAGATAAAGCAAATAAGTATTTTAACCATGTGTGTGGTTTTGTTCTCTTATATTCATTTAAATAATCGATTGCAGGGCCTAGATGTGGCATTGGTCATAATATAACGTTTAAATGATAAATAGCCTGTAGATATGTCACAAAGCTGTTATCACTTATCTCATTTATTGGTTGATTGTCGTATTTCATGTAGCTATGCGTGTACATGTTTTATATTATGCTTGCATATGTTTTTATTTTGTTTTATCCTTTGTATTTATTCGTTCATATTTTTTCTTCATTTCTTTATCTATTATCATTTATTTTTATTCGTGTGCTCTTTTTATTAATTTTGTATTAATTTCATGGTATACGGTTTTGACATTTACTTCATTCATTCAGATTAATGCATCACTTTAACGTGCTTATGTTTGTAGGTAAGCCTATGTAGATACACGTCTTCGTAACTGTAAGCCTGTAGATAGAGACCAACATCTTCCCACAATTCCTCTCCTGCAAGGAGACTGCCATCATTATCATCGTGTTTCTTATTTGTTTGTTTCTTTGCTGATATATGTATTTGGTGTTTACCTTTACGTTTACTCTGTTTGTACATAAATCAATTTTTGTCAAATTTTGGCAAAATAGGGCCTTGACTGGTAGAGCATTTGTTAGACTGTGGTTAATGTACATATGGGATTTACATTTAATACATGTGTTCTGTAACAGCTTTTTGCATTTTACTTAAAAGATAGAAGAAACATCATTTATTATCATTATTGCGTTTGTATTGTTGCATGCTTGTGATAATTGTTTCACTGTTTATGTTCATTGCTTTTGACACTGGGATATTTCCCAAACATCCATGCTATTATAAGTATGCTGTTTTGTGTGATATGTTCAGTTTACTGCGTATTCACTGCTGTGAAATAAGCTTAGGTGCGTGAAACATTTTCAAACAATAATAGCAGATGCTAGAATATTGGCGGAATATGTAAATAATGGCTTGTAATGCTAAATATGGCCCTATCACATTATAGTAACAAATGATATATTATTTAAACACGATTGAAAAGTACAAACAAACAAGCAATAAGAGATCAATCAATTAATCAATCAGTCAATCGATCAATCAATCAATTTATTAGCTTCAACTAAGAAGACTTTTGTTTGTGCGTGGGAATAAAAACATATCACATATATAAGTAACACAAACATTAACAGCATACAATATGAACAACTACACTTAGACATGCCACACCCACTTCAAAGCATCTGCATCTACAACACCCACACATACACGCGAGCATGCACACGCACACGCACGCACGCACACAGTTACTAGATAGATGTCTCTCGTATGTAAATAACAACGAATTTACAGGTGCCTTATTCATAGACTTTGCTAAAGCATTTGATGTTATTAATCAATAATCCAAACAGCAGTGCTTTGCGTTTTATTGAGTCGTTTCTTTCTGATCGGCAACAGCCTGTTGAAATTAATTCCTCGAGGTTACGGTTACTCCCCATGACATTTGGTGTTCCCCAAGGGTCAATCTTTGGATCACTTTTTTTTCTATCTACATAAACTTAATACATTACAATTTAGGGACCTAAGACACTCAAATTTTGCATGCCGATAGGTACTACGGATATTTTGGCAACGGTCGAAAATGAAGGTCATAGGTCAAAAGTCAAGGTAACTGGAAACGAAGATATATTTTAGCACATTTATACATGGGATAAAGAGAAAGAAAAAGTGCTGTATCACAAAATCAGCCTAACCACGGTCATAGGTCAAAAGTCAAGGTCACTGGAACCGAAGATATATTTTAGCACATTTATACATGGGATAAAGAGAAAGAAAAAGTGCTGTATCACAAAATCAGCCTAACCACGGTCATAGGTCAAAAGTCAAGGTCACTGGAACCGAAGATATATTTTAGCACATTTATACATGGGATAAAGAGAAAGAAAAAGTGCTGTATCACAAAATCAGCCTAACCACGGTACCAGCCAAGCGTGACATGCCTTTGTACTCTCTCACTCAAGCTGTCACTCAACAACCCAGGGCTCCAGGCGGGGTGGTGCGTAGTGGTTGCGTCATAGGCTCTTTGTTGTGGACCCCTTTCTAACATGTTGAACAGAAAAGGGGTGGGCGGCGATTTTGACGTGCTTACGAAAATCAAGTGTAATTTAATACAACAACAAAAACGATTTTTTGTTTAATGTGCCTGTTTCAGTTAGTACATGCAATGATGTTCGTCCGTCCCAAGGGATGAAGACCATCCGTCAACGGTTCCAATGTCAAAGGGTTCAGGATGTGGGGTGGGAATGAAGATGACTGATTAGTCTGATGTGGGCCTTGAAGGTCTTGTGACAGTGGGGACAGGAAATAGATCTGTTGGAGTTGGAGAATTGCTGCTGCTCATGCGTTTTTTTCTCGTGCTTTTCGACGTTCCTGGGCTGTCTCGATTCGGTGTGCCTCGAACTTGGTAGCTCCCTTGGTGACTGCACCACGCCATGCTGGTCGGTATGGGGCCAAAGTTTCCCAGAGGAAATGTTGATGTCAAAGTCCTTCAGGGACACATTGAGGGTGTCCTTAAGCCGTTTATTTTGCCCTCCATGAATACGTGCACCAAACTGGAGTTCTCCATAGAGGATGCATTTTGGGAGGCGCTCATCAGACATTCTAACAACATGCCCAACCCAGCGGAGCCGAGACCTGCGCAGGCAGTTGAGATGGAAATAGTTTAGTTTCTCTGCATGCCTTTGCATACAGTCCACGTTTCACATGCGTACAGACGAGTGGTGAGGACGATGGCTCTGTAGACCTTCGGTTTGGTGGACAAGTGCACTCCAGTTCGATCCCACATTGATGAGTGCAGTCTGCCGAAGGCAGAGCTTGCCTTACATGCAACTCAAAAAAGGGCTTTTTTTCTTACAAGGAGTAACTAGACTAGAGTGTTAAGACATTAAGACGCTATATCACCAGCCGCACGGCAGCATTTTTGGATCCAATGATAGGTACTAACTTGAAAACTTGAAAACTTTAACTTTATTTTCAAGGATAAAGATTTTAGGCAACGCCTATTCTTCCAATCTGTCCTTGGTACACATACGAACATAGAATACAAACATGGCAAGGCATGATATTACACACAGATTTGAACATAAAGGTAGTACCTTGGTACATAAAAATTATACGAACACAGAAAACAAACATGGCAAGGCATAATATTACACATACATATTTGAACATAAAGGCAGCAAAGTAGGTGATATTATGATATAGACAGGTTGAAATATGGATTTATAAACGTAGGCTACATAGTTACGCACTTGTATAATTGTTAATACTCGTGCAGGTATACATCATGCGTGTAATCATACACGCACACACCTGCACCTGCGGGCACACGCAAGCATACATGCACATACGCACAGATATATCTAAGCCAAGTTCAAAAGTGAAGATCATGGGTCAAAGGTCAAGATCACTGGCGCCGAAAATGCTGCCGAGCACCTGGCACGATAACGATTGAACGGAGGGATCTAGGACGCTCAAATTTGGCATGCAGGTAGTGACTAAGAATATGTCGAAGAAATTCAATCATGAAGGTCATAGGTCATACGTTAAGGTCATTGGAGCCAAAACATACTGCCGAGCACCTGGCACGATAACGTTTGAACGCAGTCACCTAGGACACTCAAATTGTGCTTGCGGGTAGGTACTAAGAATATTTAGACTAAGATCGAAAATCAATTTCAAAGGTAAAGGTTACTGGACCCGAAATGCTGCCGTGCGGCTGGTGGTCTAGCGTCTTAACGCTTTAGAATGTTCCCTGTGTTTGCATTTGTGTGGTTATTATGTTCATTTTTTTAATTTTTTTTTATTGATGTATATTTTTTTTAGGGCAGGATGAAAAAAGCCTGTCAGCTTATTCTTTAATTAACCCTCAATAAACATCATTGGCTCACGTCGTTTTTTAAAACAAAGTGAGTCTATAGTATCGTACATGTTCGGTTGTGTGTCTGTGTGTGTGTGTGTGTGTGTGTTGCGTCCGTGGCCCCGACCTTTAACCTTAACTCAAACCTTAACGTTGTCATTTTCTCTAAACATATAAGGCGTTAGAGGGTTAAAGTTAGCAGGATACTTGATTTTGACGTGAGCCTTCAAGTCACGACGATCAAAGCAGTCAGATACATTGATAAAGAACAAAATAAAGATAAGGTTGTGCAACCTTGAACCTTGACTCAGTCACACTCTTCAAACTAAAGACTCTCACTCTCCACTGAAAATTTAACGTTGTCATTTTCTCAAAAAAACATAAGATGATAGAGGGTTAAAGTTAGCAGGATACTTGATTTTGACGTGAGCCTTCAAGTCATGGCGATCAAAGCAGTCAGATACATCGGTAAGGAACAAAAGAAAGAAAATCATTTGTTGTAACTGTTGTGTTGTACCGAGCAGGAGATACAACATACTGGAAAGAAGACTCTCCATTAGATATACAAAAACGCTCTTTAAAAAGAAACACAAGACTTCAGGTGTGTACAAATAGGTACATTTTAACG
>CM065696.1:14060945-14069801 GCA_017654935.2 Phymorhynchus buccinoides
CACACACACACACACACACACACAACACACACACACACACTTGCATGCGCATGCATGTGTACATTTGTATTAAGAATGTGGGAATTTAAACTGATTAGCCTTTTAAGAATCTCTCTCTCTCTCTCTCTCTCTCTCTCTCTCTCTCTCTCTCTCTCTCTCTCTCTCTCTCTCTCTCTCTCTCTCTCTCTCTCTCCCTCTCTCTCCCAACTCTCTCTCTCTCTCTCTCTCTCTCTCTCTCTCTCTCTCTCTCTCTCTCTCTCTCTCTCTCTCATGCACATACACATACACATGTTAATTTATGTTAGGGACTAAAACATGCTAACATTTTAAATGGCAAACTCTTGCAAATTCACTTTAAAACCGAGATAGCAATTATATACAACAAAAGCGTACGCCATCAGGAATCTGTTTATTTCCTACTGTGACCAGGCTCAAGGCAAGCGTTGCTTGTGAACTAAAACATATATTATAATTAATTTAATCAGTAAGTATGTTTGTATTATTTAAATTGGGTTGTTATTATAGTCATCACAATATATTTTACAAACGGTTTAATGGAGATTTATTTTAGATCTGACGTTAGTACTAGTGGAAAGAATCATTGTCAGTGTTGAGTGACAGAGGCGACTCCACATTGCCAAATAATAGGCGCTTGAGAGAAGTCATAATGACAGCTTATACGAACACAAAAGGCGTAACTTTGTTACCCCCCCCCCCCCCCCCCATCCCCCCCCCTCCATTTTTTTTGTGTTAAAACCGTCGGAGTGCATTTTAGATGTGCCAATGTACCATTATCAGCAATCAGAAACTTTATATTAAAGCAAATTCTGTATGACATTTAATGTTTCATCTCAGGCTAAAAGGCAAAACACAGAAATAACCATTAGGGCATTAAACAGTTCATAATCAGTGTCTTTATACGTTACATATAAGTGTTGATGTATCTTTATAAACTACGCTGTTGATCACTGGCCTTTGAAGTATCTAAAATTTGGTCTTTAGTTGTCAGGAAAGTGACCATTGACTGTCGACATATTTTTCTACAGTGACGTTGTGATGATCAGAGCAGTGTCCACTGTGTGACCAGTGATCAGTGATGTTGGTGACCATGGGTCACACTACTACTGCAACGCTTCTCCTGGGCTGGGCAGCAGTCCTCACCTTGACCCGTGGTGATTTTGGTAATGCGATTTCGATTTTTGTTTTGTCCTTGGCCCAAGTGTTCTATGGGCAAAGGAGTATAATTGTTTGTCTTGATAGCGCTTGTTCTTTTGTTTTGTTTTGTGGTTTGTTGGTTGGATGTTGTATTTTTGTTTGATGATTTAATGTGTATTTGTGTCTTTTGTTGCTAGATTATATGCATGTCTGTTTGTATGCGTTTCTATCGATTTCTGTTTGTTGATGTTTCTCTCTCTCTCTCTCTCTCTCTCTCTCTCTCTCTCTCTCTCTCTCTCTCTCTCTCTCTCTCTCTCTCTCTCTCTCTCTCTCTCTCTCTCTCTCTCTCTCTCTCTCTCTCTCTCTCTCTCTCTCATTAATTCTACCTCGCACATGTGTAATACTCACGCACATGTTTATGCATGTATGCACAAGCGTTCACGTTAACCCTAACACATTTTGAAAACAATTTTGTCAGTGTGATAAAGAGGAAAACAACTAACAGCAAAACATTGTACCTTCAATGGCGGAAGAAAAGGGGAATGCATACTACCAATTATGGAGAGAGAGAGAGAGAGAGAGAGAGAGAGAGAGAGAGAGAGAGGGGAGAGAGCGAGAGAGAGAGAGAGAGAGAGAGAGAGAGGAGAGAGAGAGAGAGAGAGAGAGAGAGAGACTCGGAACTAATAAATATTTTAATGTACATCGGCCTTGGACCACAATACAATGGGACAGGAGAGAGAGAAGAGAGGAGGAGAAGAGAGAGAGAGAGAGAGAGAGAGAGAGAGAGAGAGAGAGAGAGAGAGAGAGAGAGAGAGAGAGAGAGAGAGAGAGAGAGAGAGACTTGAACACTTGAGAGAGAGACTTGAGAGAGAGAGAGAGAGGAGAGAGAGAGAGAGAGAGAGAGAGAGAGAGAGAGAGAGAGAGAGAGAGAGAGAGAGAGAGAGGAGAGAGAGAGAGAGACATACTCAGACTCAGGAACTTTATTTTACAAGGAAAAGAATTTAGGCTGGGCCTAGTCTTCCATTCTTGGTTCTAAGCATGCAATACATAACTAATACTATAAATGAACATTGAAACACAGGAACAGGACGAGAGAGAGAGAGAGAGAGAGAGAAGAGGAGAGAGAGAGAGAGAGAGAGAGAGAGAGAGAGAGAGAGAGAGAGAGGCGTATTTTGGTGTCATTGAATTTCTTTCCTCTGTATTTCTTTGTTTTGTTTGCCGTTTTCCTCTCTTTCACAACCGACTTTGCAGTATCATGATTAAAAGCTGTAAGTTGTTTTTCTCTTGAGCGCGCTCGTTTTGGATGTGTTCAGTTGGAAAGTTTCCAACTCCAGGACTATTCCCCGATCTTCTACGGTTCACTGATTGCTCTTTCACTGCTGCTCCTATGCAATGACGAGTTAGAGCAGAATTCAAAAGAGGAGTTATCAGTCTATAATTCTTTGTCATGCACCCGTGTTGGTCTCCTGTCTGTCTTTCTGACTATCAGGTTATCTCTTTATGTAAGCAGTGTCATTCAGAATAGATCGTGATTTTGAAAGAATTATGAAGCAAGTAAGCTTTAAAGATATCGAGCAAGAAATTTACTTCTTTTTTTAGCCTTAAACAAGCTTACTTTATTCATATACAGTGAATGATTTTGCATATATTTTCTCTTTCGCTGAATAAAGACATGCTTCAAAGGGCTTTCAAGAATGTATGTAACCAAGTGCTAGACTAGCACTGCTTAAGGTCAAAAATGATGTCCTCCTTGCTCTTGATCGTGGTGAAATATCAATCTTGACTCTGCTAGACTTAAGCGCGGCTTTTTACAAAGTATCCCACTCTTTGCTCATTCTCACTCTCCGACACCATTACGGAATATCTGGCACAGTATTGTCTTGGCTCGAGAGCTACTTATTTTCCCGCTCACAGTTTGTCATCACTGGCGAGTTCTCATCTGATGCAAAACATTTATGATTCGGTGTGCCCCATGGCTCTGTATTGGGCCCTGTTCTATTCATCATGTACACGAAGCCCCCACACTCTGTCATTGAAAAACATTCCATTTCAGACCAATCATTCGCTAGTGACACTCAGCTTTATAACTCTTTTTGCCCTGTGGACATAGAATAGAAGACTCGCTACAGAAGATGCAAAACCGCACCAGTCAGGTTTTGTCTTGGATGACTCAGCACAAATTAAGATGAAATGATGATAAAACCGAGGCCCTTCTCATACACGCAGATAGATCCTTTCCTAACTGTCACAAACCAGTCACTGGCCATGTAGAAAACTATGACATTGAGTTCTCCTTTGCACGCAATCTAGAATGCATAATCTCTGATGACATGTCTTTTGACAAATACACTTCTTATGACTGTAAATCGGCTCCTTTGGAGAAAGAGCATTCTCCTTCTCTGCTCCAACTCAATGGAATTCCCTGCCTAAATCTGTTCGTGAAATCCGATCAGAATCGTCTTTCAAAACAGCACTGAAAACTCACCTCTTCCGACTGTATTACCCCAACTAACTGGGTGCTTGGATTTACAGAAACACACCACAAACCAAACAGTGTTATGTACAGTTCATTTACATTGTATAAGTGGGTTTCTCTCTCTCTCTCTCTCTCTCTCTCTCTACCATCTCGTCAGTCTCTCTCTCTCTCACTCTCTCTCATCTCTCCCAACCTCATCTCTCTATCTCTCTCTCTCTCTCTCTCTCCCGTATCCATCTTTCTCTCCATCTCTCTCCAGACCTCTTTCGACTCTCTTCTCTCTCGCTCTCTCTCTCTCTCTCTCTCTCACTCTTCTCTCTCTCTCTCTCTCTCTCTCTCTCTCTCTCTCTCTCTCTCTCTCTCTCTTCTCTCTCTCACTCTCTCTCTCTCTCTCTCTCTCATCTCTCTCGGAAAGACTCTCTCTCTCTCTCTCTCTCTCTCTCTCTCTCTCTCTCTCTCTCTCTCGGCTCATCTCTTTCTCTGTCTCTCTCTCTCACTTTACAAGTAAGATTTGTGTGTCTCAAAGTTCTATTATTCATTGTTTGGTGTGACATGCTATTGCATACAGATTTAGGTATTGTTTGATGTTTTTAATCTGTGTGGATATATTGTTTTTTTAAACTGCTAAGTACAATTAGTATATTATTCATTATTGATCTATATTTTATTATGCCTCGTATGTGTGTTTTGTTTGTTTGTTTGTTTGCTTGCTTTCTGTGTGTTTGCTTGTTTTCATTTTGTTTGTTTATTTGTTTGTTTGTTTTTTGTAACCTTAAAGTTCTTTTATATGGGTCATTCCAGCCGAAAAGTTACCTTGAAGTGAATTTTTTATTTTTATACTTGGATAACTGTAATAATTGTACTTAATAGAGAAATGACTGGAAGGCATGAAATAAACTAAGCGACATTGTTTGTCAACACCATGTGACCTGGCGGCCATTTGGAGTTTCAGACAAAACTTGTAGGGAAGGCCACGCCTCTTTACTATGCACTGCTTAATGGTGATTTAACAAAACAAATAGGATTTGACTGATAAGTATTTTTAGGTAGGATTCTTGTAAGAAGGTCCAAAGTTCACTTTGATGCTAAAACGGTCGACTTTCAAAATTCCCGTTAAGTGCTATATTGAAAACAAATTTGGGTAGAAAATTTGTCCTGTCAGTTACGTTTTGAAGGAAGTATGCATACACATTTGTGTATGAATAAAATACAGTGCAAATATCATAGAGCGTGCGCGCGTGCACGCGTGTTTGTGTGTATGTGCGTGCGTGCGTGCGCGCGCGTGTGTGTGAGTGTGTGTGTGTGTGTGTGTGTGTGTGTGTGTGTGTGTGTGTGTGTGTGTGTGTGTGTGTGTGTGTGTGAGTGAGTGTGTGTGGTGTGTGTGTGTGTGTGTGTGTGTGTGTGTGTGTGTGTGTGTTGTGTGTGAGTGTGTGTGTGTGTGTGTGTGTGTGTGTGTGTGTGTGTGTGAGTGTGTGTGTGTGTGTGTGTGTGTGTGTGTGTGTGTGTGTGTGTGTGTGTGAGTGTGTGTGTGTGTGTGTGTGTGTGTGTGTGTGTGTGTGTGTGCAGAGCAAAATCTGTTCGAACATATTTGCTCATCTTCTTAGCATCAGAATGTATAGAAATTAAATACACAAAGACTTTGTTTTATATTTGTTTCATCCACAGTACTCTTGGTGATTAGTCATGTGTGGTGTTCCACCACCCCATGCCATATTGCAAGCACAAAGCAATATTTTCTACAATCACTCCATCACTCTTTCGCATTTCTTCAGGAGAAAATGCCTCCAAATGTCTGACTTTTCCGTCGTGTTCGGCACCATATTGTAACCATCAGCCATACTTGTACCTTACAAAGTCAAGTCAAAGTTATACACCATAACAAACTAGAAACAGCTACTCTGTAGGCCTACTCTTGGTTTACAAACACCAAATCTGCGCTGAGATTCAGTGTTGTTCTTTCGAAAAGAATGCGTTATTTTAAGAAAACCTTACTTTCAGTTTGCAGTTTAAAAAAACGGTTGACAGCAACTCGAACCGGTTTTTCGAACCGCGAAATTTTAGCACCTGTTTTTCGGTTCAAACCGGTTTTTGTCCCCACCTCTATTTATATGTATGAAATTCTGAGTAGGCCTACTAATAGATAAAAACGAAGATCCTCTCACAATAATAATAATAACAATAATATTGATTTTTTTATATAGCGCAACAACTATCAGTAAAACTGGAGTTCTTTGCGCTTTACAAATGATTAAAATAGATACATAAATAAGCACCACTAAAGTAATACACAAAAGCTACAATAAATACTAGCATTAATACAGTACATCCGTAGGCATAAACACATATTATATAAACATCAAATATAGCAAATTAATTCAATTCACATGCAGACAAACAAGGGTCAACACATTTGTACATTAATATGAATTGAAGAAATAAATAAACATCAAAACCTAATATTTTCTTCACACAGAAATACGCACGCACAAGTGTGCGCACCACCCCCTCCCCCACACGCACCACCATCACCATCACCACCAACTAAAAACAACACCCCACAATACATCTACATAAGGCGTGCAGACAAACAAGCATCAACGCAATAGTACATTAACATACATTGGGAAATCATTTCTTTAATTCCCGATCACTCGAACCGAGAATCGATCCTATTTCCTAAGTGAAGGGGAGTAACTCCGAACGTCACACCAAATCTTTTAGTTAAAGAAATCACCCAGAATAAAGTCTAACTCACATTTAATTTCTGAAAGATACATATTGAATAGCAATGATGATATTTTCATTCGAAAGCTAACACACTGTCACACAACAAACCATGAATTGGAAGAAAAAAAATCCGTAATGGCACTCCGAACATAGCACAGAGTCAATACTACTCACGTCACGTGAAAAAAATAAATAAATTTGGCGTCACTTTGAAAAATCCGTTCAAAAAGACTATTGGGTGGTTTCCCTTGCTGTAAAGACCAAAAACGGAACAGGGAGAGTCAGGAAGAGGAAGACATAACTTAATATATTGCATTGTGGGTAGGGCATAAGTGAAAGTGAAAGTACCAGACCTGCTGTTCAGCGGCCGCTATCGGGGGTTACGGGAAATAGATAACGAACATATTTTGGAGCCTCCTGTAGCTTGCGGTAGTCATCGGGTAACATTACCTATTCAAACACCTTTTAATCCTGCTTTCACACAGCACACACGTGCTAGCGCGCGCAACACACAAACACACACACACTGACGCGCACGCATGCAAGCAAGCACACACACACCCCCATCACTCAACCACACACAGACGCCCGCGTGCACACACGCACAAATCCATAACATTCTACAGCTCAGACAGCAAAGCACAATTTCAGGTCAGTGGAAAGGGATAGGGGCTCATCAATTGTACAGTTTGAAAAGGTGGGTTTTAAGGGCTCGTTTGAAAGATTCAGAAGAATTAGAATGCCGTATTTCAAAGGGGAGAGAATTCCAGATGGTTGGAGCCCAGAAAGAAAAAGATCGGTGGCCAAAAGACTTAATCTTCACTTTGGTAACTTGAAGAATCCTGTTGTCTGAAGAAGATCTAAGAGTTCGAGAGGGTGTGTAGCAAGAGAGAATGTCAGTGATGTAAGAAGGAGAGCAGCCTGAGAAATATGCAAAACACAGGGAAGAAAGCTTGTAGTCTATCCGAGCTTGAACGGGAAGCCAGTGGAGTTTAAAGAGAAGAGAACCTGCATGGTTACGCCTTTTGGCCTTTAACACTAGTCTAGCAGCGGAGTTCTGGATACGTTGGAGATTAGACAAAAGATTAGAAGGGCAGCCAGAAAGAAGAGCGTTGCAGTAGTCGAGTTTTGACAGAACCAGAGAACAAATTAAGGTGTTGGTTGCTTTTACAGAGAGATAGTGACGAATAGAACTGATCCTTCGAATTTCCATGTAAGCTCATTGACAGAGTTTTGACACGTGAGCATTGAAAGACATATATTGTCTGATATCAGGACTCCAAGATTTCTACCAGACTGAGAGAAAGGAATATCCACTGCACCGACTTGTATCATAGAAGGCTGTGAAGGAGTAAGAGTTGTTCTCTTAGAATGTGCAAGGAGCACTTCAATCCTGTCGTCATTGAGCTTGAGTTTGCTGTCTAACATCCACGTTTTTACGTCAGTGATACAATGCTGCATGTTTTGAATGGTGGTATGGATCTGACTTGGTGAAGAGGAGTCACACATCTGAGTGTCATCGGCGTAAGACTGACTGTTGACAGAGTGAGAGGCAATTATCTACAGGTAAGAGTTGCTTTGTGTACATTATAAAAAGAAGGGACACCACCATACTGAAGAGCTGCAGGCTGTGACCGTAGATCACCGATCATCACAGTTTGGGTTCTGTCTGATAGATAGGATTTCAGCCAAGAGAGGGAAGTGCCAGAGATTCTGTATAATGTTTGCAGTCTGTCAAGGAGTGTGTTATGACCGATGGTGTCACAAGAGCCCTTTGATTTGTCACCACTCCATCCTCCTTCACAGACTCCATGACTCTTTTGGCATTCGGGCTCCTGCTCTTTCCTGGTTTGAGTCCTACCTGAAACATCGCATACAGACTGTCTGTGTGAATGGCAGATACTCAAGGCCTTCCGACCTCTCCTTTGGTGTTCCCCAGGGCTCTGTCTTGGGGCCCATTCTTTTTTGTACTGTATGCTGCTCCTGTTTCTGATGTCACTAGTAAGCATGCATTGTCCCACGAGAGTTTTGCTGACGATACTCAGATCAATCAGTCAGCCTCTCTTGCCGAAGTTGATGGGCTAGTATCAAGGACACAGAACTGTATAGCAGATATCAAAACATGGATGACTGTTAATAAACTGCAGTTGAACGAAGACAAGACTGAACTTATGTTAGCCTGTCCAAAGAGATTACTTGGCCATCCATCTCTTCCAGATTCTGTTACAATCAACAACACTCCTGTCTCTCTCTCCCCCTCTGTTCGCAGTCTCGGAGTCACGTTAGATCAGACCCTCTCTCTCCAACAACATGTCTCAAATGTTTGTCGATCTGCATACCTTCAGCTCCGCAAAATAAGTTATGTTCGCCATTATCTATCTACTGACGCCACGAAAACTTTGGTCTGTGCTTTTGTTTTGTCTAAAGTCGATTACTGCAACTCTCTCCTTGCTGGCCTCCCAAAGTATCTTCTCAGTCGCCTCCAAAGAATTCAAACA
>CM065696.1:14070301-14075301 GCA_017654935.2 Phymorhynchus buccinoides
CATGACACCAAACCGAGCATAATATCATCAAAGAAGCTGACTGCTGACAACTCGTGCAACTTCAACACTCGCATCATTCTGGCAAACGTGGCAGGAGCATTCTGCAACCCAAACGGCATCCTAGTGAATTGGTAGAGACCGAAAGGAGTCTGAAAAGCCGTTTTCTTCTTATCTTCTTCAGCCATGGGGATTTGCCAGTAACCCTTTGTTAAGTCAATCTTAACGAAATACTGAGCACTGGACAACTGACAAAACAATTCCTCAACATCTGGGATCGGCTCAGCATCAAACACTGTGACTTTGTTGAGTGCCCTATAGTCAATACAGAACCTAACAGACCCATCTGGCTTCGATACTAGTACTACAGGCGCACAGTAGGGAGAATCTGAAGTTTCTATAACACCAAGGTCAAGCATGACTTTGACTTCTCTTTCAATCACCTGCTTCTTGGCAAATGGTAATGGATAAGGTTTCACACGTACTGGAGTGTCTGTAGATAACCTAATCCTGTGAGGTTCAACGTTGGTTGCATTTCCCGGTTTGTCTGTAAGAACATCCTGAAACTCTTCGAAAATATCTTGCAAGTCACTAACTTGAGATGGAGACAAATCATCAGAGATTTTGACATCTTTGTAGGTTTCACCCTGTACAGACAAAGTAGGTAACTCGCCCTGATTGTCCTGACTGTCCTGAACAACACCAACAGCGGATGAATGAAAATCAAAAGAACCTTGTAACCGACAGTCCTTCTGTGACACACTTGTGTCCCTTTTCTTTGTCACAGTGATATAATCTACAGGCAAAATGTCCGACAAATCCGTTGGAACACCAGGATTGATCACCTTAACGTCATCAACTTCAGGTAGCTTGTTGACAGAAACATTTGAGCGTTCTGTGTAACGCTTCAGCATGTTGACATGGAACACCTTGACCACACCATTCATGTCAATCTTGTAATTGACAGAGGAGCACACTTCAACAACAGGGAATGGACCTTTCCACTTCATGGTCAACTTGCTCTTTTCATCCGAGAGCAAAATCAGAACTTGATCACCTACAGCTAATGATCTCATCTTTGCCTTTCGATCAGCATACTTCTTGTATGTAGTTGCACTTTTGTATGCATTTTCTTGTGCTAATTCACAGCTGTCCTTGATTCTGTTCTGTAACTGGAAAACGTAGTCATAGACATTCTTTTCTTCTGATGACATGCTTTCTCCTGACCACGACTTTGCCAAAATACTGATAGGACCTCTGGGAGTGCGACCAAACAACAACTCGAATGGTGAGAAACCAGTACTCTCAGAAGGCAATTCCCTGTATGCAAAAAGCAATGCAGGAATGTATCTATCCCAATCAGACGGCCGTTCCGCAGAGACTTTCTTCAGCATTGTTTTCAATGTCCCATTGAAACGTTCAACCATTCCATTTGATTGAGGATGGTATGGAGTTGTTGTCACGGAGGAGATTGACAGAAGTCGGTATATCTCATGCATCAGGTCAGATACAAACTGGGTACCGCAGTCAGAAAGTATCTCGTCTGGCAAACCCATTCTGCTGAAGATGGACAACAGTGCTTCTGCAACTGTCACTGTATCTATCTTCTTTAGAGGCACAGCCTCTGGGTACCTGGTTGCCACATCAACAACTGTCAATACATATTTATACCCAGAAGATGAAGCTCGAAATGGTCCAACCAGATCAATGGCGATCCTTTGAAAAGGCACATTGATGACTGGCATGCGCTGAAGAGGAGCACATGGGATCCGACCCTTGGAAACAGTCTTTTGGCACACGTCACATGACTGACAATAGTGTGAAACTGCCACACCTACACCAGGCCAAAAGAAGGAAGACAGCACTCTCTGTAGAGTGCGCTTGACCCCACAATGTCCAGCCAACAAAGAGTCATGGGCAGTGTGCAACACACTTTCCCTCAGAGGAGCAGGAAGAACAATCTGTTCAACAACCTCACCATCCTTGGGGAATAGCCTATGCAAAATACCATTCTTTTTTACGTAGGTGATTTTGTCACATGAATGGGGTATGGTTGGCAACACTTGTTGGAACAAATGCTTTAAGGAGTCATCATCTTTCTGCATCTGAGCCAACACATCAGGTGTCACTTGGAGATTGGGAAGGGTGGGGACATACAGGGGTTTGGGATTTTCCTTTTCTTTCCTGACCTGCTGCCTGGTACTGACAGCACAGGGAACAAATGATCCTCCTCCGCCTCCACACACAGAGGACACCCCAGGAAGATTTCCTAAGATCAAGTCAGAAACGGGACTGTCAATGACGCAGGCGTCTATTTCACCAGTGTAGTAAGGAGTAGAAACATAGACACGGGCGACTGGGAAACTTTCAATTTTCCCACCAAAGGAAATACACCTCTGTGTCTCCCCTGTGATCTGATCATCATTCACAAGCTGTTTTCTCACCCCAGCTGTCGTACATCCCGTGTCCCTGAGCAGAGAACACTGGAAGCCATTGACTGCTCCTTTCTCGATATGGAGACCCTGAAATTCACCCTGACTCACTAATACATGGTGATCCTGCGCAACAGAAACACTTGCTGCGTTGCCTCTGTCCTTATTGTCAATGGTATAGGGACATGCGTTTCTTTTATGGAACTTGCAGCCACAAGTCCAACATGAAGCATCTGATCCACCTGAGCTGCCAAAAGTCCTGTTCGGTTGGCCACGACTACGACCAAAACCGCGTTGATCACCACGATTGCCCCGAGTGGGAAACCCTGATCCTCTCAAATTTGCACCTCCTGAACCATAGTGAGAGGAATCTTGACCCGAGTAAGGGTACGACGGGCGATTGAATCGCTGGCCTCCACGTGGAAACTGCTGTCCTCTGGAAAAAGAAAACCCTCCACGACCATTTCTTAAATAGCCTCTGGAGAAAGACCCAGGAGACTCTGTGAACCCAACATTTGCTTCAAAAAGCACATGATCAGCCTTTTTCCCAAAAGACTTTTCAGGGTGAGCAGATTTATACTGGTCAGCAATCCGACACATTTCTACTGCATCCTTAAATGAGCGCTCTTTGAGGAAGATAGCAAGGTCCTTCGAAACACTATGGAGAATCTGTTCACGCAAAAACAAGTCCCTGAGCTTTTCAAAGGATTTTTCCGTGTTTGACAGATCTATCCAACGGTCCAAAAGATGGCTAACCCGAATCAAGAAAGCCGCAAACGACTCCTCCCTCTCAGGACGAACAGCTCTGAACTTTGCACGGAACCCTTCCTCTGTACACTGAAACTTTTTAAGCAATTCAGCCTTCAGTTCGTCCCAAGTAAGAGATTCTCGTGCTGCTAAACTGTGGTAGAGTGTCAGAGCACTTCCTCTAAACAAAGAGGAAATAAAAAGCGTCCACTTGTCCTTAGGCCAGTCACAGGACGAGGCGTGACTTTCGAAGCGGAATAAGAAAGCGTCTATGTCGTCTTTCGACTCGTCAAAAGGGGGAAGTTTGGGAATATAGGGAGATTTGGCATGCTTGTTTTCTTTAGAGATTTGCTGTGTCGCAGACCGAGCTGCTTCTTTTTGCATTTGTAATTCCAATTGCTTTGCCTCTATTTCCAATCTTTTCATTTCGAAGAGACGTTGACCCTCAATCTTCTTAAGTTCTCTGTCCTCTTTTTCTCTTTCTTTTCTATCTTGTCTCTCCCTTTCGTCCTTTTCTGCTTGTCTTTCCCTATCTTCCTTTTCTTTTTGCCTTTCTCTCTCTTCCTGTTCCTTTTGCCTATCCCTCTCTTCCTGTTCCTTTTGCCTATCCCTCTCTTCCTGTTCCTTTTTCTCATGTTTTGCCTTCTTCTCTTGTTCGTTTTTCTCCTGTTTTGCCTTCTCCTCTTGTTCGTTTTTCTCCTGTTTTGCCTTCTCCTCTTGTTCGTTTTTCTCCTGTTTTGCCTTCTTCTCTTGTTCGTTTTTCTCCTGTTTTGCCTTCTCCTCTTGTTCGTTTTTCTCCTGTTTTGCCTTCTCCTCTTGTTCGTTTTTCTCCTGTTTTGCCCTGTCATCTTTTTCTTTTTGTTCCTTTATCAACCTATCCCTCTCCCTTTCTCTTGCTCGCTCAGCTCTTTCTTCACACTGATTAACATATTTAATCAGTGCTTCCCCACTCAGCTCTAATCGTTCTCCCTGAGCAACAAATTTCTCGAAATCAGAGTTAGTTTCGGCCATTGTGCTCAGAAAGTGTTCTATTCTTAAACACAGTGGATATCACTACTGTGGGAGAAAACGCAATGGCAGTATCAAATTGTTTTAAGGATACGAAGACTGTATATCCGAAAAATAAAATTGTTTACGCAAAGACTTGCTATAGCGTCACCATAAAAAAAACTTGGTCAATGTGGGTTTTATTTTATACCACAACACCCACAAAAAACCCACACACCTACTAAACATGTACCAAAAACCTTGAAGTAGATCAAGACTCCAATTTTAGTTCCACGTTTTCACGAACGTGTGTAAATACACACAAAAATGATTATTCAAATATGGTTAAGACAGAAACAACAATAACGACAACAATACAGTAACAATATATTTTAAAAAACCAAAAACCAAAAAACCAAAAAACAAAAAAAAAGCCCACAAAGTTAAATACTAAAAACAAATAATTAGCAACAACTAAACCTACAACGCTTAAAAAAGAGGGGGCAACTACAACAACTACGCGGAATCCTATTTAAAAAATAAATCAAATGTAAAGAAAATTAGATAGGAGCCTATGGGGGAGAAGTCAAAAGAGAATTTTGTTTTGAAAAGTGAGAGTCAGAAATTCCCAGGTAGGAATAAAGGCCGAGATAGTGAGAAGAAATAGAAATAGAAAACGTAAACCCTCAGGTAATACCTTAGTAGTAACTACCTCCCGTATACTGGAGACGGGGATCAAAATGTAATCCTTATGAAAAAGAGGAACAAACGTTCACCGAAAAAAAATTATATAATGTGATAAAACAGTTATAACCCAAAGTAATAATAGGGACAACA
>CM065696.1:14077801-14087801 GCA_017654935.2 Phymorhynchus buccinoides
ACGCATACACACATATGCTACATTACTGAGGTCAAATACCGTAATAAATAAGTACATTAAATAATCAAACTATCAACATGGGTTGGACGTTGAAAAATGTTAGTCCACTAATTCTATGACACGTTATCATTCTTATTTTTTTTAAATGCTATCTTAAAGAAAACAATTATTTATTATATTTGCAACAAATTATCCTAGCAACAAGTTTTTTGGTTTGTTGGAAAGCTCCTTCAATGCAGAATAATGATATGTTAATAACTCAAAAGTGACCCTGGGACATCAAATCAAAATCAAATCAAATCAAATTCACTTTATTATCTCCCAAGGATAAATTTTGTTCAGGTGCCAGAATAACAAAGACATCAACATTCAGCATGCATGAATAGGAGCAAAACTTACACATAATACACACTTAAAGATACATATTATATGTGGATACATACACGTCTAAGGATAAGCATGCATAGTTTCTTTTAACAAGATGAACACACATTTAAGCCTTAAAGGATCATGAGTTTAGGAGGTGGATGGATCTTGGGATGAAGGATTTCTGTGCCCTGGAGTTGACTTTAACAGTTTTGTAGCGACGACCAGAAGGTAATAGTTCGTAATGTTTGTTCATAACATGGGAGGTGTCATTTACAATCTTCCTGGCTTTATGCTTGGTTCGTCTTTCGTACATCTCATTCAAACCCATGTCTCTCTTTCCAACAACTTTACTACACACATTCACCACATCATCCAACACACGCTTGTTCTTCAAACACAGACTTCCAAACCAACACATAAAGGAAACAGTAAGCACAGACTCAATGCAGCTACTATAGTACGTATGCAAACTGTTTGAGTTAACACCAATGTTGTTCTTGTCGAAAGTCAGTTTGTCGTCCAAAATGGTACCTAAGTATTTGTATTCTGAAACTCTTCCACTGTTTCACCATCAATTTCTACCTTTGGCACAGGGGGTGGATCTTTCCTAAAGTCTATTAACATTTATTTTGTTTTGAGCACATTGAGGTCCAGATCACGACTAATTTTGTGGTGATGGGTCATATTTAAAATCTGTTTTATGTATACATTGAGAAATACGTTTAGCCTCAGCTTGTAAAAAGAAACCTCAATTTATGCAAACATTCCATTATAATAGTCTCCTCATGTACCATCACATATTTAACAAAATGTTAAGCAATTCTACCCGCCGGTTTATGCGATACAGTTCGGGCATGAAACATGTAGCGTAAAGACGAAAACATTCAGTTTTCAGGGTTACAATTCAAGGTTAAATTAAGCACTGTCAAAAGAATTCTATGAAACCATCGGTGTATCATAATACATAACCACACGAAAGTCGAATCGATTCTGTCCAACAGTTCACAAATTACAGTCCGAAAGACATTTGTTTTCACATGACAGTTACCTGCGCAACCATCTCCCGTATATCCAGTGTTACACGGGGCACATTGTCCTGTGTCACTGTCACAGTCCTCATTCTGACATCCTTGGGAACAGGCCGTAGAACACTGGTCACCATACCACCCATCAACACAGCCTGAAAAATGTAATCTTACAACGATAACCATCTCATCACAACGACACACGTGCGATCTACGAGACGAGAATCAACTGAAAAGAAACCAGAAGCAGCAACAACAAGTAATTATCATAATCATCATCGTCATCATCATCATCATCATCATCATCATCATCATCATCATCATCATCATCATCATCATCATCATCATTATCATCAGCAGCAGCAGCAGCAGCAGCAGTAGCAACAGCTTATTTCGATTCTTCTTCTAATTATTATCTTTTCTTCTTCTGTTTCTTCTTCTCTGTAAACCACTATTTATGCATACATGTTACTGTGATGGGTGTTGGGATAAGCAATGATAAAGAAAAATCAACAATAACAACAATCATAACTAAATAAACTATGATTGTTACTGTACTCACTCACCATCATAACATCGTGCAGTCTCCTGATCACAGAAGTTCTTGCCTGGTCCCTGACCACAGTGGGCACTACAGTCCAAGTCACACGATGCTCCGTGCTTTCCCACTGGACACTGACTGACTTCAACAGGCACTGGACAGTGACATTGTACAATGTAGACTGATGTAGCAAGAGGTGTAAGGTAAGAAAAGAGTAAGTAGAGACAGTGGATTATCACTGCCAACAAAATTTTAATTATAGACTTTCATAACCTTGATTGATAAAAAGTGATGTAATTGTAAGAAATAAAACTTACACGATCGAAAAGAGCAATCATCCGTGAACACACGCTCACTCAAATTTGTTTATCCAACTTCCTGCTTACGTGCATCAAATGAATTTCTAGTGCCACCCCCAAAAGTGTCATTTCGTTGAAAACGAGTGAACACATAAAAGTGAGTAAAATTCTCAGAATCAACAACATTTCTTGCTCACATCGCAAACGTCGTACAAGAGACAAAGTTGCATGCCCGAAGTGAAATAATTACGTCAAGCGTTGTCTTTCTGTGTTGGCATGCTGGAGAACAGTTGTACACAAACTCTTTGTGTCATTCGTGTTCAGAATATCACAATGCGTCGCTTCGAAAGCTTGGATTCACTTACATGATGTTGGTGCTGCTGATACACGTCGTGAAGATAGCAGAATGTGGGTGACTGGTAATACAAATGGCAATTTACCGCTTTTTTTTCAGGCCTGCCCAAATTGCTATCTCGCAGCATTTTGTTGTTGCTGAAGTCCTCATTGCGGAACGTTTCCACCCAAACTGTGAGGAACGGACTCCATGATGCTGCCTTCACTCCCCCATGGCATGTTTGTGGATACTGTTCCTGCCAGCTCATGAGCAGTGCTGCCTTTGGAGAGCCCAGAACCACGTCATCTGGACATTATGAGACTGGTCATGAATTCTCTTCACCAACGAGTGCAGGATCTGTCTTAATTTCACGGATGGTCTTGCCAGGGTGCAGAGGTTCTCAGGAAAACATTACCAGGCAACGTGAGTCAGAGTGTGTGGCGGATCTTGGGGTGGGTCTTTGGTGGTTTGGGCTTGTATCAGAGAAAACAGTGTTACAAATTCTTGAAAAGGAATCCCTGATAGCTGTTTGCTACAGGTATCAGTTCATCGATGTCCATGTCAAACGTTCTGCTGGTACGACCCGAGATTACGTCATCTTCATGGATGATAATGCATCTTTTCATCGAGCAAGGGTTGTTTATGTGTGCATGCAGCAAGAGATCATCGTCCATATGAAGTAGGTTGCCAGATCCAGAGACCTCAGTCTGATAGAACAATGTTGAAACATACTCCAATCAGTCGTCAGAAGCCGGCCGTTCACAGCAGCTCAGAAGTCTACAGGACTCAGAACAGTGTTCGTTAGAGGAGTGGAACACACTGGATCAGCAGGAGTTTGAAAAGCTCCTCCAGAACAAACATTGACGTTCTAAGGCTAGAATTGCAGTGAGGGGGTCTCGCATATTATGCTTATCCATGACTTTTCTTGCCGCAAAAAGCAAACATTCTGAAAATGAACATTTCGCTTCATTCGATTGTTTTAGACATTTTGATGGGGTATCACAAACTTCCCTTGTGGTAAGCCAATCAAATTATTATCGGACCTCAGTTTAAAAAAAGAAATGAAATGAGAAGATGAAAATGTTAATTGAACTAAACAAGGAAAAACATTAATGGCTTTGTGTTTATCTTTGATAATTCTGCACGTTTAAGATAATATCCTTTGTTGAACAGTACAGATCAAAACCTACCCTTCCTCCGCCTTAACCGCCCTCAATGGAAGTCAGACATCCATGTACACCTGGTTGTCGTGGAGAAAATAGAAGTAACAATATATTTACTAAGGTTACAAGACAACAGTTCGAACAAGATTCGAGCCTTCGACTAGCAAACCTGTTGGATTAGCCCCTTGGATTATAAGGCAGCGGCTCCATCAACCGGTACTTGGCTAACATTAAAATGCACAATCTTAATCTACATATTTCTCGGCGAAAGAAAATTGACACCAAAAGAACTGTTTATACTCCAGGTTTTCTTCAATTAGCTTGTAAAAGTTGGATAGATACGACGAACATAAGCAAAATTAAAAAGAACAGCCTTTAATACACATAGCAAAAACTAGCACAACACAGAAAGGATAATCTACGTATGCCTCTGATGGCTTTGATTTTACAGTCATTTAAAGTTTGCCATCCATGATATTTTATTTACAGAACTCTGACGCTCACGCGCGTGTCAATTGGTGTATGCATGCACGCGTTGTGTGTGTGTGTGTGTGTGTGTGTGTGTGTGTGTGTGTGTGTGTGTGTGTGTGTGTGTGTGTGTGTGTGTGTGTGTGTATGTGTGTGCGTGTGCGTGTGCGTGCACGCGTATGTGTATGTGAATGCGCACAAGCGCACTGGTGTGCGTGTGGTTAATCGTTTATAGTACTTTTTAATCTGATCTAATTTTATTGATAAAAACTTTGACATAGAAGAAAGAGTTTTGGTTCATTTAAAAGGGTTTAAAATGAAAAATAAACTTATTCGAAATTGGACTTTATATTTCGCGAATTGGCAATACACATAAAATTAGTCTTGAATGCCCTGAACAGAAAAACATGGTTATTTGCTCTTTGCTTTTGCAAAAACCAATGTGCTGTGAGACTTATGTGGGTGTTATATTTTTCATATCGCAAATACTAGAAAACAACGATACAGTACAAACTCCTGCCAAAAGAAGCAACATCATTTGGGAAAGGTGGAAAAGGCGGGAAAGGTGCAGTCGCTTCACACGCAGACTCACCTTAGCTCCGACTTTATGTTTAATTTATGTATGATACATCTTGATTTTGTGCTTGAGTTTGTGCAAGTGTATTTGTGATGGACTCCTTTCCACTTTGGCGGCTTTATGCCGCTCCACCAGCTGTGAGAGTTTTTGTTTTTCTATTCTTGTTTTCGGCATGTCAGCTGAAAGTCAAATTTCCGAGACCAGCCATAGCACAGGCTATTAGGCCTACCCATCCTCAGTCGTGCCTTCCAACGCGCCCATCAGCTGGCAGCACCAACAGGTCGCTCGCAGGCGTGAGTGTACCCCCACCTCTACACTCCCCACCACTCCAACCCTCCCTTTCTCTCACCACTCTTCCTGCTTCCACCGACGCAAGGCGTACAACATACACACGGCGCCAGCTGTTGACCATCAACACAGCTAGCCAGTCTTCTCTCACCAGTCTTCCTGCTTCTACCGACGCAAGGCGTACAACATACACACGGCGCCAGCTGTTGACCATCAGCACAGCTAGCCAGTCTTCTCTCACCACTCTTCCTGCTTCTACCGACGCAAGGCGTACAACATACACACGGCGCCAGCTGTTGACCATCAGCACAGCTAGCCAGTCTTCTCTCACCACTCTTCCTGCTTCTACCGACGCAAGGCGTACAACATACACACGGCGCAAGCTGTTGACCATCAACACAGCTAGCCAGTCTTCTCTCACCACTCTTTCTGCTCCTACCCAGGCAAGGCGTACAACATACACACGGCGCCAGCTGTTGACCATCAACACAGCTAGCCAGTCTCCTCTCAAGCCTGACACGATCGCCACTCTGAAAGATCTCGGCATCGGCTATAAATTACCACGCGGAAAGCGCTCAAACCGAGGTGGTACACGGAAACGTAAACAGATCCGTGTACTAGGCAGTCAACATGGGCCCTACGTTTATGACCCCCGCAGACCCAACATTGAAAACCTGATCTACGCGCCCCTCATCACAGTCAGTACCCCGCCATCAGACCAGCTGTGTGTGTCACTCTTTAACGCACGATCTGTGGGCCCTGCTACTACCAGAACGCAAATCACCGACTTCGTCACTGACAATGACATTGACGTAATGCTGCTAACCGAAACTTGGCTTCGTTCGTCTGGAGATGAAGCTAAGTGTAGTGACCTAACCCCAATTGGATACGCTCTACGTTCTTTCCCCCGCCCTCCCCACCCGTCTGGAAAGTTCGCTCGCGGTGGTGGCATCGCATTTCTACACAAGGACTCTTTCTCCTCTTTCTCAACTGTTAAGACTGTGTTTCCCTTCACTCATTCTTCGTTTGAACTTGCTCAATTGTCCCTCAACCTACAGCACGCCTTTGGCAACTTCGTCTGTGTCTATTGTCCACCTCCCAGTAAAAGAAACATGTTGAAAGACAGTACATTCATCGACGAACTACCTTTTTTCTTAGAGTATTGTTCTTCCCTGTTTGGTAAAGTGATCATTGCTGGTGACTTTAATATCCACTATGAAAATGTCACGGACAATAACACCATGAAATTTAGAGATATTGTAAGCATGTATAATTTTGTTCAATCTGTCACTGAACCTACTCATATGCATGGCCACATTCTTGATCTTGTCTTGTACCCATGCTGTGATAATTTTGTCTTGTCTACAACCGTGTGTCACGATCTTACATCCGATCATGTGTCTGTGTTGTGCAAAGTAAGTCTCCCCAAACCTGTCCGTCGCCGCACAACAAAATTCATCCGCTCTTTTCATAAGATTGACAAGACTAATTTGAAAGATGATTTAGAAACTGCCATAACACCTGATATGTCTCTTCCCGATTTAAACTTTTCTTTGCAAAATCTGCTCATATACGCCCCTCTCCATCAGGTGTCTGTCAGGACGGAGAGAGCCACACCTTGGTACAATACAGTCGCTCCCCAACTCACAGAGTTCAAACGTGAGCGCCGTAGAGCAGAAAGGTGCTGGCTCTCCTCTGGCCTGACTGTTCACAAACAGATCTACAACTCAATCAAACGGACAATTACCGACTTAGTACAAAGGGCTAAGACTCAGTTTTTCTCCTCTAATATTTCCGCTAGCAAGACTTGCAAAGAACTCTACCGAAACATGAATCAAATCCTAGGCAAAACACAAGCTGCTGTATTCCCTTCAAATATAGAACCTAAAAAACTCCCTGAAGCCTTTGTTAACTTTTTCCGAGACAAACTAGTAGCCATCCGAAATGCTTTTCCTTCTTCTCAGCATCTAGACGTGTCCCCAGTCTACTCTGGTCCAACTTTGCCCGCCTTTAAACCAGTCACAACACAGTTTGTGGAAGAGATTCTAAAAAAACGGCCAAAAAATCTTGTGAACTTGACCCTTTCCCTACATCCCTCCTCTATGAAAACATTGATACCTTGTTACCAGTCATAACAAATATTTTCAACCGTTCTTTGTCAAGTGGTACAGTCCCTGATGATTTTAAAGACGCAATTGTGAAACCCCTCTTGAAAAAATCTACTCTGAACCCAGATGAATTAAAAAAAACTATCGGCCAATTTCTAACCTTCCCTTCTTGTCAAAAATCTTAGAGAAAGTAGTTCTCCATCAGCTATCTCAGCACCTTGCTGCGAACCATCTTCTCAGTCCCCATCAATCTGCTTACCGTGCTGGACACAGTACTGAAACAGCTCTTATTAGTATCTTAAATAACATTCTGACTTCCCTTGACGACGACAAAATATCTGTTCTCCTTCTTCTTGATTTATCAGCAGCATTTGACACGATAGACCATAACATTCTACCGACACGTTTGACAACTGACTTTGGCATTTGCGGCACCGTACTAAATTGGTTTAAATCATATCTCTTAAATAGAAAGCAATCTGTTCTCATTGAGAATATGCAGTCATCTAATATGTCTCTTGACTTTGGCATTCCTCGGGGATCAGTACTTAGGCCTGTACTTTTTATCATGTACACAACACCATTGTCCAAGATAATTAATAGACATTCTGTTCAGCACGAAATTTTCGCCGACGACACCCAGCTCGAACATTCTGACATACATGGAAACTACCACCAACTTGTCCAAACACTTGAAGACTGTGTTTCTGACATCAAACATTGGATGTCAACCAACAAACTTAAGTTGAATGATGATAAGACAGAGGCTATCCAGTTTGTTCAACAAAATCATGCTCAAAATCTCCCACCCTCTATAGAGCTTTGTTCCACCGAAATAACGTTTATGTCGTGCGTTCGTGATCTCGGCCTTCATATTGACTCTCATCTATCTTTGAAACAACACATTACCAAAATCTGTCAAGCCTGCTTTCTTGAAATCCGTCGCATTAGTTCAATTAGGCCCTTTCTGACTGAAGAGGCCACAAAGACACTGATCACTTCCTGTATTCTGTCTAGATTAGATTATTGCAATGCCCTCCTCCTTGGCCTTCCTACAACCTCTCTCCAACCTCTTCAACGTGTTCAAAATTCTGCCGCGCGCCTTGTAATCAGAGTACCAAAACGACATCAGATCTTTTAATGAAACTACACTGGCTCAAAATCGAATACCGAATCAAATACAAATCCGCCTGCCTCTGCTACAAAATCGTTACAAAAGACGCACCAGCCTATCTTTGCAACCTTTTCCAGATTTACGTTCCTGCCCGTTGCCTACGTTCTTCCTCTGATGACCGTATTTTTCAAATTCCCTCTTACCATCGGAAACAACACGGCTCCAGAGCATTTTCCGTTTCAGCTGCTACACTCTGGAACTCACTCCCTTCCAGCCTCCGTCATGCCAAATGCTTTGTAACGTTTAAGTCTGCTCTGAAAACCCACTACTTCAAACTGCAGCTGCAGAGTACATCTAAAACTTAGAGATATTGCCAGCCACTCTATTTGTCCATCTTGTTATGTGTATGTGTGTCATCACGTATTCTATGTGTGTGTGTGTGTGTGTGTGTGTGTGTGTGTGTGTGTGTGTGTGTGTGTGTGTGTGTGTGTGTATGTGTGTGCGCGCGCGTGTGTGTATGTGTGCGTGCGCGTGTGTGTGGTGTATGTGAGCGTGCGCATGTTTTTGTTGTGTGTATGCGTGTGATGCGTTCATGTAGGCCCCTATATGAGTGTATGTATGCATGGTGTGTGTGTGTGTGTGTGTGTGTGTGTGTGTGTGTGTGTGTGTGTGTGTGTGTGTGTGTGTGCGTGCGTGTGTGCGCGGGTGGTTGTGTGTGTGTTGTTTATGTGTGTATGTTGTTGTGAATATATATGTGTTGTTATTTTATGCTTGTGAATTGTGTGACAATGCATACTTGTATTAGGCCTATTAGTAGTAGTAGTAGTAGTAGTAGTAGTAGTAGTGGTAGTAGTAGTAGTAGTAGTGGTAGTAGTAGTAGTAGTAGTAGTAGTAGTAGTAGTAGTAGTCACAGCAGTTGTTGTTGCTGTTTGTTATGTGTATTTTTACCGGCCAAACGAAGTCTGACCGGTGGGCCTATTGTTTTGTTTGCTCATGTTATTGGATTTTTGTTTCATGTTTTTATTTCATTTCAATTGTGTGTAAAGCGCTCTGCAGCCTACATAGTAGGATGGGCGCTATATAAATTGTCCTCATTATTATTATTTGAAATTGTTGAGAGGCCTTAAGCGCACAAAGTGATATGCCTGGGCTCGTGTTGTATCCCATTATCATCTTTACATTATGCAAAGGAGAGATGGACTTAATTAATTAAAAAACAAAACACAACGTCGTTTCAGAGAGTACATTTTTAACTCGGTTTCAAAAAAAGAAGAAACAAGAGGCAAAGCCTTCAAGGCTCAACAACAACAACAACAACAACAACATACAATATTTATACGGCGCTGAATCTTGATATAAATCAAACCAAAGCGCGCACACACGTTAGCATTCATAGCGCATTCAAACAAAAACGCAATACAAAGCGAACACACACGGATGACATAAATGGAATATAGCAGTAACAGACCTAATGGCAAGAGAGAGAAGAGAAAGAGAGCGGAGCTTTAATAACTCTAACAGGCACATGTGGGACAACAACAAACAAAGATTGATGGGGTGTCTAAAGTACAAGATTGCCAATACAATTTTGAAGTACAAACGAAGCTATCGTTAATGGAAACAACTAAAAAAAGTGTCTGTGCCGAGAATCGAACCTGGAACCATTGGCACGACAGACAAACACTCTACCAATGAGCTATCGAGGCTTTCAGTG
>CM065696.1:14095301-14097801 GCA_017654935.2 Phymorhynchus buccinoides
AGAGAGAGAGAGGAAGAGAGAGAGAGAGAGAGAGAGAGAGAGAGAGAGAGAGAGAGAGAGAGAGAGAGAGAGAGAGAGAGAGAGAGAGAGAGAGAGAGAGAGAGAGAGAGAGAGAGAAAAAATCTGAATCTGAATCTGAATTTGGCTACGCTGCTCTGTCCCACTGGACTCTTATACAGCGCTGTGCGTTGTGACAGAAAGAAAAATAAACCAAACTAAAAATCAACACAAAAACAAAAGGAACTAAAAATAGAATTCTTCCCAGCGTTTCATGTCTCAGGTCAGGCCAATCCGGCTACCGTAGCGGTCCCCGGGGACGTACCCCGACCGGCACAGCCCCAACCATCATTGTCACTTTTTGCTGGTGAGGGAGTGATACAGTTAGAATGACAGAGTGTTAAGCTCCTGCTTAAAAGATACCAAGCAGGAAGCTTCTGCTGCAGATGCTGGGAGCGCGTTCCAAATTGGAACCGTCCTCGGGAAGAAGCTGAATTTGAAACAGTTTGTATTCTGGGGGAACTGCCGAAATTTGTTTGAGTGATTCATTCTTGTTCGTGTTGGCATGTTGGTAAGATATTGGTTACATTTGATGTCAACAAGGTTGTTGATGATTTTGAAGAATACTGTGAGCTGGATCTTCTGTCTCCTAGATTCTAGTGTTTCCCAACCTAGTTCATCCAGCATTGATGTGACGCTGCTGGTGTTGTGGTAGCGGCTGTTTGCATACCTGGCTGCTCTGCGTTGTACCATTTCGATCTTTGATATCTGGTCCTGATGATATGGATTCCAGACTGAGCAGCAGTAGTCAAGGTGGGGACGAACGAGGGTCTTGTATGCGTTGCCTTTGTTTCTGTTTTGGGGCTCTTCAGATTTCGTCTTAGAAATCCTAATACACCATTTGCCTTTTTTGACACACAATCTATATGGGTCTTCCAGCTGAGGTCAGATGATAAATGGACGTACCCCCAGATATTTTGATGAGTTTGTCTGCTCCAAGATGTGCCCTTTCAATTTGTAGGTAAAAGCTTTGGGAGATCTGGATCTGGTGATGGTCATGATGTTACATTTACCTGGGTGAAAATCCATTCCCCAGGTTCTCTCCCATTTCTCCAGATGGTGAAGATCTTCCTGCAGGATGGAACAGTCGTCATGAGATTTTATCTCCCTGTAGACGATGCAGTCATCCGCAAAGAGACGGACTGAGCTTCTGAGCTGGTCTGGCAAGTCGTTGATGAACAGTAAGAAGAGCACTGGTCCGAGTACGGTGCCCTGAGGGACTCCAGAGATGACTGGACCGGCTTCTGACTTCTCACCATCCACAACGACACGCTGTTGTCTCTCACTCAGGAAGTCTTTGATCCATTGGTATGTCTGTCCCCTGATGCCGTAATGGTCGAGTTTACGGAGCAATTGTTGGTGGGGGACACGGTCGAACGCCTTGGAGAAGACAAGGATGGCAAGGTCTATCTGCCTTCTCTTGTCTAGTCCGGCAGCAAGTTCGTGAACTAGGGTTAGGAGTTGGGTCTCACAACTTCGTCGTGCTCTGAAACCATGTTGACAGTCAGAGAAGATGTCGTGATCATTAAGGTGTTTCATGATGCTGCTGGTGATGACATGTTCTTGAAGTTTGCAGCACAGACTAGTTAGAGAGACGGGTCGGTAGTTAGCTGCAATGTTGCGGTCGCCTTTCTTAAATACAGCGGTGACATTAGCTTGTTTCCAGTCATCCGGAATGTTCCCTTCTTTCAGTGTCGTGCTGAAGAGTTGGGTTAGAATGTGCTAGGTCTTCTGCGCACTCCTTCAGGATCATAGCAGGGATTCCGTCAGGGCCGGCCGCTTTCCTTGGGTTCATGTTTTTCATTAGGTTTTCGATGCCTTGCTGGTTGATGGTGATTTCTGGCATGGCTGGGTAGGGTTCACCAGCTGGAGTTGGAATGTCACTGGTGTCCTCATGAGTAAAGACTGATGTTACACTGAGAGAGAGAGAGAGGAGAGAGAGAGAGAGAGAGAGAGAGAGAGAGAGAGAGAGAGAGAGAGAGAGAGAGAGAATACGAATACGAATACGAATACGAATGTTTAATCAGGTCAAGGCCATAGCCCCATACTGATGAAGTGAGAGAGAGAGAGAGAGAGAGAGAGAGAGAGAGAGAGAGAGAGAGAGAGAGAGAGAGAGAGAGAGAGAGAGAGAGAGAGAGAGAGAGAGAGAGAGAGAGAGAGAGAGAGAGAGAGAGAGAGAGAATGAATGAACGAACGAACGAACAAAATTTTGTTTAATCAGGGTTATGAAATAAGCATACAATTTGCCTTTTTACACTCAGCCCTGAGGCTAAGCAAAGGTTAGCAAAATTATATATACCAAAAAATGAAGCGCTTGCGTAGCAAATAATAACAATACAAAGCATTCAAGAAAAGTAAATATCCAGAAATAACATAACACAGCACTATAATATTAATATACATCATCAATGTACAAGTCTAATACAGGAAGAAGGTGATGGGG
>CM065696.1:14107801-14127801 GCA_017654935.2 Phymorhynchus buccinoides
CAAATCAGGGCAAAAAGAAAAAAAAAGAAAGAAAGAGATGAGATGAGAGAGGTTGGGGACAGTGAATCATAAATGTGGGTGTGGAGTAGGAGGTGGGGAGAGGAACAAACCCGGCTTAGATTGTTGAATGAAGAGAACAAATCTCGTGCTAAGGTGGACACGTGTAGCAGAAGCTGACATTACATTACAATTAAAAAAGGAAAATACTAAATAACTAGATGTTACACCAGAAGTAGGTTTGTACATTTTCAGGGAATACAGAGTTCAACACTGGGGAAGGGGAGAGGGCAGTGGGGGTGGAACCTTCTTCGATTAGCTGTGGCTAATGAACCCCTGTCCCCCCGATACGGGGCGAAAGAGAGAGAGAGAGAGAGAGAGAGAGAGAGAGAGAGAGAGAGAGAGAGAGAGAGAGAGGGTGGGGGATGGATGTTGGGATATAGGAGTGGGTTCGCCGCCTAGAGCATCAAACCCTGGTCGTGTATTTGTTTGTTTGTTTCATGAGCATTATATATTATGATATACGATGTTTTTTAATGTTTCGATTAATGTCTTTATCATCTGTGGTTTTCAATTCTTATATCTTGGATTTCATCCCTAAGCGTTGTTACTTTATAAATTAAGTAAACCGATTTACTTAATTTAGAAAGTAACAACGTTTAGTTTCCCACTTAAACTTTCGTAGAATTTAAAAACAATTAAGCACTGTTCTTTTTTGTTTTCAGTTCATTTTAACTCTATCAGTGTATGTGTGCGTGTGCGTGTGTACGTGTGCGTGTGTGCGTGTGCGTGTGCGTGTGCGTGCGTGCGCGCACGTGCGCACGGGCCACACTTTGTTTTATTTGCATGCGATTGTTTGTGTGAGTGATGAGGAAGGAAAGGGAGGGTGGGGGTAATTTTTGACCAAATGAAAACTTTTTCATTACCACTGGGATTAGCATGCGCTAAGTGCATGGGCACGCATGACCTCGGTTTATTATGTGTGTGTGTGTGTGTGTGTGTGTGTGTAATAAGCTGACAAGCCTTTTTTCATCCTGCCCTAAAAAAAATATACATCAATCAAAAAATAACCACACAAATGCAAACACAGAGAACATTCTAAAGCGTTAAGACGCTAGACCACCAGCCGCGAGGCAGCATTTTCGGGTCCAGTAACCTTTACCGTTGAAATTGATTTTCGATCTTAGTCTAAATATTCTTAGTACCTATCCCGCAAGCAGCCCAATTTGAGTGTCCTAGGTGCCTGCGTTCAAACGTTATCGTGCCAGGTGCTCGGCAGTATGTTTTGGCTCCAATGACCTTAACGTATGACCTATGACCTTCATGATTGAATTTCTTCGACATATTCTTAGTCACTACCTGCATGCCAAATTTGAGCGTCCTAGATTCCTCCGTTCAATCGTTATCGTGCAAGGTGCTTGGCAGCATTTTCGGCGCCAGTGACCTTGACCTTTGACCCATGATCTTCACTTTTGAACTTGGCTTAGGATCTGTGCGTATGTGCATGTATACTTGCGTGTGCCCGCAGGTGCAGGTGTGTGCGTGTATGGCTACACGCATGATGTATACCCGCACGAGTATTAACAATTATACAAGTGCGTAACTATGTAGCCTACTTTTATAAATCCATATTTCAACCTGTCTATATCATAATATCACCTACTTTGCTGCCTTTATGTTCAAATATGTATGTGTAATATTATGCCTTGCCATGTTTGTTTTCTATGTTCGTATAATTTTTATGTACCAAGGTTCTACCTTTATGTTCAAATCTGTGTGTAATATCATGCCTTGCCATGTATTCTATGTTCGTATGTGTACCAAGGACAGATTGGAAGAATAGGCGTTGCCTAAAATCTTTATTCTTGAAAAATAAAGTTAAAGTTTTCAAGTTTTCAAGCTAGTACCTATCATTGGATCCAAAAATGCTGCCGCGCGGCTGGTGATATAGCGTCTTAATGTCTTAACGCTCTAGTCTAGTTACTCCTTGTAAGAAAAAAAGCCCTTTTTTGAGTTGCATGTAAGGCAAGCTCTGCCTTCGGCAGACTGCACTCATCAATGTGGGATCGAACTGGAGTACACGTGTCCACCAAACCGAAGGTCTACAGAGCCATCGTCCTCACCACTCTTCTGTACGCATGTGAAACGTGGACTGTATACAAAGGCATGCAGAGAAACTAAACCGTTTCCATCTCAACTGCCTGCGCAGGTATCGGCTCCGCTGGGTTGGGCATGTTGTTAGAATGTCTGATGAGCGCCTCCCAAAATGCATCCTCTATGGAGAACTCCAGTTTGGTGCACGTATTCATGGAGGGCAAAATAAACGGCTTAAGGACACCCTCAATGTGTCCCTGAAGGACTTTGACATCAACATTTCCTCCTGGGAAACTTTGGCCCCAAACCGACCAGCATGGCGTGGTGCAGTCACCAAGGGAGCTACCAAGTTCGAGGCACACCGAATCGAGACAGCCCAGGAACGTCGAAAAGCACGAGAAAAAAACGCACGAGCAGCAGCAATTCTCCAACTCCAACAGATCTATTTCCTGTCCCCACTGTCACAAAACCTTCAAGGCCCACATCAGACTAATCAGTCATCTTCATTCCCACCCCACATCCTGAACCCTTAGACATTGGAACTGTTGACGGATGATCTTCATCCCTTGGGACGGACGAACATCATTGCATGTACTAACTGAAACAGGCACATTAAACAAAAAATCGTTTTTTGTTGCATTAAATTACACTTGATTTTCGTAAGCACGTCAAAATCGCCGCCCACCCCTTTTCTGTTCAACATGTTAGAAAGGGGTCCACAACAAAGAGCCTATGACGCAACCACTACGCACCACCCCGCCTGGAGCCCTGGGCTGTTGAGTGACAGCTTGCGTGAGAGAGTACAAAGGCATGTCACGCTTGGCTGGTACCGTGGTTAGGCTGATTTTGTGATACAGCACTTTTTCTTTTTCTTTATCCTATGTATCAGGCATCAGAACAGTCTGAAGTCCAATCCTCTGAAAACCGCGGTCCAAGGGCCATCAAGGTGGGACAACACTGAAATCAGTTCCCAACATGAGCAAAAAGGCTTTATTCAGTGAGGAATCACTTTAAAATGCTATTTAACAGAAAAGATCACACTCAATAAAAAGTCAAAACCTCTGACAGAAGAAGCCAATCCTCTGTCAGAAATTCTCAATCCTCTGAAATTAGCTGATCCTCTGACAGTTCTGATGCCTGATGTATAAATGTGCTAAAATATATCTTCGGTTCCAGTGACCTTGACTTTTGACCTATGACCTTCATTTTCGACCGTTGCCAAAATATCCGTAGTAGACTAGTACCTATCGGCATGCAAAATTTGAGCGTCCTAGGTCCCTAAATTGTAATGTATTAAGTTTATGTAGATAGAAAAAAAAGTGATCCAAAGACTGACCCTTGGGGAACACCAAGCTTCATGGGGAGTAACCGTAACCTCGATGAATTAATTTCAACAGGCTGTTGCCGATCAGAAAGAAACGACTCAATAAAACGCAAAGCACTGCTGTTTGGATTATTGATTAATAACATCAAATGCTTTAGCAAAGTCTATGAATAAGGCACCTGTAAATTCGTTGTTATTTACAAACGAGAGACATCTATCTAGTA
Source organism: Phymorhynchus buccinoides (assembly GCA_017654935.2). NCBI lineage: Eukaryota > Metazoa > Mollusca > Gastropoda > Neogastropoda > Raphitomidae > Phymorhynchus > Phymorhynchus buccinoides. Next base: position 14,111,441 of record CM065696.1, read on the forward strand.
ACTGTGTGCGTGCGTGCATGTGCGTGTGCATGCTCGCGTGTATGTGTGGGTGTTGTAGATGCAGATGCTTTGAAGTGGGTGTGGCTTGTCTAAGTGTAGTTGTTCATATTGTATGCTGTTAATGTCTGTGTTACTTATATATGTGATATGTTTTTATTCCCATGCACAAACAAAAGTCTTCTTATTTGAAGCTAATAAATTGATTGATTGATCGATTGACTGATTGATTGATTGATTCATCTCTTTTTTCTTGTTTGTTTGTACTTTTCAAGCGTGTTTAAATAATATATGATTTGTTACTACAATGTGATAGGGCCTTATCTAGCATTACAAACCATTATTTACATATTCCGCCAATATTCTAGCATCTGCTATTATTGTTTGAAAATGTTTCACGCCCTTAAGCTTATTTAACAGCAGTGAATACGCAGTAAACTGAACATATCACACAAAAAGCACGCTTATAATAGCATGCATGTCTGGGACATATCCCGGTGGCATAAGCAATGAACATAAACAGTGAAACAATTATCAAAAGCATGTACCAATGCAAACGTAATAATGATAACAAATGATGTTTCTTCTATCTTTTAAGTAAAATGCAAAACGCTGTTACAGAACACATGTATTAAATGTAAATCCCATATGTACATTAACCACAGTCTAACAAATGCTCTACCAGTCAAGGCCCTATTTTGCCAACATTTCACAAAAATTGATTTATGTACAAACAGAGTAAACGTAAAGGTTACAAAGTAAACACCAAATACATATCAACAAAGAAACAAACAAATAAGTAAAACGATGATAATGATGGCAGTCTCCTTGCAGGAGAGGAATTATGGGAAGATTTTGGTCTCTATCTACAGGCTTACAGTTACAAAGACGTGTACTTACATAAGCTTACCTACAAACATAAACGCGTGAAAGTGATGCATTAATCTGAATGAATGAAGTAAATGTCAAAACCGTATACCATGAAATTAATACAAAATTAATAAAAAGAGCACACGAATAAAAATAAATGATAATAGATAAAGAAATGAAGAAAAAATATGAACGAATAAATACAAAGGATAAAACAAAATAAAAACATATGCAAGCATAATATAAAACATGTACACGCATAGCTACATGAAATACAACAATCAACCAATAAATGAGATAAGTGATAACAGCTTTGTGATATATCTACAGGCTATTTATCATTTAAACGTTATATTATGACCAATGCCACATCTAGGCCCTGCAATCGATAATTTAAATGAATATAAGAGAACAAAACCACACACATGGTTAAAATACTTATTTGCTTTATCTGCTTGATACTAAATATTATATCGAAGTTACACACAAGAACAAAAGAATATATTAAGATAAACATGTTCTCATTTTATATTTGACAAACAGTTTAATGTTGTCTGGCAAACAAATACAACAGCATTGCTACACACTACTGCTACAACTACCCGAGTTCAACTCTTCAAACACATGTAATAATCTTCTAGGGTTGGTTAGAGCAATGCTTGGAAGTTTACTGAAAAGAACAATTTGGTTTTCCAGAATATGTTTGGTCTGCCTTGACAACTAAGTTTGATCTCTTCGAAGAGTGGAAAAAGAAACACTGAATGGCAAGAAATACGAATGAATTTAAACTGTGAAATGCTGTTTGGAATTCAACAAAAAGGTTTAATCTCAAACACAGGCTCCAGGTAGGAGCTACAATAAACTATACATTTTTGCAAATCAGAAACCGAAATATTTGTATTGTAGAGGAAATGGTATTATCAATCATGGTTAAAGGTTAATATTCGTTAATGGCTGATAGTAAGTGATTCGTGCGATCATGTTCTTTGGGGACCATGGAAGAATGGCCTACAAACAGCGTGTGCAAGCTCCTTTCAGCTAAAACAAAATGCAAAAATGTGATTTTGAGTGACGCTAAAGAATACAGAAAATATTTTCACATTAAAAAAATATAAATCCAGATCTGCATCGTCACTTCTGGAGATAGGATTTTACAACAGAATAAGGAAGTTCCAAAAGTAAGTTAGCTCAACGTACGTCTGACCATAATGTGAAGATGTAGCATAGGGTGCAAGAGCACGTTGTCATCTTCTTAAGTTTTAGCCAGTCCAGTGTACGTGCCGTCGTGTTGTGAAGAGGTAGCCAGTTCACTGTATATGCCGCCTGTGTTCTCGTACACCCCATCATCTAGAACTTGAGCTGCATTAACGTAGCCCTCCTGTTGTGGGTAGATGTACTGACCATCATTTTTGGTGAGCCCTTTATCCCGTGGGATGCTTGACATTTCTGTTGTATCTTCATCAGTCGACTGTCTGGAATGAGCTGGCTGCTGACGACGTCTTCTGCAACACGAGTAGGGCAAAAGGCCAGGTCATCAATTAGTCTGCAAAGAAAACATTGATTGAATGATGGGTTAGATGCAAAGAAAGTAAACATTAAAGAAGAGGGAATCAGAAATAAAACAGAGATACAAAATATGAAATAACAGAGAAGAAAATGTGATACGAAGCAAGGACGAAAGAAAAGGAACACAAAATAAAAATAAACCCCAAAGTTAAGCTGAAAGAAACAACTAGTAGTAGAACTAAATAGGTCAAAAGGGATTTTGCGATGACCAACCTCACAATGATACAAATGAGGATGATAGTAATGATGACGAGGATGACCAGCCCTGCCCCCATAGACCCTGCGATCACAGCCGTGTTGTCGTTGTCTTCCTGTTTCGCTGTAGAACCTGCAAGAAACAATGATTTTTTTAGTTGATTAAAGAACGTTATTTAACATTGTTCAAGTCTGTTTCATTTCCTTTATTGGCATCGCAATAATTGCATTGCTTTCAAGCTTTGTTTATTGCGTAATTATTCAATCTCTAATTCACAGATTACATAATATACACCAATGTTTCTTTAACGCCATACAACATTGTTGTAGATTTATGTTGTAAATATACGGCTTATTCAGGATCATAAGCCAGCCTATGGTGATCTTGAAATAAAATTAATTTGTTTACATGCTTATCTATCTGTCTTGGTTGCTATGTTCAGTGTTGCATGATAGGTATACTTTTAGAATTAACATGGTGCCTCATATTTAGGAAGGTTTCTGGTTGGATTCCTCTGTACCTGCTAAGCGTCTCAGAAGGTACGTAACAAAAACAAATGAAAATCCCACCGAACTGAGGTATCTCTTCCACTCAGTCTTTACTACAGGGACCTCACTGTCCTCATTATCATCACTAAAGAGGCCTGTATATCCCAACTGCTTTCAGTACAGAGGTATGTCCGTCACCATTACCTTCACTATTGGATTCTTCCTTACAGAGGTCCGTGTCCTTCCACCCATCTTCACAGCCCCCAGCACACTTTCCTGTCTCTGGATCACATGGATCGCCATTGGCACAGTGACCACATTCTTCAGCACAGTCTTCACCATACCATCCAGGGTCACAGTCTGAAGAAATGAATAAATACGACATTCTTTATGTATGTGCTCAAGGGGTCGCACTATGCAATTCTAAAAAAGGACGCTTCACGCTTTTAACAAATTCGTCAAATTTCCATACAGGTGACATAATGTTTTTGTTGTTGTTATGTGCAGTTCTTGTGCATGTAGTGTTTAGCCTAATTAAGCCAAATAACTACTGAGAAGATGGGTTGTGTTCCATTACAGTTTTTTCAATTCATACTGTGACAGTGTGCCGTATTCCATAAGGCCTACCTGTCACGCAACACTATTTAGCATACGACAAGTGTGCCTAACCACTTTTCCAAGTCATGCGCGCCTCGCTATATGACATCAAATCTATTTTTAGACATGTCAAAATTCAAATCGGATCACGCGACCCAGTTTTTCAAATTTCAAACGGGCCTCCCAACTCAAATCTCAGGCCAAATAGTAGTAGTAATAATAAACTTATAATTTAGCCTTTTTCTTTCCTTTGATTGTCATTCCAATAATAGAATCTTATTGTGGTAATGCCAATCACTTTATTAGTTTGCTAATTAGGACATTGAATGACTGATTTCTCCTAAAATCTGGAAATCTAACCGTCCAAGTTATGTCACCTCTTATCTCTATAAAACCTATTTTATCAAAGCCATCCTTTCATAATTTTGTTACTAAACAACTCTTTCAATGTCCTACAAACAAATTAGCTACTTTATTTGACGTCAAAACAGAACATTTGACGAAAGCTACACTGACGCTGTGTCAACGTCACAATTTGTCTGACGACAGGTGTCGACTCAGTCCGAAAACCAGGTTTTCGGCTGGCTTGTTTTTGTTACTGGACATTGAATGCTAATTATATTTTAACTGTGTCATCTAACATAGTGACATAGTATATGTATAGAAAGGTAGTACTTTAGTGTATTAATCCATTATGAAAGATCGGTGTAATGTGGTATGAGTTTAGATACATTAATTATTTAGTAGCTTGAACCTGTTTCAGTGGGGTCTAAAATACAAGGTTTTTTATAATTATTATAAATATATAGTTAGATTTCCTTATTATAATAGTAGTCAGAATAGAGCTTAGTTCATCCTCTTTCTTCTCATATGCAACATGCCAGGGTTTAGTGATTAGTGGCATAGATATCTGTGTTGGACTAAACCAAACAAACACAAATCTGGTCACTCTCGCCACCCACAGAGCCATTCTGGCTGAGTCCAGTGACTGCTGTCCTTGCGGTCCGGCTCTCGAGCATATATATATAAAGTACCCAAAATCTGGGTTCACACTTTTTTCATTCAATAAGTAAATATTTCAGCACTAGGTTTGCCACTTTTCCACTTTGGCTCACAAATTTTCGGCTGCGCGATCTCGGCTTGCCTTTGTGGGACATAGGTTTATTCAGTATTAGTGACATAGGCTAATCTTGTTCTTCTCGTAAGTGCACGATCGATGCACTTGTTTCTTTTTTTTAGTAGTTAGGCCTAGTCAGGGTTCATTTTTTGTGTGCGGCTTCGCCCCGACTATTGATGCTGGGTGCATACAATCTGCCGTGAAACGGCACGACACGAACTTTTGCTGCGGAGCTGCTGTTAGGCCTAGCCTATGAACTTTGATGTCTGGTGCTACGAACTCTGATGATTGATGATTGCTGATTGATGTGCCTGCCCATTCATGCTGTCGATGTGCAAATCTACCATGTGACTACTGTAAGTACTGATGGTTGAAATATGCTTTGATTTATTATGTTTGTTAACAGCAGGAAGTCCAACTTTGTTGACTTTTCATTGAACCTATGACGTTCGAGTTTGACGTGAATCTATGTGCTGATCTAGATCAACACCCAAAAGACGCTGCCGTTAAACGCTGCCGTTAAACACTGCTGTTAGCTCTTGTTTAGACACTGCTATTCGTTAACGGTTGTTTAGGCACTGCCGTTAAGCACTGCAGCTTGGACACTGCCGTTAACTATCGTTTAGGCACTGACGTTAAGCACTGCCGTTAAGCACTGCAGCTTGGACACTGCCGTTAACTATCGTTTAGGCATTGCCGCTAAACACTGCAGCTTGGACACTGCCATCAACTGATTGTTTAGACACTGCTATCTAGGCACCGCTTAAGCCATAGCAAACCTTTGTCACTGGCTTAAAGTTTTATTCTAAATTTGATCAGCTATTATGGAGACACTGTCGCCTTGCAGGCGTGAGTAGGCTAACTGACCAATGTGTGCAGGCCTACCTGCTTACACTAAAATCCATGAGCCCACTCTCATGATGATCAACCTATTTGACCTCAGTTGGCCCGATGCAGCCTCACTCATGCCTTCCTGCTATGATGTTGTCACGATTGCCATGCTGTTTGACTGCCATTCTCATGTTTTGATGGTTATTTTAATGTTTTGGTTGCCATGTTTGATTTTCATTGGTGCCATGAAGATGGTATTGATAGTCATGTTAGTGCGATGAGACTTGCTCTGTAAATGTGTAAGTTAAATACTTATTTTTGAGGTCACTCTCATGTGATGATGTATGAGGTAGGTTAGTTGGTGCATTTCAAAGTTACCCAATGTGAGGTAATTCCCAACTAAATATCATCTAAACCTCTGTTGACTCAGGGAAGCATATTCGGCTTTTACTTTGACAATCATGTGTGTGAGGCTTAAACTTAGTCCACACATAGCTATGTCCTGCACCAGCTTAAGTTAACTTTTGTTTCAGTTAAAGAGTTAAAACCCAACTGATAACTAAATGTTTCACTTTACTTTTTCCTCGGATTGTCATACAATCTTCAACTTAACTTTAGTCATAAACTGACTTTGTTCATGTTGATTTTACACATAATCTGAGACGGTCAAAGCCTCCCTTTACCTTTTCCTCATATTATACAATCTTCAACTTAACTTTAGTCATAAACTGACTTTGTTCATATTGATTTGATGTATAATCTGAGACGGTCAAAGCCTCCCTTTACCTTTTCCTCATATTATACAATCTTCAACTTAACTTTAGTCATAAACTGACTTTGTTCATATTGATTTGATGTATAATCTGAGATGGTCAAAGCCGACGTCAGCCTGTTGTTCAGATTTCAACTTCAGCTGATAGCAATTTAACTGTAACTGGTAAAGCTTGATGCAAGAGCAAATCTATAATTAACTTTATCAATTCCCATGTTGACTTAAATGTCATCTACTGATACCAAAGTCTTTTTATTTTACCTCATGTTCTTATATATTTTGACTGAGATTAAAAAGTAGGCTTAATCAGTTAATTGGGAAGAAAAGTAACTAATTGCTTATCCAAGCTCTCCACGGCCTCACTGTTGTTAACTAAAGCTATCCTGTAAACATTGTGTTGTATGCTAATTCTACACACCACAGTGCTACTCACTGTCAGACAGAATAACAGGATAAGATAGTGAAGAGTGCCTAATTGTGGTATGCTTAAGTTGCAAGTCTCACGCTTAGCTATGTTACTGTTAGGGTGAAGGTTGGTGCCTGTTTTGTTGTGTGTTGTGTGTTGTGCATTTCAGCGGAGTGGGTGATTGTTTTGTTTTGTGTCGGCACCCAGCCTTTCACCACTTAGTATTTTTCCACATATTATGTTGTGTATATTTATGCTGGGTTTTGTATGTTTTGTGCCGAAGGCACTGTCTTTTTCCTAGGTGGAGAAATAAACAGTTTCTCCCTCTCACACCATTGTCCCATGTGTCTCAGCCTGTGTGAGTACCTCTGTCCCTGTCCTCACCATCACCCTTACCACCCCATTACAATACAATATTTAAATATCTACTAACACCAGTTCTACTGTGTTGCCATTCACGCAGTGTGCTTAGATCTACTATAGCTAATTTACTGTTGTTGTTTTTTCCATTCATGCAACGTGTTAAGAACACATATCACCAGTTATATTGTGTTCGTCATTCGTGCAGTGTGTTAAGATCTACGTTCGCCCGTTCTACTGTTTTCTTCATTCATGCAGTGTGTTAAGATTTACTGTCACCAGTTCTACTGTTTTCTTCATTCATGCAGTGTGTTAAGATCTACTATCACCAGTTATACTGTTTTCTCCATTCATGCAGTGTGTTAAGATCTACTATCACCAGTTCTACTGTTTTCTCCATTCATGCAGTGTGTTAAGATCTACTATCACCAGTTCTACTGTTTTCTCCATTCCTGCAGTGTGTTAAGATCTACTATCACCAGTTCTACTGTTTTCTCCATTCATGCAGTGTGTTAAGATCTATTATCACCAGTTCTACTGTTTTCTCCATTCATGCAGTGTGTTAAGATCTACTATCACAAGTTCTACTGTTTTCTCCATTCATGCAGTGTGTTAAGATCTATTATCACCAGTTCTACTGTTTGCTCCATTCATGCAGTGTGTTAAGATCTACTATCACCAGTTGTATTGTTTTCTTTTAACCTGCTGTGTGTTGCGATCTACTGTCATCAGTTCTACATCTTTCTCTATTCATGCAGTGTGTTGAGATCTACTATCACCAGTTCTACTGTTTTCTCCATTCATGCAGTGTGTTCAGATCTACTGTCACCTTTTTTACATATCCAAATTGCCTTTAATACAGAAGTATGTGTGTCACTATTACCTTTTTCAGAGGAGTCTGCCTTACAGAGGTCCGTGTCCTTCCATCCATCTTCACAGCCCCCAGCACACTTCCCTGTCTCTGGCTGACATGGTTCATCATTGGCACAGTGACCACATTCTTCAACACAGTCTTCACCATACCATCCAGGGTCACAAACTGCACAAATGTATAAAAAAAAACCGACATTGTTTATATATGTGCTCAATGGGTCATACTTTTCTTTTCTAATATAAACACATTTCACGCTTTTAAAACAATTCGTGACATATTGCTACACGCAGTTCTCTTGCATGTATGTTTTAGCCTAATTGGCCCAATATATATTGAGAAGATGGGCTGTGTTCCATTACTGTCTTATCCGTTCATACACTATTTTAAGATATACGGCCACCAGTTCTACAGATTTTGCCTTCCATGCAGTGTGCTAAGATCTAATATCACCAATTTACTGTTTGTGTTTATCCATGCAACGTGTTAAGAGCAACTATCACCTATTCTACAGTTTTCGCCATCCATGCAGTGTGCTAAAATCTACTATCACCAGTTCTACTGTTTTCTCCATTCATGCAGTGTGTTAAGATCTACTATCACAAGTTCTACTGTTTTCTCCATTCACGCAGTTTGCACACTGTACCTTGGTCACAGCGGTCACCCTGTTTACCAGGTGGACAGGCTGGACAGTGACCTGTGGTTTGGTCACACACTGTTCCTGATTTACATATCCACCAGCATTGGATACACCACTTTTGTCCTTCTGGCTTGTAATAACCATCAATGCAGTCTGCACAACGCAAAGCAAAGTACAAAATGCATAAAACAATCTGAAAAACTATTAGGCTTGATGAAAACAACGTACAAGTGTCCAGTTAATATTTTGTGTACACGACGTTTCTTATACGACTATTTTATTTAACGTGGCATGTAGAGCTTCGGATCAGGAGTATTCATCAGTATGGTATTCTGGTGTGTAACTCAGAATGAATGTTTTCTTCTTCTTCACTTATTTCTTCCTTAGATGTTGACGTGATTAGACGTGATTGACGTTGAACTTATTGGAAAACAACAATGAAATTCGTACGATTTGTTTGGAACCACGCAGGGTAGTGATTTTCAGTCCAAGCTTGTATACATGTGTATGAACTGGTTTGGGTCATATTCATGAAAGAATATGTTTGATTATTTATTTGCTGTAAGACTTGCACGCTGTCACCGACTACACCGTTAAATAGCTTTATGCGAATCTTTTCATGTTGAAGTATGCTGTCGTCCTTTATTTACTTTCTACGTCAATTTATTTGTACAATTTTGAGATTTCGGTAGTTGCAGGACAGTTGACATTGCATGGTTGTGGTAGCCACATGATCTCTAGAAATAAATACCATTAAGCATATCAGAGACACCGCTGGGCCAACCACGCAAGGATAACAAAATCAACATCACTTCTTCCTATTCACGATTGTTTTCCACGAGGAAGGGCTCAGGATTTGAAGGCATCAAAACTGTAACACTAATTGTGTATCATAATGAGATATATATGGCTGTAATCGAGACTTATTCAATAGTAAGGCCACTTATAAGTACTGAGTTGTTATTTCTTATGGTGGCAACAATTGGACTTGGATGGCTTTGAGTTGATGAAAGGACACAAAACACGATTTCACCATTTTAAAAAAACAAAGAATAAGTTAATCGTGTACTGCACACTGATTCAAACACTGATCCTTAACAAGTGCTCAATAGTACATGTATGCTAGCTTCATTGGAGTATATTTCTTATATTCTTCTTCCTGCTAGGCAGTCAACTTCAGCACGTTGAAGATTGTGTTGCAGTTTTGGGAAGTAGTACATAAATAAGCGAAGATGAATGGAGGAATAATAGGAGATTTAGGGGATAGAGCCCCAAACAGCCTGAAAACAATTGCTGTATTTGTACATCACTGAAGTGGTTAATATAACCAATACCGATTTGTCAATTATATTGTAATATGGACTTTATTGTGTTGATCAACAGATATAGAAAACCCTTAGAAAAAGAGGAAGGGTGTGGGGGTGAATAATGTTATTGGTGAGTTTCATTAGCAAGGTAGAAAATGCTCCCTGTCTACTCCTAAGAGATTGAGCTAACGCCCGTCCCAGCCTAACACTGAGACAAGCCACCACAGATTGATGCTGTGCCATATGGCCTGGGAAGGTAGGGGTGGTAAGAGGGATGATGGGGGAATACGGGATGGGGGAGGAAGAGGGGAGGAAGAAGGGGGAGTACAGAACCAGGTTGGTTTAGTAGGAGTGCTTTTGAAGGCCCCTCTTGAAAGCCTGCAATGACTGGATGGAAGGAGACCTTTCTTCAGCAGAGAGTTCGTAAGAAAATACTTAGAGCTGACTGAAAGAAGTCATGTATGAAGTTTGTAAGAACTAGTGAGGTGGGCTTCAGTTTGTCGGATCTGTAGAAGAGGCCATTTCAAGTTTACCCAGAGATCTGCAGATCTTGTAGACAGAGGGTTGTCACGGGCCATCGGTCTTGCAGCTTGGCATTAGATTTTGATGTGGGGTTCCCAGTCTGGACTGGCGTATTCAATGAGAAGGTGGACCATTGCTCTGTAAGCCTGTTCCTTAGCTGTTTTTGCACTAATTTTCAAGGCCCTCCTTGGGAACCCAAGGGTTTTGTTTGCTCAGTTAACCATATCATTGAAATGGGTGTCCCACTTGAGATCAGCCACAATTGTGACATCCAGGTATTTTGCATGGGACACGGTCTGGAATGGATGTCCTTAAAGGATGTAGGCCTTCTCCAGGGTGTTTCTGCGTCTGGTCATATGTAGGACTGAGCACTTCTGTGGGTGAAAAGCCATTTTCCATCGGTCTTCCCAATAGGCAAGTCTGTCAAGATCATCCTGAAATAGGTTCTGATTAGTGGGAGCCTGAATGTCTTGGTGGCAGATTGTACCATCGGCACACAGGCGTGCTGAGTAGTGGAGTCCTTCAGGCAAATTATTGATGTAAATGAGAAAAGGTGATGAAGCCAGAACAGACCCTTGGGGGACTCCTGCCTGTGTCGACTCCATTGTTTCAAATAATTAATAATTAATTTGGCGCATTATAACCCAGTGACAGTGAAGTATTTCACCACATTCCAATACATAAATCAAATTGAAGAAATGTAGGAGAGCATTGTGACAATATTATTTCGGGTTTAAATTCATGGTTGACAGCAAAGTCACTGACCTTCAATTTAGCCAATCACAAACTGTGCACTTATTCTTTAATGCTCTTCATAATTAATGACATTTTTGAATGAAACATTGAACAGTTTTCCCATAACCCTTTTTTCCTTACCGATACATGAATGATCTGTATTACATAAATTAAAAATCAACTTGCCTGTACAATCTGGTGTCTGCAAAAAGCTAGCTGGTATGCAGTTTAAACAGGCGCCTGTTAACTGATCACACTGCTGGCAGTACGTTGCTGGGCAACTGTATTCACACTCGTCTCCATAACGACCATCATAACAGGCTGAAACAATATTCCACCTCTTTATTTGTACACCTGTACAATGGGTAGTGCCAAAACGGGTATAAATGGTGCATAAGTTAAACTCCTCTCTCTCTCTCTCTCTCTCTCTCTCTCTCTCTCTCTCTCTCTCTCTCTCTCTCTCTCTCTCTCTCTCTCTCTCTCTCTCTCTCTCTCTCTCTCTCTCACACACACACACACACACACACACACACACACACACACACACACACACAATCATGCGCGCACATACACCAATACACACACATACACACATGCAAATTCACACACTCACACACAAACACCTACACTCACACTCACACACATGTGCTCACACACACACATGTGCTCACACACACACACACACACACACACACACACACACACACACACACACACACACACACACACACACACACACACTTTCACATACACACATAGTCTTTGAGTTTAAAATTGGTGGGGGAGGGGGGGGAGTTTTGTTCCCAATTTCCAAGGGTTTATCACGGAGGCTAGTTACAGGTCCTGGGTTTTAACCTGTACAGACAACAGTTCAATCCAATGTTCATGTTCCGTTATCAAAATTGGACCCTATTTCCGCTTGCAATCATAGCCTTGAGGTCAGTTATGCTGTTGAGTCCGATAAAGATGGTGCCAAGGTTGGCCTGCCAGTATGTCTCTTTACGGAGCAGCAGGTCGGCACTGTGTGTCTGGTCTATGGCATGGGTCATCAAGGTAGGGGACCTGGGTGTCCTGCGGGTGAGCAGTTACCGCCAGGTGTTTGGCGACTCCGCAACTCGTGGCTTTCTCGTTCTTGGCGTCCATCTTATGATTCGCCCATCTCTTTTTGATGTTTGTGGTGGAGCCAACGTACCACAAATCCGGGTGAAGCTTGCATCTTACGATGTAGATCACGTTAGGGGTGGTGCAAGTTAGGTGTCCCCTCACTTTCCATGTCCTTTGGTCCCAAGGCGACTGGAACGTCTTCATGTTGGAGGAATGCTTACAGGTGTCGCATCGTCCTCCACATGTAAAGAAGCCTTGCTCGTCCTCCAGGCCATGTAGTGGAAATCTTCGGGGAACTGTTGGCTTGTACCTCTCTGAGAGATTCTTCCTTCTTCTGTCCGCGGTGATAAGCATTCCTTCTGGGAACATTTCTTTGTTCTTTGAGTTTGAGCATAGGTGTGAGTACATACATATATACATACATACACACATACATACATATATACATACATACATACATACATACATACATGCATACATACATACATACATACATACATACATACATACATACATACATACATACAGAATAAATAACGACAAAGCCAATTATGTCTTTAGTTTAACACTTGTTTTACAAACTTACAAAATGACACATTTTCGCTGCTCTGGACAGCTTTTTTCAGTCATGCAGTGAAATAACTAACTCTCCACATCAACAGGCCAGAAGAAAAAAAATCAGAAAAAAAATCATAAACAGAACATGAGTTCAAGTCAGTTAAAATGACCTATTTTCTAGCTAAGCATAATTATAGAGGAGTGCAAAATTCATTCTCACATACTCACTCACACACATTCACCCACCCCCCTACCCACACACACGCACACTCATATACCCACAAACTCATAGACATATATAGTAGTATGTAGACAGCAACACACCCACAGATAGAACTAAACTACTAAACAAACCTGGTAAGAAAACAAAAGATAAAAAGATTGCCTGGGTTATTATTTTTGATCCCCGAGTCCCCTCCAAATCCTCAATCATCAAGAACAACCAGCACCTCCTCTATGGCACTAAAGTAAACAAATAAATGTTCACTCCCAAATCCGTTATCTCTGCAAATAGGAAGAGAGCATCCCTGTCTCAACTTTATAAACCTACCGTTCCCATGCGGTTTGTCCCACACGGTCCAGACAATAAACCAGGGTTCTTTTCTTGTTTAAAGAAATGTGACACCTGCCGCCATTGAACAAAGAGTCACTAGTTTCCCAATGTGACAAAAGAAAATGGCCCCCTGTGAAACACCAAATGTGATCTATGTCCTCATATGCGAATCGCACAACACGTGGTATGTAGGCTAACAAGCGCGAAATCGCAATAGTTTGTGGCACGTGGTCTATTTTTACCACTCCAATCATGAGTTACCTCCCCTGGATTTTCAATAATTTTAATCTGTAAACCAGAATGTTATCTTTGCACCATTTCGTAACTTTTTATATCTTTTGGAAAACATTTAAAACTATGTATCCTACTTATGCTCATCAAAAGAAGCACCGCATACTCGTCGTGTCTGTTGTAGTGTCTGTATTACATATGTTTATTATTTTGTACGCTTTTAAAATACATCATTTTAAAGAGCGGCCAGAAGTGTAGCCTCGATTTGAAGTGCGACAATTTTGTCAAAATGTGCGACAATTTTGGAACGACAGACCGACAGACCGACCGACAGACCAACCGACCGACAAAGTGAGTTATAGGTTTGTGTAAACAAACAAAAAAAACCCCACCAAAGCCAGGCAGAAAAAAACACCAATCCGACGCAAAATTGGGGAAATCCAACACATTCGGTGTTGCAGAACATGTAGGCAAAAACACCCACCCAGACAACCCCGAACTGACTTACCTTAAAATCATCCCCATCGAGGCCGGCTGTGAACAATGCAGATAAGTTACTTAGTCGGGAATACTACTGGATGTGCAGCTTAAGAACTATGTTTGTGGGTCTAAATAGTAGGAACGACATCCGATGCTTCCAGAAACACTACCACTGCTTCAAATGTCAATTACAGCAAAACTCGGTTATAAGAAAATGGAAGGGAGATAAATTTTTGTTTTGCTATATCCGAGTATTCTTATATCCGAAACTCAGACAAATAAAGACAAACAGAAACATAAAACGAAGAGAAAATCCTTTTACCTAATTTGGTGCATGAAAAAAAAAGGAAAAAGGAAAAAGAAAGGAGGAAAAAAAATGAAGGCAGAAATGGTGGAGAGTTGCATGATGAGCAAGCTAGATAGCGATGAGCAGATGGATGATTGGGTGTGGTGTGAGAGCAACATATTTGCTTAAATGTAAATTTCTGTTTCATGTTTTTAATTAATATTTAAATTTGAATGTATTTAAGTTATTTTACACAGTGGAAGACAATTTTCCATTTGCGTTTGTACAATGCCAATGGACAATAAAGAAACTTGTGACTTATGACTTATGACTCATGTTTTACATCATAAAATCAAAATACAACAAAACTCGGTTATAAATAAGAAAATCGAAGGGAGATGATTTTTTTGCTTCTTATATCCGAGTTTTTTTATATCCAAAAATCAGATGTAATTTAATTTTTTTTTAAATTTAGTTGAATTAGGGAAAAGGGAAAAGAAAAAAAAAATATTAGAAAAATAACAGAAAAACAAAACGAAGAGAAAATCCTTTTTCCTAATCTGGTGCATGTTTTACATCATAAAATCAAAATAGTCTACTAAGAAGATTTAAAGGTGCCTACAACCACTCAACTAACAAGCTTTTTTTCTCTTTCTGTTAGCAAATGCGTACCTCTTCACCTTTCTTGTACTGAAATATTACCATTTACTGTCCACCCATGGAGAGGGAGTCCTGCAGCTTTTTGTGAATCGTTTGCTTTTGTTTATGTGGAATATTGTCCACATAATTATATTATTGGATTACCTTTCACTCTCTGCCTTTGCAACTGAAAATAAAAGGATGGACAGTCTCACTAAGAACAATGCAAAAGTACAGGCACTCATATTTTTTCTTCTGCTCAACTTTTCTTTTGCACAGAATACTAAAAGAAATTATGGAATAAAGGAACAAAAACAACTCAATTAATTAGTCTTGCAATCAAGTGCCTGTACTGGTTAGACTGTCTGTGACGCAACTGGTCTGACGTAAACTTTCACTTTTTGGAACAACTTAACTTTTCTTGGAATATCCTTTCAGTTCAGGTCCAACTCACTTTTAATGAAATGTTAATGGCAATTCCCTGATAAGAAAAGAAAAATTGCTTATAAGAAAATGAACTGCAAATGAACTTCTTGTATTACATAATTTTCTTATATCCAAGTTTACATCGTGGATGGGAGAAAGAATATGGTTGTTTATAAACGAGTTTTCTTATAAGCGAGTTTCTTATATCCGAGTTTTGATAATGTATAAGAAAGAAGGAGTTAGGCTGGGAAATTTTTTTGCTTGATTATAAACGAGTTTTCTTATAAGCGAATTCGACTGTATCCCCCCTCCCTCCTACAAAAATAGTGATGCATCATATTTAACTGGAGTGTTATGCACTACTGGGTGTGTTACTGTCTGCATACTATAGTAGCTACTATGTCTATGAGCGTGTGTGTGTGTGACATGCTCTCCACTGAGTGTATTGCGCTATGATTTATGAATAAATAATCATCAGGTCACGTGACCTTGATAATAATAATTTGTTGGAGCCAACCGTAGATTTTTATCAGTGGGTTGTAAAAAACATTTCCACCGACAGTTTGGTACTTTTGCTAAGCAGGTTCCATCCCAATCCTTAACGTGACCCCATTAGTCCGTTTTCTTTCTTGCCAAGGCAATCTTCTGTTTTGTCCTTCATTTTCCTCTTTGAAAACTTGCCGCTCGCCTTGGCATAACCATAAGGCTGTGTCAGAACAACTGAAATAGTCTAGAACACCAAGGCTGCATCAAAAGTTTGCTATGCTCTGGATAGTTACGCGGGGATTGTCATTAGCCATGACAAGCAC
>CM065696.1:14135301-14137801 GCA_017654935.2 Phymorhynchus buccinoides
TTTAGTTTTGATCAGGAAACTGGCTCCTATCATCCACTTGGTATATGACAAGAATAGGCGTAAGGAGGCAAAAGGAGGGGAGGTGGGGAAGTAGGGAAGAGGGGGTGTGGGAAGAAGGCTTTTGGCAGCCAAACAGAGGCCTGAATTCCAGAATGCAGTGAATTAATCAATGGCATTCAGGCCAAAAGGGACTAAAGTTTTGAGTTTTTTCATCCAAACTTTTTTCCTGCTGAGTCTGTGTGTGAGATTATCTGAAGGGAACTGCTCTATGACAAGGCATTTCATGTTGAACAGAGTATGGTTGGGTAGATTGAAGTGAAGGGTGACTGGAGTGCCTACATTCTTCTTGATGTGGGAACCGTGGAGGTAGAAGCGTGTTTGGAGTGAATTTTTAGTTTCCCCCACGTATTGGGTCTTGTCACAGAGATTGCAGTACATGAGATAGACGATGTTACTTGTTTGACATGTGGTGTGCTGGCGGAGGGAGAATGTTTTCCCAGTCTGGTGGCTGTGGAAGGTGTTTGTTTCTGCGGCATGCTCTCTGCATGTTACACACGTTTTGGTGCATTTGAAGAACCCAAGGGGTGCATTGGGAATTTGTTTGGGAAGTGCTGAGGGCATGAGAATGATTTTTAGTGTTCGGCTGTTTTTTCCGCCCAAAATGGGAGGAAGGGGAATTGCTTTCTTAAGTCTGCTGTTGGTGAGAACAATGTTCGGATGGAGCTCTTGAAACCACTGATGCAGTGGGGGGTTGCAGGGGTTGTGAGTGACAATGACTGGTGTTCTGCTGTTAGTGACTTAAGTCTGCTGTTGGTGAGAACAATGTTCTGATGGAGCTCTTGAAACCACTGATGCAGTGGGGGGTTGCAGGGGTTGTGAGTGACAATGACTGGTGTTCTGCTGTTAGTGACTTTGGCTTTATAGGTTAGTGTTTCTGTTCTTGGAATTTGTTTGGCTTTGTCTAGAGCTTTCTGCAGTACTTTAGGTTTGTATCCTCTAAGAAGAAGGAATTTGAACATTTGCTCTGAGCGGAGGGTGAAGTCTTGAGGTTTGGAGCAAATACGTTTGATTCTTAAGAACTGACTGAATGGGAGATTCGTTTTGCAGTGGACTGGATGACTAGAACTGTAGTGTAGGTATGCATGCGAGTCAGTGGGTTTGGTGTGAAGGTTTGTGTGTACGAAGTGATTGTCAAGGAAGAGTCTGATGTCGAGAAATGGGAGTTGGTCAGAAGAAGTGTTGTGGGTAAATTTGATGGTGGGGTGAGCAGTGTTGATGTATGAGAGGAATTGTTGGAGTTCTGATTGGGATTTGGTCCAGAGAAGACAAATATCATCAATAAATCTTTTCCAGAAAGTGGTGGACACCGGAACAGGGCTATTAGCAAGGAGCTTAGTTTCTAACCACCCCATGAAAAGGTTTGCAACAGAGGGGGCCATAGGAGTTCCCATTGCAGTACCAGAAACTTGATGGTATGTTTTCCCTTCGAATGTGAAGTAATTGTTTTGCAGAATGTGGTTCATGATGTCAAGGACTGTCTGCGTGGGAGGTAAGTCGGGGTCATCAGTCAGTCGAAGGTAGTGTTCTACTGCGTCGTTCAGGTCAGGGTGGGGTATGTTGGAGTACAGTCCCACAACGTCAATAGTCACAAGAGTCACGTTATGGAATGGACCGTGTTGGAGGTTCCAGTCGTTAATGGTTTTGAGGAAATGGGTCGAGTCTTGGATGTAGCTGGGTAGGGAAGAGACTGTGTCACGTAACCAGTGGTCCACCAAAGCAGAGAGTTTTTCGGTTGGTCCTCCCACCCCTGAAACTATCGGTCTACCTGGAGGCTGTTGTAAGGACTTGTGGATCTTGGGGAGGTGGTAAAACAGGGGTGTCCTAGCCGCTCTAGGGTCAGTGAGGGCCCACTTGTGCGTGGTAGTATCTATGATGCCTTTAGTCAAAAGATCATTAACAACTGCGTTGGATTTCGTAACTATCTGGGTAGTGGGGTCTTTGTTTACTACTTCAAAGTGGGCTGTATTGTCTAACAAGCGATTAGCTTCACTAATGTAGTCACCTGTGTTTTGCACCACTACCTTCCCTCCCTTGTCAGCCACACTTATCCGGATGGATCTGTCCATTACCTGTTGGCGAAGTTCATGAACTGCTTTCCGTTCTGGTTGAGATACATTGTAATATTTAGCTTTTTGTGCTTTAAAGTTCTCAACACGATTTAGTAGAGTGTCACAGAAAATGTCCAGTTCTTTTTCTCTCCCTTTGGGTGGTACGAACCCGGTTGGCTTGTAGAACTTTGGTGCTGGGGGCTGCGAATCTGACGGGGCGTCAGGGTCGTAGAACAGCTCCTTGAGGCGCAGTTTCCTGCACCACTCTGCTACGTCTTCACACAGCTGGTCGTGATCAAGGGTGCGGGGTGTCGGGCAGAATTTTGGGCCCAGAGATAACACATGGTATTGTTCATCTGTTAATTGCTGGTCTGAAAGGTTAACCACAAACT
>CM065696.1:14140301-14142801 GCA_017654935.2 Phymorhynchus buccinoides
TGAAAAGGATACTGATAAATTTGCTCAACACCTACAAAACCTGCACCCCCCAAATATCCAATGGACAATTACACATGGAAAGTGTGCTGAATACCTGGATATCAGGTTACAAATCAAAGACGGGAAAATAATTACAGATGTGTACAGCAAACACAACCACAGCTATCTCCCACCCAGCAGCTGCCATCCCCCATCTGTATTCAAAGGACTAATCTCATCAGTTGGCACGCGACTGCGCATGCTCTGTAGTGATGAGGACACTCTTCAACAAAGAGTCAAAGAGTACACATACTACTTTACACTCTCAGGCTGGAACAACGACAAAGCGAAAAAAGAACTGGAGAGGGGAGCCAGAAAGAACAGAAAGCACATTTTGCAGAAAGAAAGAAGAAAGAAAGACAAAAAGGTAGCATGGGTCACAACGTATGACCCAAGGATCCCACCAAAATCAAAAATAATAAAACAAAACCTACACCTCCTCTACTCAGTGAAACAAAACGAAGACATCTTCCCGAAAGGAATGATAATTTCAGCAGAAAGACGCAGAAACAACATAGGGGAAATTTACAAGCCCTCTGTTCCAAACCCCTTCCCCATCCATGGCCCCAAATAAAAACCAGGGTTCTACTGCTGCTCAGCCAAACGATGTGACACATGTGCACACGCAAGGGAGACAACATCATTCATATCACCATGGGATGGACGGAAATGGAATATCCAACAGTCCCTCACGTGCACCACACCAAACGTCGTCTACGTCATCAAATGCAAAGAACATCCTGAGGACCTCTACATCGGATCCACAAGAAATCTGAAAAAAACGTTGGGCCAATCATAAGTCGGACATACAGTTGCAAAAGATAACCAAGTGTAAATTGTCACTACATGTGACAAACAAAAAACACCCAACAGACAATGCCTACAATTTCTTGGAAATCTTCCCTGTCGAAACTGTCCAAAACCCTAAAAAAAACTTCTGCAGAAAGAAATATGGTGGCAATGCAACGTGAGTACTCTGTTCAAAGGCCTCAACACAAGAACAGACCTAAACACGATGCTGCAATTCCAGAACAGAATATTGTTTTAGTTGATAGACAGCATACTCCCATTCCAGTAATATGATTATGTAACAAGATAGTTGTATACAACTGAAGAATCACGACTTATCATTTTACGATAGGGAAAATATATGAATACCACAATAAGACAGAAAACGCCCTCAAGGTCAAGGTTTGATGTAAACCTGTTTGATGAGCTATGACTAAGTAAGTGATAATAGAAAATATAGGTGAACCAAGGTAGGACAGAGAATATTTTCAAGGTCTTACACAAATCCCATTGTATACAAAAAAGACCCCAAAGACATTAACACCTAGGGGCAAAAACCATCCGATACTATAGGATAGACAATTCAAACTGGAATGCCAATCTTTTGTCGCAAATTCAAACAATCCTCACTAACAACCAGGGTTGTACAAATATAATCGAGGGTGACAAAATGGCATGGGTATCTTTTCTACTTGACACCCTCTCACAAAGTTTTGCCTCGACAGAGTAACTGCCCCTAAACAAATCACTCACTAGGCCTCAGTTGAGCTATACAGCCGAAGGTGAAAAGACCTGTACATTTTTAAGGTATGTAGATGTACATTATACTACCACTAAAGGTGTGTGTGTGTGTGTGTGTGTGTGTGTGTGTGTGTGTGTGTGTGTGTGTGTGTGTGTGCGCGTGCGTGCGTGCGTGCGCGCGCGCGCGTGCGTGCGTGCGTGCGTGCGCGCGTGTGCGCGCGCGTGTGCGCGCGCGTGTGTGTGTATGACAGGGTGGGTGTGTGGTGGTGGTGTTGCCAACACTGTTGGGTGTGTGTGTGTGTGTGTGTGTGTGTGTGTGTGTGTGTGTGTGTGTGTGTGTGTGTGTGTGCGCGTGTGCGTGTGTGTAAGTAATATGATTAATTTTGGTCAAAATGTCATTGTTGTTGCAGTAAACTACTCCCTGATGAAGCGGACGCATAGTCCGCGAAAATTCGGAGGAAAATAAAAAGAAAATTTCCAAAACGTCCGCTCCTTGTTTTAATTGATTATTTTACACTATATATATATAGTTAAGAAATAAATCCTATAGACCAACGATCACCATCAGATGGTGAGCTGTGCAGGACAGATGAATCAAATAATATAGAAAAAGATAACAGCCGCACAAGCCAAACTGATCGTTGGTCTATAGGATTTATTTCTTAACTATATTCTTCCTCTTAGAGGACATCCTGACTGGCAGATCCCTAGGATGGCTTCCGACGTTTTGCCTCCACCATAGCATACTACTATTTTTATCCTTATTTTGGATATCACCTCAGTAGTTTGCCCTCTTTAGTCAGGTCTATTAGTTTTTTTTAAATTAAAATTTCAGAAAATTATTATTTTGTTCATTTTACATAAGATTTTTACTTTTTCTGGCTTAACTTTGTGCTGGTTTGCTTTTATTGTGGACTTTCAATCTGGTGCA
>CM065696.1:14147801-14150301 GCA_017654935.2 Phymorhynchus buccinoides
TTTGTAATGGTCTAACGCTCTTTTAAATTCATCAAAATCTGTTCATACCATTATGTTCCAACAAAATATTTTTTAAAAATGCGCCACAAAGGTATCCATTTTCCAAACTGGCATGACAACTTTGACTCGCCCATGTGTCGCTTGACTTGTATTAGGAGCATCCAGGAGGGGGGGGGGGGGGAGAGAGACAGAAACAGAAAGAGAGAGGTGGACAAATACAACCAAAGTGCACAGAGAGAGAGAGAGAGAGAGAGAGAGAGAGAGAGGGAGAGAGAGAGAGAGAGAGAGACACAGAGACACAGAGAAACAGACAGACAGACAGACAAACATATTGATTGACATATGCACACACTCACTCACACTCACATGCGTGTGTGCGCAGAGAGAGAGAGAGAGAGAGAGAGAGAGAGAGAGAGAGAGAGAGGGGGGGGGAGGCAGAGCAAGAGAGGCAGCAAGAGAGTCAGACAAAAAGGAGAAAGATTAACATCTAATAGTGAATTCCTGGGAATGGATGTTGGGAAGGAGGAAGAGGAAATACTGACAGAAAGAGAGAGAGAGAGAGAGAGAGAGAGAGAGAGAGAGAGAGAGAGAGAGAGAGAGAGAGAGAGAGAGAGAGAGAGAGAGAGAGAGAGAGAGAGACTCTGGAACAAGGAGACAGAGAGACAGACGGATAATGGATGATTCATTTGGCTTGAGCTCACAATCAGTACCTGCGGCAAGGTGGATTGCATCCACTGGGTACAGTCTGCCCAGGTCCACCTCATACCATGGGTGATCCAGGTACTGTGCCTCACTCCTGGTGAACACACAGGTATCTATGTCATTATCGGCTCCGGCATTGGCGCCTTGCTGGCTCGAGGACGTGCTGCTCTGGGTGTAAGACTTGTTGAGGGCCACATTAACTGTAAACACACACACACACACACACACACACACACACACACACACACACACACACACATACACGCGCGCGCACACACACACACACACTTGAACATGATTGTGAAAAAAATGACATAATACCAATACAACAGGCTGGCTTCAGAAAAGGAAGATCAACGGTTGATCATCTAGTAAAAATTATCTCACAGATCAAACATCAGTTTTCCCGCAGGAAAAATGTACTTGCTACTTTTTTCGATATTAGAAAGGCGTACGATCAAGTTTGGCATTCAAAACTTCTGAATAAATTGAAATCAATAGGCCTTTCAGGGCATATGTACAACTACTTAAAAACCTTTTTATGTGATAGAAAAATACAGACTAAGGTTGGCAATGTCTATTCTAATCAAAGACATGTTCAAATGGGAATTCCACAAGGAGCCGTGATAGCTCCAATCCTTTTTAACATTTTGATGCACGATCTTCCAAAAGCAGTGTCAAAAAATGTTGAACTAGTACAATATGCGGATGACATTTGCATATGGATGAAAGTTACTCTCAAAAGACACACACCTGTTAGATCAATCAACTATATTAAAAAGATATATCAAATAGAACTGAACAAAATCAGTAAGTACATGAATGAAAATGGATTAGCCCTTTCACCTGAAAAATCGCATATGGTTCTCTTCAATACTGGTTATGACCCTAACCCTCTACCTTCTTTTCAAATAGATGGATTGCCTCTTGAATATAAAAAAAGTTATAACATTTGTAGGAGTAAATTTAACTTCTAAACTGAGCTGGAACTACCATTTAGAAAGTGTTCTGACAAAAGCCAGAAAAGCTTTAAATTAGCTTAAAATGGTATGTCAACAACCATGGGGAACAGATAGTAAAGTATTCACACATTTAGCAACTGCGATTGTGAGATCAAAATTATCTTACACTCAGGAAATAGTTTTTTTCAGCCCCAAAATATTTAATCAAAAAGTTGCAGAGCATCGATAGTAAAGCTTACAAGATAGCTCTTGGTGTCCCTGTTCATACCTCAACATTACGAACTTACACAGAAATTGGAATATTACCTTTTGAAGAAAATATGAAGCTTGCGTCAGCAAAATATGTTTTAAGAAGTCATACAACACAAAATTCGTGTGTAAAGGAAACTCAATTAAAATCAGAAATACATTTTCCTAAGCGGGCACAGAAAATTGATTCTCTAAAAACAATAGGCTCATATACGTCTGATTTATTTACAAATGCGGGTGTTGAACCCCGAAAAGTAGCCCCCCAGATAACTTATAGCACAATTCCTAAATGGGAGCTTGGTAAGGCTACTTATGATATTGAATACACAAATTTAAAGAAATGTGATTGGCCTTTGCTGCATGCCAACATATGTTAAGGCACATATAAATGAAACTTATGTAAATCATCTTAAAATATATACAGATGGTTCTTGTACTTGAGAATCATTTATCAGGTGCTGCATTTGTCATTCCATCGCTGAAAGTAGAGAAATCGTATCATATTGGAAATAATTTTTCTATATTTACTGCAGAACTTGTTGCCATTATTATGACATTAAATTATCTTCTTAATTTTCCATTCTCTA
>CM065696.1:14155301-14157801 GCA_017654935.2 Phymorhynchus buccinoides
GAGAGAGAGAGAGAGAGAGAGAGGGAGGGAGAGAGAGAGAGAGAGAGAGAGAGAGAGAGAGAGAGAGAGAGAGAGAGAGAGAGAGAAAGAGACACAAATAGAAACATAGACCCACAGAGAAAGAGAGACAGAGAGTGACAGAGAGATGGAGAGAGAGAGAGAGAGAGAGAGAGAGAGAGAGAAGAGAGAGAGAGAGAGAGAGAGAGAGAGACAGAGACAGAAAGAAAGAGACAGAGAGAGATGCAGACAGAGAGATAAATCTAATGTTAAACAGAAAAAGACAAAGAGAAAGACAGATTGTGTGAGGGAAAATAGCCTGAATTCTATTTGTCCACTAGATGTTAAATAGCCACTCCCATTCAATTAAGGAACAAAAATAACTCAACTTGTCTTTCTGTGGTTTGGTCTGAGGTAAACCTGCAGCTGGTCTGACGTAAACTGGCCCTATGGGAACAACTGCAGTTTTCTTGGAACACCCTTGTCAATGGCAATTCCCTTACAAGACAATCGAACTCCCATATAAGAAAATGAACTGCAAACCAAGTTGCATGTATGAAATGATTTTCTTCTATTGTGTTTACATTGCGGATGGGAGTAGAAATATGTTTGATTATAAACGAGTTTTCTTATAAGCGTGTTTCTATGCGAGTTTTGATAATACATAAGAAAGAAGGAGTTTGGCCGGGAATGGTTTTTTTGCTTGATTATAAGCGAGTTTCTTATAAACGAATTCGGCTGTATATTTTCAAACATGATCAATTTAGAAACAACTAGATCCCATTGAATTAAAAAGTCTTATTGCCAATGAAAACACATTCATAAAAAGAGGGAGTCGTCTAAAGTCCGGAAAAGACAAACAACCTAAACTTTTTTAAAAAATTACATATTTTGGACATAGAGATGCTGCGCACCGTCACACAAGGTTCCCCGCCCCAATATATCTTAAATCCGTTTGGTTCTGTGTGCTTATGTTCTTTACAAAAACGAACTGATAGACAAACATACAGATAGAATACAGCCAAACAGCCATAATATAATAAAGAGCCCGGGCTTAAAAGAGCACCTGTCTTTAAAGACACACAGACGGGCCACGATTAAGTCCCTGTTTTTTTCTGTGTAGATGTGACCCACATACAAATTTCTCAACTTCAAATAAAATGGTGTTTCGCTTTCAATTTGGGGGCATTTGTATGGGAGTCAAACCTGGTCAAAACAATATTTATTGCGAGCTATAAGAGGGAAAACACGTGAAACCCGTGATTTTGACACGTGATCTGGTGGGTCTTTAAAGAGCTCGGGCTTACAAGAGCACCCGTCTCTAAGACTCTATTCTCCCCTCACCATTCAGGACAAATAAAAAAGAAACGCTGAGGGAGACGGCGAGAAAATCAAAATCAACGAACAGCGAAACTGGGAAGGCTGCCAAAATTCATGTTCCTGGATTTTATATTTTTCCAACTGAACACTTTGCAGACCAACACACTGAAGGCATGGCCTTCAGTGTTACGAATGTATTACGACACACACACACTAATAGTGATATTACTAGGCAACACCAAAAATCAGTGAATATACAAAGAGTTCGCACTCCGCAGCTGACTGAAGCCGGGTTGTTTTTTTTACCCCCACCCTTTCACCTGCACTACAGCTGGAGATCATTGTGAACTCACATACTGCCTACAACAACACTAGCACTTCCCACCTTCCACGTTTTCACCTCTTTCAGGTGGGAAGTAAGAAAGTTGGTTTCATTCTTTGCAAGTTCTGTAGGCTGTAAAGTTATCACTCGTAACATTTAGGCTTTTTGGCAACACCAACGCTTTCATTGAATGGAAAGAAAAAATGTATGGATAAATTAAGTCAGGCGATGTTTAGTATCTCCTGCTTAAAAAATAACCATTTGCAAACAAGAACCACCACCCCAGCCCCCCAAACACACACACTAAAAATACTTTAACAAGTTAAGACTTATGGAAATCAGAGCATAATACAATGAGTCGACACATTATTATTACGACGTAAGCTTACTAAGACATTGCACAACCCACGCTATTCAACATACAAACGTGAATAAGGATACTGGTTCACAAAATACATTTGAAATGAAGATAGAATCAGTTCACACAGTACGCGCGCATGCACACACAGACACACGCACATAGACACACACACACGCACGCACGCACGCACACACATACACACACACGCGCGCACACGCACGCACACGCACACACACACACACACACACACACACACACATATATATATATATATATATATATATATATACCCCCCCCCCCCCCCCCCCCCCCCCCCCCCCCCCCCCCCCCCCCCCCCCCACGCCCCCCCCCCCCCCCCCCCCCCCCCCCCCCCCCCCCCCCCCCCCCCCCCCCCCCCCCCCCCCCCCCCCCCCCCCCCCCACCCCCCCCCCCCCCCCCCCCCCCCCCCCCCCCCCCCCCCCCCCCCCCCCCCCCCCCCCCGCCCCAATTACACACGAGCT
>CM065696.1:14162801-14170301 GCA_017654935.2 Phymorhynchus buccinoides
TAAAGTGCAAGATTGCAACCCACAGGCTTCCTACTAAAAATAGACAAAAGGGTTAGTAGGCATAAAATCCGGTTCTGGTACCAAAAGAGTTAAAGTCAAAAACACACACACACAAATAATCAGTCCACATAATTAGAACAGAATGTTTACCACTTCTTTTCAATAACATATCTATCTACTCCTTATTCATCATTGAACATAGGATCTAGATAAAAAATAGGATCAAACAAACAACAAATCTCAATCACTAGCCATCAATAATACTCACTAGTTGGGCTTATTATGACTGGCTGGTAGAGAGGTTGAGTCTGCAATGTTGCTCTAGTCAGGTTTTGGAGGGATTATGAGAGAGTAGGTGGAGGCTACTTCCCTCCCTTACTCAAATTTTTGAACACTGAGAGCCTGTCATTGGTTTATAGCAGTCGACACATCACAAGATGATGCTATAATAGTATGCATAGTAGTACCGAACAATCACGCCACTCACGCGCCAGTTACATCATTATCACATGCCGGACATTCCTATCCTGCTCGTGATTGGAAAGGCAGAGTTGTCTTACAAAGGGTGCCGACTGTTGATATCACTATCTCGTGATGGGGAGGTAGATCGGGATTCAAAGAGACAAATGCCTTAATCGGCGTCCGTTTGATGGTGGATGGCAATTAAAGTGGCGGCCCGAGAAAAGAAGGGGGGGGGTGTAGATAAGAAACGGAGAAAGTGGGTCGCGCGGGACACTTACGTCACAGATTCCATAACCATGTAATTTAATTTGATGTTGTACTTGAACTCAACAGTTGTGTTGTAATGGAAAGAGTGACCCGTGTTTCTAGTGCAGGTCAAACAATGTCTTAGCATGTACTATTTGACTTCTGAGTACTGGGTGCACTATCCGAGGATGTTGGGGTGATGGCTTATGCACACTCTTATTTTAAGCACTTAGAGAGGGGTGGAAGAAAAGTACATTTTCTTACTACAAATTTCACAATTTGCACACCATTTCAAAACCCCAGAAGAAATATCAATATGCAGTACACTTTCTTATTACAAACTTGCTGTTTGTACACCCTGTGAAAATCCAAAAGAAAACACTTTTTTTAAAAGCGTGAATAGCTAATTTCTCCATTACATCATGCAATCCTAAAGATTACAGGCACATGGGAGGAAACATGAGAATCAGTGAATACTTCATTGGTAGTGCAACATAATGGGAATGCGATTGAATCATACAAATTATTTTTAAATTTTGTCTGAATTTAATAGCCTATATATATTCTGAGGGGATGTGGGGATAGTGTTGGCTAAACTAAGATGGGTATATCTTTCTTTGTTGTGTCAGTGTATTTGTATTTTAATGCTGTCATAATGTACAGTAAACCTTTGCACGCGCATTAATTTTGAATAAAATCATACCAGCCACGAACGGTTCGAAACTTCTTTTATCATCCTCCCCCTTTCCATACTTTATTTTTAAAATTGAGGATTTTTTACCAGGCAAACATGTTTTCAATACGAAAACATGTACCGGTATGTATTTTTTGTGCGGGTAGTTTATCACAATATCAGGCAAATGTATTTCACTTTTACCAAAACCGTTTTGAGAAAAAAAATGTAACGAAGCCTACCTAACTGCCCCCTTCCCTCCCCCTCCCCATTTTGTTTAGGGCAGATTTACTCAACTATCATGATTTTAAGCACTGAGAGAGAGAGGAGAGAGAGAGAGAGAGAGAGAGAGAGAGAGAGAGAGAGAGAGAGAGAGAGAGAGAGAGAGAGAGAGAGAGATCACCATAACCCCAAACTAAGTGACCCAGCCAGTCAAGGCCCTTTCAGCGGACACCCAACATGATGCTGAATGGAACAGGAGCCACAATATCTACCTTCACTCTAAGCTAAGTGAACCAGCCAGTCAGGGCCCGATCAGCGGACACCCAACATGAAACATAATCGAACAGGAACCGCATAAGCTACTGTTCTGTGTTCTGTGGCTTTCGTGCAAGACAGTATGAGTTTGCTCAGTTGCAGTCTTTGTGATCGAACAATCACAACTGAGCCACAACACAATCACAACTGAGCCAAACAGTGTGGTGTGAAAGTAGAGCTGATTAATTTTTAAAAATCAAGAGACAAAATAGAGACAAAGTTGTGTGTCAGAGATTCAGTGCGAGATCTGCATGCTGCACGCACATCTTTGGTTGTTCCTTGCCCAATATTGTTTTTAATTTGTTGTCAACCAAACATTCAACCCATCGACCCGGAAGTGAGTGACACAACTTTTCGCGACGTCACGCGCTAGAGGTAAACGAAGCAAGCTTCGACAAAATGGCCAATTAATAGGCCTACGTCTTTGTATTCTCTTGTCAGCACTGTCTAGCTGTATTTTAAACGTAGATCTTGTACATATGATATGCGAAGAAGGGAGAAGATTGTAAGCGTACACGTATTATGCAGGGTCTTTTCTTGCGAAACAGGTTTTAAAAAAATCGAATAGACAACGGCGAGAGAGAGGGAGCTCAGTATCTACAGCATATGCAAGAAACAAAATCAGTCATGCGTTTGTGCACTCATATTTTGTGTGTGCGTGTATGTGTGTGAGCTTGCGTGGCAAATGTTAAGAAAAGCTCCCTCCTCTGCCCCTTCCATTCATTTCAGACGGTTTCAGTTAGGGTTAGGGTTAGGAATAGAGGTTTGGATAGGGTTAGGGTTAGGAATAGAGGTTTGGATAGGGTTAGGGATAGGTTTAGGGTCAGTTTAGTGTCCAATACACAAAAAAGATAAAGGTTGATGACTAAACGGACCCTAAGCCTATCCCTAACCCTATCCCAAACCTTATTCATAACCCTAACCCTAACCTGAAACCGTCTGAAATGAATGGAAGGGGCAGAGGAGGGAGCTTTTCTTAACATTTGCCGCGTGCGCGCGTGCGCGCGTGATTCAGTGATTCAGTGATTCAGATATTTATTGTCTTTGAAAACCGTAACAGGTTTTATATGACACTAAAATAAAATAAAAATAATAATAATAATAATAAGCAAACAACGAAACACTAAATGTAAGAAACAAAGCATTTGTAAAATGAACTCTTTTTTTATCAAACATTCTGTTCTTGTTTGTACTTTTTCCCCGTTCTACTTTAGTAACTGCTGACACTCATATACATATTTCGCAACCTCGCTGATAACATTGTCGCGTGTGTATATATGTGTGTGTTGTGTGTGTGTATGTCAAATCAAATCAAATAAAATAAAATCATCTTTATTATCTCATAACTGAGAAATTGCAGCCAGGTGCACATAAGAAAAACAACAACAATAAACACATTTATCAACAAAAAAACAACAACAATAAACACATTTATCAACAATTAAAGAATATAAACTAATAACACTAACACTGCAATACCATGTGTGTGTGTGTGTGTGTGTGTGCGTGTGTGTGCGTGTGTGTGTGTGTGTGTGTGTGTGTGTGTGCGTGCGTGCGTGTGCGTGCGCGCGCGCGCGTGCGTGTGTGTGTCTGTGTGTGTCAGTGTCAGTGTCTGTGTCTGTGCGTGTGCTTCTACTCTTCTCTTTCAGGTTATTCCGCTCCAAGTAATTTCAAAACAGAAATGTAAGAAATAGGAGGAGGTGTTTTGGGGCGCTCAAGTGAATCTGCGTTTTTTGTGATAACTGAGAATGGCCCTCTTTTGACTTGAATTGCTATTCAAAATCTTGTTGAAAAGAAATTATGAAGCTGTATGGAATACTAGAAAAAGCGTATACAGAAACAGCTTAATATGTAGAAGGTAGATTTAAAATGTGTCTCCGAGTACTGCGATAAGTTCTCTGTGGCCATAGTTCCTCGCAGGCTTTAAGTTTTGTTGATATATACCACAGTACAAAATTTCAATTGATTCTGGTTTTTTCAGTCCGCAACACATTGCGCAGAAATCCCCAGCACAAAATAGCAAAGAAGGAAGCAAACAACCACACACTCCTGCCACACTAACATAAGACAAGTAGGCCTATGGTAAACGTTGTGAAAATGGTTACGTAGCATTGTGCCCCCGTGTCCATATGTCCCCCAAATTTGTCTCTATCTGTCCCAAAACATTGTCTTGATATGTCCCCCAAATCGGTCTCTATAAATATGTCCCCCAAAATGGTCTCGTCTCCCAAATTTGTCTCTTTTTGTCCCCCACATTTGTCTCTATAAATTATGTCCACCAAATATGTCTCTATATGTCCCCAACATTTGTCTCTATATGTCCACCAAATTTGTCTCTGTATGTCTCCACATTTGTCTCAATATGTCCCCCCATTTGTCTATATATCCCCCAAATTTGTCTCTATATGTCTCCCAAAAGTGTCTCTATGTGTCCACAAATGTGTCTCTATGTGGACACAAATTTGTTTCCATGTGTCCACAGATTTTCTATGTGTCCCATCTGTATGTGTCCCAGTCGCTAAGTCTATGTCCCAGTCGGTTTATGCCTCTCCCTCTCTTTGTTTATCTTAACCACAACAACAACAACAACATACAGTATTGATACGGCGCTGAATCTTGATAGAAACCAAATCAAAGCTCACACACACATTAGCATTCATGTAACGCATTCAAACAAAAACGCAATACAAAGCAACACACACGGATGACATAAATGGAATACAGCAGAAATAGACCTAATGGCAAGAGAGAGAGAGAGAGAGAGAGAGAGAGAGAGAGAGTAGAGAAAGAGAGCGGAGCTTTAATGACGGGGGAACAGGTGGGTTTTGAGGTTAGCATTGAAAGCAGAGAGGGTCGGTCGCTGATGGAGGAAAAGAGGAAGTTTGTTCCAGGAGGTCGGTCCTGAGACATCAAAAGAGCGCCGACCAACAGCTGAAAGCTTATACCTAGGGATCTGGAGAGAAAGAGGGTCAGAAATTGAACGTAAAGTGCGAGAGGCGTATAGATATGGGGACACAATGACGGGAAAACATATGAGACAGAGGCATGTAGAGACAGGGACATTATACAGACGGGGACACATTGCACAGATCCCTTTGAAAACCCGTATAACAGACCAGTTGTAGCCCCCCCCCCCCCCCTCCCTTTTTTGCCCCCCTCTGTAAACGACCCTGGGTCACACCTGGCTGGGCTATATCACCTAACCTTGCGTGATTCTAGGCTAGCTGGAGCATACAGATCGTATCAAGTTGCACACAACAGAAGGGGTTCTTCTTCTTCTTTTTCTTCTTCTTCTTAAGATGAACACGGGGTGGTGATTTTTGGTGGTGATTGTTTCGGAGAGGACCGGGGGAGGATATGTAATATGTGCGGGCAACAGCAAAGTACTTACAAAATACAATAGTGGCCATATAAGTTTCTTAGGTTAAGAAACATTTCTTACCTAGTCAACAAAATAATTCCCTACTAAAGTCCAATGTAATTGTTAGGGGCCAGTGCATCTCTGGGTCCCGTCAGCACCTTCGGGTGTTTCTTGTTCTTATAAACAAAAAATGTCATAAATTATCAACATCAACATGCAAGCTATTAACAGTTTAAAAATCAAAGCAAATCACCCTGCACAGACTCTTTTAAACAGAGCATATTGCATCTCCTAATTATTGTGCGACCATTTATCATATTTACAATACATTTTTAAGAAGCTAGGCTAGCTGGAGCATACAGATCGTATCAAGTTGCACACAACAGAAGGGGTTCTTCTTCTTCTTCTTTTTCTTCTTCTTCTTCTTTTTCGATCGCTCAGAGTAGTTTCCTGTCAATTACGAGCGCAGATGCGTCATGCTGCCGTTATGCGCCTAACTAAGAAATAGTTAGGCCCAGCAAGTTCGACTTCGGCTGGAGGAAATCTTTTTGAAGGAGTTTCGTGAGAAAAAAAGGGCAGGAGAATGGACCGGTAAGGCAGGAATATAGTAGATGACAGTAAGCAAATGGGAAAAGGCAGAGTCAAAGAGAGTGACAGATTAGAGGAAGTTACAAGCACAGAACTTCCAGAAGGTGGGGTGACTATTTACACAAAAGATCCCCGGTATCCCCACGGGGGAAGAAAGGGTTCTAACCTCCACTCTTTTCTTTCCCTTCTCCCTCTCCACAACGCAACTCTGAACCAGGGCCTGTATTCACATTGAGATAGCATGAGACTTAGCATCATGCTAACTTAGAAGCTCTTCCAAAGTCCTATTAAATCCTATAGTCTCATGCTATCTCAACGTGAATACAGGCCCTGGGGATTACTGTTGGCTAGCTTCACATTACAGTCACCTACCATCAACGTACTCTAATTACCCGGCCAGAGGCCGAGGTATTGCGATCGATTTGTGTGTCTGTGTGTGTGCCTGTGTGTGTGTCTGTCCTGTGTATCGATTGTCTTTAAAACTACTGTTTGGATTTTGATTAAAAAAAAGGAAGCTTCCTTTCGTTAATCAACACCGTGCTGACCTTGACCTTGAAGTTTGACCTTGAAAACCGAAATTTCCTTCTTTGGGCTATGTAATTTCTCCCCAGCTTTATTTCATGAACTAATGAACAGAATCGCTTCAAATTGTGTGTGGTGGTGTACCATGCTGCAAGGAAGTTTGCATAAAAGTTCAGCTGTATCTCGTGAATTACTGAACAGAATCGCTTCAAATTTTGGGCTATGTATTTTATGCGTTCTGTAAGGGTGGAAAGTGGTGTGTTTATTGGGGGGTGGGGAGGGGAGAGGACATCACTCGGTGCAAGGAAGTTTGTATAAAAGTTCATCTCTATCTCGTGAACTACTGAACAGAATCGCTTCAAATTTTGGGCTATGTATTTCATAAGGGTGGAAAGTTGTGTGCTTATGGGGGGGTGGCGGGGGGGGGGGTGAGGGGGGGGGGGGGTGGGGGGGACAGGACATAACTCTGGCCGGGTTTGCATTGTCACAATGCGTTGCTGCCGCTCGGCGATGCCCTTGTTTTAGATGTTGTGGTCCCAACTCCCAAACCCACAGCACTGGAACAGGGTATACAGGTGGGATTTTTTTTTTATATATATATTTTTTTCCGGGGGGTGTGCTGGCCTGTTCCACAATGCAATCAGGTGTATGTAGAATTTAAAGGAACACATTCTTGTTTATCCTGTAAACAGGCTCCATATTCCCAATCTCCTTAAAGACGCACCACGTCACCTGTCAAAATCATGTTTTTTCGTGTTTTCTCTCTCACAGCTGGTAGGAAATCTTAAGAAATCTTCCAAGAATAAGAGGGAATGTGACACGTGACGTGGGGGGTGTCTTACAACTGTTTTACTAACTAGGCTACGCACAACATTAATACCGTTTCTAGAGTGGGGATCTGTACAGGCTATCCAAAACAGCAACCTCGTTTTACTCACACCTGTGTAGGAATGTTAGAAAAGGAGAGGGACAATACAGGATTGCCCAAAGATCACCTGCTGCAGTTTTACAGTATTTGACACAGTTTATAAATTGCGGGATAAGCTATAATTCGGAAAGGTAGAGAGTCGGTTTGACCCTTTCAACGCCAAAGTCGCATTTCTAGCACCAC
>CM065696.1:14180301-14190301 GCA_017654935.2 Phymorhynchus buccinoides
TTTTTAATAATTAAGCACAGTAAATGGATATATTTATAAAAAGCAAAGTAGTTTATGTGTAGATAAACAGACACACGTAAATAAACATAGGAATAAATAAATAGAAAAAACAAATTTTGTTTAATATAAATACACATCAACATTTTATTTATGCATCCATCCACCCAATTGTCTAGATACAATCAATGAATCGATTAAAAAGTCAAAGTAAACAGAAAAACAATAAATGAAACATACGCAGATATAAGTGTATGAACTTGGAAATAAAAAAGAAACAAACAAAAACAAATGACCGAATAAAATGATTAAATAAATATGAGCAAAATTAAGCTAATATCATCTGAATAATACAAAAGGTGAGCAAGAAAATGGTAACTGTACAGTCTATATCGTAAAACGAGAAATTAATAAACAAAATCATTAGAATTTTTTTTTAAACACCACTCAAGATCCTACCTTATCTCATTCACGTATCTCTAGCGAAAGGTTGAAGCGATACATCAAACGACATTATTAGTAACAATTTGCCAGCATGTAACTAACCACTTTCTTTTCTAATTTAGCACATTTTTAAGATATAAAAGCAGTGTAATGATGTACAGTAATCCTACTCCTGTGAGCTCCTCCAACTCGCCAAGGTATTTACACAGTCTGATCATTTGTGGGACATACACAAGATTTAATTAAATATTTGCTTGTACCAATTACACAGTCACAATACTTCGATATGTAAAAGCTATATGGTCTACAAAGGGTGATAGCATGACTGCTTTAGATAGAACTATTACACATACAGCATTACGATCACTAAGACAGACTGATGCAGATAATTGCGGACATTCTTTTCAAAACAATTTCAGAACTGCACTAATCGTTACTGTGTATTAGGCTACACGCAAAGCAGCAGGCATGGGAATAAGGAATCGTGACAAAAGCTTGAAAGCGTGCGTGAGGGGCAACGCGTCCTGAAGATGAAGGTTGTTTTAAAATCTAAACCTTAAAAATAGCATTAGAAAGAGAGCTGATATATTTAGTTCATTTTGCATTCACTGATAAGAAATAATTCTAACTCAGTGTGTTTCTTTTTAAATTAAAAAATGTCCTCTTGGGCTATAAACAAAACCTGACATTTGCTTAAAAGTTGACAATTCCCATGCCTGAATTTAGTTTTGCACATTTACTAAGTTATCTCAAAGTATGCCGCCTAGTCGCCTTGGGAAGGTTTGGCAAACGCTGTGTAGCCACGTGTAGCATCGTCTTGTGCAGGTGTAGTCAGTTCACTGTACGTTTCATCTTCTGCAAGTCCAGATGCGTTCACATACGCCCCATCCTCTGGACCTTGAGCTGCATTAGCGTAGCTCTCCTGTTGCGGATAGATGTATTGGCTGTCTGCAATGGCAAGTCCTTCGTCCTGTCGTTTGCTGGACCCTTCTGCTGTATATTCTGCTGTATATTCGTTGTTTGACTTTCTAGATTCATTTGTCCTGTGACGACGTTTTCTGCAACACGAGTAGAATAAAAAGGGACAATCATGCATTTATTTATTTATTTATTAAGACAACTTTTATAGCGCCTAATCTTTGAGCTCTAAGCGCTTTACAGAAATCACAAAAAATAAACACAATGAACAAAAAGTATACATCAAACATTGACCAACACCCCCCTTCCCTGATCCCTCAGTCAATTTCTCAATCACGCCCAAATAATGAATGACATAATCTACAGTACACTTTCGCAACCAACTTGAAACACTCACACTGATGGACGCTTAAAGACGCCCAGGCCACACTATTAACAAATCACACTCACACCCACACTTATAACGATAGAGAGAGAAAGAGAACGAGAGAAAGAGAAAGAGACAGACATACAGACAGACAGACAGACAGAGACAGAGAAAGACAGAGACGGAGACACAGAGAGCCAGACAGAGGGCCAGACAGAGAAAGAGAGAAGAGATAGACACAAACAGAGACAGAGATATATAGGACTGAAATACAGTTGCATGCATCATAAAAATAACAACTTACTATAATTTGTACATACAATAGTCACACACACACACACACACACACACACACACACACACACACACACACACACACAAAAAGAGAAGAAAAAAAAGAAGGCACATAATATTCAATATTAATAAACATTCACACACACACACACACCCCCCACACCCCCCACACACCCACACACACCCCTACACACACACACACACACACACACACACACACACACACACACACACACACACACACACACACACACACACCGACACTCACGCACGCATGCACGCGCGCACACACACAAAACACACAGACACACACGATTAGTGGAAAAAACATTAAATGAATGACACTCACACACATACTAATAAAATAGCATTTTAAAACACTTATAACGTAAAATCATTTTAAAACAGTGAGACAAAATGGATAAAGAAATAAAAATACACAAGTACATAAAATGTTCACAATATTAAAATACACCCATCCAGCCCATCCTTTCACAAACACACACAAACACACACACACACACACACACACACACACGCACACGCGCGCGCGCGCGCGCGCACACACACACGCACGCACACACGCACGCGCGCACGCGCGCACGCGCGCACGCGCACACGCGCACGCACACACGCACGCACACACGCACACACGCACACACGCACACGCACACATGCGCGCGCGTACACACACGCACGCGCTCACATGCACAGGCTCATCCATTGTGCATCATTGACCGTAGCGGCAGAGAGCAGAAGCAGAAAGAAGAAAATGGACAAAATGGAAGGTAATGCAGAAAAGCAGAAGAGGGAGCGTAAAAGAAGGAAGGAGTTGGGGATAGAGACGGGGATAGAGAGGAGCAGAGAGTAAGACAGATAGAAAACGGAGAGACAAAGAGTGAGAGACGAGTAGACAAAGTGGGGAAGGGGGGGGGGAGAAGTTAAAAATTTAAAAAAAGCAGAAAAAAAAGCAGGGGGTCGGGGAGAGGGAACAGATGGACAGGCATACAGGCATCCATCAGTATGTCAAGAATGCATTGATAGAATTAGAACATGAAGGATCTTGGCTAACCAATACACGCGTGGAGTGGAAAGAATGGAAACTTGAACAAAACAAGGGAAAAGAAGCTGTTGTAACAAGTAAAAGAGAAGAGTTTAGTCAGAAACAAAATGAAGACACAAAGGACAAGACTCGAGAAATGTAAGAAAGGAAAGCAGAAGGAGAATACTATAATGCAAGTAATTCTAAAAAACAGGATTGCGAGACGACCAACCTCACAATACAGATGACAATGACAATGATGATGACGAGGACGACCACCCCTGCCACAGCAGACCCTGCCACCACAGCTGTGTTGTCGTTGTCTTCCTGTGTCACTGTGGACACACACAAAATAACATAATGATGTTGTTGGTCGATCTGCTTGAGCACTTGGGTTTATAGATATTATAGATAACATCAATTTTAGAATGACGCACAGTGTTCTAAGTGCTGTATGTCTACTCAAACACACGAGGCGAGAGCTGGAGATATACCTGATGGTAGAGTAACTTCCCCTGTTTAATTGATTGAATTAAGCAAGATCACTCCCACACACCATGAAATTACTCCCCTTAATTATTTCCTAACAGTTCCTATTGGCAGGCAAACGTCTTAACCACTCTGCCACCTTCCAACAGTAGACTTGTGTTGGCTGACAGAGATTACCCTCACAAACCAAACAATCATTGTTGCCAAAAAAAAACCAGTTGACCTATCATTATAGCTCTGCCACAGTACTCAGTGTGTTGAGATTGTGAAGAGGGTTATACAGAAAGTCGTTTAATAAGATTGTTTAGCCCTCACATGAAAACATAACTTAACTCCTCATAATAACAAGCGCGAAATCGTATTAGTTTGTGGCACGCGGTCTATTTTTACCACTCCAATCATGAGTCACCTCCCCTGGCTTTTCAATAATTTTAATCTGTAAACCAGAATGTTATCTCTGCACCATTTCGTAACTTTTTATATCTTTTGGAAAACATTTAAAACTATGTATCCTACTTATACTCATCAAAAGAAGCACCGCATACTCGTGTCTGTTGTAGTGTCTGTATTACGTATGTTTATTATTTTGTACGCTTTAAAATACATCATTTTAAAGAGCGGCCTCAATTTGAAGTGCAGCCTCGATTTAAGTGCGACAATTTTGTCAAAATGTGCGACAATTTTGGACCGACCGACCGACAGACAGACCGACCGACCGACAAAGTGAGTTATAGGTTTGTGGCTCCACAAACACAAAATAAACATAAGAACATGTTAACAAACAAAGCCTGATCAGCCCTAAGATTACAAAAAAGATGAAGCAGTGATCTGAGCCTACCTGTGTAGGAGCCCTAACTATAGAGGACCGTGTGTTCTCACTATCTTCATAATTAAGATATGTATCTTAATAATAATAATAATAATAATAATAATAATCATAATAATAATCATAATAATAATCATTATCTTAATAATTAATTATTAAAATCATATGTCTGTCCTTATTACCTTCATTAAAGTGGTTTAGTTTCCGTCCATTTTCTACGTGTATTTCTGTGGGGAAAATATCTGCCCCAGAATCTAAGCTGAAATGAAGTCTGTTGGGTCATTATTTTCCTTACAATAATTGCCCTAATCATAGAGGTTAGTCCCTTCTCGTTACCTTCTTTCAAATAGTTTGTCAATCATCTTTACCTTCATTACAGAGGTCTGTCTTCCATCCATCTTCACAGCCCTCTGCACACTCTCCTGTCAGTGGAGCACATGGTTCATCGTTGACACAATGGCCACACTCCGCTGTGCATTCTTGGCCGTACCATCCTGCGTCACAGTCTGCACAAAAAGAACGTAAATCATGATATATGTCTCTATGTCCAAGGTATCACCCATGCTATTTCTCAAAGAAAGACCTTTAAAGAAGTACTGAAATAGCCACATCAATTCTATAGCCCCTTTAGCACTTTCAACACAACCCCTCTCGCTGCTCCGTATTCCCTCAGGACACTGCAGTCAAGGAGTAGAAATTCCTTCAGGAGACCCGATTTTGGCCCTTTTCAATAAATTCTCTTAAAAATCTTGGAAATCACAGTGACTTTATTTTTGTATAGTGGTTTAGATTTATCTTTAATCTTTTAAATGATATAAAATTTGAAAAAAAACAAATTCATTATTTTGTGTTTAAGCGCATGAGTTGAAAGCAGCCACACCACTGTCGGCCTCAGGGACATCTTGCCTGTTGCTTAAATACTAGCAGCGTGTCAGCATCGGTAAACTCGGGCGTTGCTAGTATTCTAGCAGCGTGTTGCGAATCAGTTAACAGCTCTCTTGACACAAGCATATTCAATAATCGACCCCCAAAATACAGTGTAGATCTGTTGTACGGTTTTCAACATTCACGTAGTGTGTTAAGATCAACTATGACAAGTGTTACTTTTTCAAGCATTTTGTTGAGATGCAATGTAAAATCTACTATCACTTGTTCTCCTGTTTTCCCCATTCCTGCAGTGTGTTAAGATCTACTATCACCAGTTCTACTGTTTTCTCCATTCCTGCAGTGTGTTAAGATCTATTATCATCAGTTCTACTGTTTTCTCCATTCATGCAGTGGGTTAATATCTACTATCACCAGTTCTACTGTTTTCTCCATTCATGCAGTGTGTTAAGATCTACTATCACCAGTTCTACTGTTTTCTCCATTCATGCAGTGGGTTAATATCTACTATCACCAGTTCTACTGTTTTCTCCATTCATGGAGTGTGTTAAGATCTACTATCACCAGTTCATTACTGTTTTCTCCATTTCATGCAGCATGTGTTTAAGATCTACTATCACCAGTTCTACTGTTTTCTCCATTCATGCAGTGTGTTAAGATCTACTATCACCAGTTATACTGTTTTCTCCATTCATGCAGTGTGTTAAGATCTACTATCACCAGTTATACTGTTTTCTCCATTCATGCAGTGTGCTAAGATCTACTATCACCAATTCTACTGTTTTCTCCATTCATGCAGTGTGTTAAAATCTACTATCACCAGTTCTACTGTTTTCTCCATTCATGCAGTGTGTTAAGATCTACTGTCACCAGTTCTACTGTTTTCTCCATTCATGCAGTGTGTTAAGATCTACTATCACCAGTTCTACTGTTTTCTCCATTCATGCAGTATGTTAAGATCTACTATCACCAGTTCTACTATTTTCTCCATTCATGCAGTGCAGTTAAGATCTACTGGGTCACCAGTTCTACTGTTTTCTCCATTCATGCAGTGTGTTAAGATCTACTATCACCAGTTCTACTGTTTTCTCCATTCATGCAGTGTGTTAAGATCTACTATTACCAGTGCTACTGTTTTCTCCATTCATGCAGTGTGTTAAGATCTACTATCACCAGTTCTACTGTTTTCTCCATTCATGCAGTGTGTTAAGATCTGCTATCACCAGTTCTACTGTTTTCTCCATTCATGCAGTGTGCTATGATCTACTATCACCAGTTCTACTGCTTTCTCCATTCATGCAGTGCGTTAAGATCTACTATTACCAGTGCTACTGTTTTCTCCATTCATGCAGTGCGTTAAGATCTACTTTCACCAGTTCTACTGTTTTCTCTATTCATGCAGTGTGTTAAGATCTACTATCACCCAGTTCTACTGTTTTCTCCATTCATGTAGTTTGCACACTGTACCTTGGTCACAGCGGTCACCCTGTTTACCAGGTGGACAGGCTGGACAGTGGCCTGTGGTCTGGTCACACACTGTGCCTGATTTACATGTCCACGTGCATTGGCTGCACTCTTCCTGGCCCTCTGGCTTGTAATAACTTTCAAGACAATCTGAAATGGCATACAGAAATACATTAAAAACACACAAAAATTAAAATGTCATAACGTAGGTGAAGTAAGTTTTTTTGTGAGAGTTTAAGATCTGTTTACAGCTTCAGATAAGTTCACGTACTAAACGTTTGATATCTTAGACATCATTTCTTTTTATCAGGGAATACTTGCTATATTATGGTGACACTAAGAGAAAATAATGATGCCCAGGTGATACATATCTCAGGATATATAGCCACGTGAGAGTTGTATTTAATAACACCCATATTACGATTTCTTTTAGCATCAATTCAAGTTTTAGATAATTATAAAATGGAGTGATAACATCTGTGCGCTGATATATGTTCTGTATTTATTTTACTTCCCATATTAGCCAAACAGAAGGAGAACTGAAAGCATAAGTAATGTTTTTGTATTCAAATAATACTTCAGAGGCACACACCTATGTATTTAGTCAAGCAAGCAGGCAGTTAGTTAGCCAGTCAATTAGTTATTAGTTAGTTAGTTAGTTAATAAACAGTGAACTGTCTTCATAAGATTTACCATCGAGTGTGGCACACACATCATATTTTACTTTATTCCATGATTGTGTTTGATAAAGGGAAGTAAATACATTTCTGAAATATTACCAGAAACAACGTGGGCGTTCGTTTTTGTTGTTGTTCATCTTAGTTAGTTAGTTAGTTAATCAGTAAGTTGTTAGTTATCTGTTTGTTGTTGTGTTGTTTGCAGTTGTTGACGTACCCTGGCTAAAAGACTCCATGGGCGCATCATCCCAGCATCCGAAGCACTTGAACCCAATGGTACAATTGCATCAGCTAGGGATGAGAAGTGTTACGTGTGTGTGACCGGTTTTGATTACCCCGCCACGTCCACAGCCACACTCTGCCTTCAGGGGATATTTTTTATTTAGTTAGTTAGCTGTTTGTAGTAACTCTCTCTCTCTCTCTCTCTCTCTCTCTCTCTCTCTCTCTCTCTCTCTCTCTCTCTCTCTATATATATAATATTATTATATATATTATATATATATATATATATATATATATATATATATATATATATAACACAAAAATAAAGAAAACTACAACAAATCCGTGGTCGTTCCTATTTTAATTCAAGCTTTCGAGAGGGTGTCCTCTCTCTTCTTCAGGAATGACACACACTGGTCAATATATATATATATTATATATTTAATTATTTATTCATTCAAGAATACATTAATTTTATTCTTGAAAACCACACAACCGGCATTGGGAACACACAGCCCGGCATTATATAATATTTACCAACATTTGAGCCAGGGTGTGTTTATCTATAATGTTATTTATTTATTTGTGTTTTTATTTATTTATTAAATTGTAGCATATAATATTACAATTGTTTAATCAAATCAATCAAATACTTCAAATTTACGAATAGCACTTCCCACCAAATTAAACCAAACTATATAATAGAAACAAATACACAAAAACCCATTAAAAGTGGGAAGAAATGAAAACGGGAATCACTCGAATGATAAAAGCCACGATGGTAACCCAGCTTCCTTTCAGTGATTGCGATGAAAAGAAAGAAAGACGGGGAAACAGTATACTGATATTAGCTTACAGAGAGACAAGTATCCAGCATTTATGACAACCATGTAATCTGCGACTAAATGAACATGTTTTGTAGGGATCATTCAAACATTCTAAAGAACTGACCTGTACAGTTCGGATCCTGCAGATTGTTGTAGCAGACTAGACAGTTTCCTGTGGACTGATGACACAGCTGACAGTTTGTTGTGGGGCATGTCACGTCACACTGGTCTCCATAGAAACCAAAAACGCAGCCTGGAATAATCACATGACAGCTGTTTGCTTAATGTCGCCTTGGCTTGTGGTGGCGGAATTGTTCAGATTCCGGGCTTAGTATATATAATGGGTACGAGTTTAGACATACATTCTGTAAACTGAGAACAGAATGAGAGAGAGAGACGCGAGAGAGGAGAGAGACGAGAGACGAGAGATGAAGAGGAGAGAGAGCGAGAAGAGAGAGATTGATAGAGAGAGTGAGTGAGAGAGAGAAGAGATGAGAGAGAGAGAGAGAGAGTAACCAGTAGACTATAGTTATATGTGTGATGCACGTCACGCAATTGAAACAAAAAAACATAACAAAACAAACAAATATAATTATCCATTTCTACTCACCATCACATGCTCCTGAGATATCGGAACATCTTTGTAAATGGCATGCAGAGCTACACATCATGCACTCGCCTGTAGTGGGTTTGTAGTGTTCTTCGTCACACTCTGCACAGAGACAAATACAATATTTTATTTATCTCTTCAATAGTTGTGTTTTTACATTGTAGAAAATAGCGACTGCTACTTTGGCATGTACGATTTGATTTCTTCTCACTAGCCTTATTTCTCACTCTCATCAACTTTGCGCCAGTTCAAAGATGATGAATGTCCATTTTGTATGCATATTAATATTGTTAAATAAGTTTCAATATAGACACTACAGTGTGAAGCGTTTCGTGGAAACATGGATTGGGGCACTCAAAAATTATTTATTGTGGATTCATCAAAGTGAAAATAAAAAAGCGAAAGTGGAATATCCCTAAAAAAAAACATTTACCCCTGCATCAATCGTTCCTTGCACCTGAGTCAATACCATAAATAATTGATTGATTGATTGATTGTTTAGGATAATAACTTGTTCTGATAATTTGATTTTTTAAAAGACCCCTTCAGTAAGGAGGTATGTTATCCTTTCTTTTATACCTCTAGCCACAGTACTTTCATAAAGTGTTGGTCCTGTTGCATTACATAAACATTTCAAATGGTACAAACCTGTGAACGATTATACACTAGCGAACAAAAGTTAAGGTCCAGAAAGACAATCATCTCCGGAAACTAACGAACTCGATAAAACGCACCCAGCTCGTAACAAAACTGAATTTATTCTTTTAACATTTAAGTTCATTCAAAAAAACAATTAATCAGAACGAGTTCAGTCAACCAAAATGCCCATTTCAACAACTTCCCCCTCCTCTTGAAAAAG
This sequence comes from Phymorhynchus buccinoides, assembly GCA_017654935.2. Lineage (NCBI taxonomy): Eukaryota > Metazoa > Mollusca > Gastropoda > Neogastropoda > Raphitomidae > Phymorhynchus > Phymorhynchus buccinoides. The sequence continues at coordinate 14,190,223 of CM065696.1, forward strand.
TCACACATTCGGAATCAATGCACTTTGGAAACAAGTCAGTAACTTTTGATCGCTAATTGATTCTGAATGTGTGACTTTT
>CM065696.1:14195301-14197801 GCA_017654935.2 Phymorhynchus buccinoides
TGTTTCCATATTTACTGCCGAACTTGTTACCATTATTATGGTATTACACTTTCTTCTGGGTTTTCCATTTTCTATATTTCAAATACTATTTTGTGTCGACTCAAAATAGTCTTTAAACAAGCTCGTTTGTGGCGTGCGACAATTGAAAACGAAACATCATTTTAAAGAGCAGCCTCGATTTGAAGTGCGACAATTTTGGACCTACCGACAGACCGACAAAGTGAATTATAGCTTTGTGGCTTGTGCCACAAACAAAAAACGGAGGAAAGAAAGTTTGGGGAGAGTGGGCCGATCCTGGAGATACTGCAATACCAGGCCAACCCGATGGCGAAGGTGGAGCAAGCCCCTAACACTTTGCCGAGGTTCAAAAATCAGTTTAATATCGAAGCCCCAGATAGGAAGCGTATCAGATAAGCTGATAAGAATACACTTTGATCTTAGCCAAAAGGCCGAGAAGCGATAAAAGTCAACGGTTTCATCAACCTCAGCCAATCCACGACGTGACGTCGTATTTCTAGGCTGTTTTAATTTGCATTTTGACTGTATAAGAATGATTATAATTGTATCTCTGTTGCATTTTACCTTACTTTGTATACATTCATTTATGTACAAATTAAACTTTTAGCGTTGTTGTATTTGAAAATGTAGCATTTTAGGAATAGAAAGACTCTTTGAAACGGTTATACTTAAAGTTGACTGCAAATTCAAGTGATGCTATTAACAGCTTTTCGGATCCACAACGAGGCTAAGTTTGCGAAACATCATTTTAAAGAGCAGCCCTCAATTTGAAGTGCAGCCTCGATTTTCAAGTGGGACAATTTTGTCAGCCGACCGATTTGAAGTGCGACAATTTTGGACCGACCGACAGACAGACACAGACAGACCGACCGACAAAGTGAGTTATAAATTCTACTACAAGAGTGAGAGGTGAACTCATATCAGAAATGTACCACTTAATTCATTTTTTGTCTTTACGTGGTTCTTCTATTGAATTCTGTTGGGCTCTACCACACTGCGGATTATCTGCAAACGAAAGGGTTGACCGGATAGCCAAACATGTTACAATCACTGATATATATTCCTGTATCCCTACATGAGAATTACAGTCTTTTAGAAAAAGCATGCTGGGACAAAAATAAACTTCATCTTCAGTAATAAAACAAAGGACAAGAAAGGAACATTTCTATTAAAAAAAAAAATAATAGATGGCAAAACAGGAATTGAGTCTTCATCAAGGGTGGATTTTAAAAAAAGTTTAATTTTTAGATTTTGGCTTAATGTTTTGAAAACCAAATTTTGTAAACACGTGACTTGCAACATGTGGACAGCATATTACACCATTCCACGTGCTTTTTCTGTGTGAAAATATGAAAAACATTTACCTGCTTGGATATTGGACATTGAACCATCAATGTCGACGTATGAGAACATGAATGAATAAAACAAAAGTTGGAAGTCGTCTTCTTTGGAGTCCTATTGGACATTTATTAGGATGTGATTTTGTTATTATTATTTTACTTTAATGCTATTCATCAGTTTTATTGACTGTTTTCTTTTAATGTTTGGGTTCAATTCTAAGTAAGTTTAATCGCTTCAGTAACATTTAACTGACATTAGTTATGTGATGCAAAAAGACCAATACACCCCTCACCCTGCCCCACCTATTTATTTAGATGATTTATATGTGATTTTGTTTGGGTCTAAGATCACTGAAAGGTGGATAGACAGTAAATTAAAGAACGAACACACACACACACACACGAGCGCGCGCGCGGCACACATACACACACATGAGAACATGCTTACACGTGTGCAGGCGCACGAACACACACACTGGCAACCATAAGCCACACACAGATATATCAAACAGACACATACAAAGGTATGCACAAATACATACGCGCCGCATGCGCTTACACACATGTAGCATAGAACTCGGTAAGAAAAGAAAGATAACCTGTTTAAAGAATTAAAATTATTTAATCCACCTAAAAAGGTAGTTGTGTTTCATCAGACCTGTAACACGCGTTTCACTGCAGCTAATTCCACACTACTTGCATGTTTATAACTAAGCTTATTTTGTCTATCTATTAAGTCTATAGCAGATTGGTAGAAGCCCTTTAAAAGCTGTGGCTGTGGCTGTGTGTGTGTGTGTGTGTGAGTGTAGCAGTGATATGACTGCATCAAGAATTTGCTTATTTACGTAATGAATATTCATTTATTTATAAGCATGTGCAACTTTGCTTACATCTAGTAGTAGATAGAATTGCATAATAATCGTTAGTACATGTTTTCCAGTGAAATATCTATGCATTCTTAGTATTCCTCTTTTACATCATTCTTTTTAAATAGAGGTGCAATTCAAGTTAATGTCATATTTTATTTTATTTTATTTTATACGTAAATAAAATATAAAGTATTTCCCCATGGGAAATAACTCATTTAGATTATGCCATTTATTGCTTTTATCAATGGACGTCATATGTGTCTCCTTTTTTAC
>CM065696.1:14202801-14213841 GCA_017654935.2 Phymorhynchus buccinoides
TCGAAATACATGGACAAAAGGCAATTTTATATTAAAAATAAAATAGAAAGCAAAAGCAGCAGCAGCCAGTATCAACTGACCGATGAACCATTGGGCCTGTGACCCATCTTGCGCATGTTTTGTGGACAAAACAGTCAGACGCTGCACTTCCTTGCACGCGTCATTGACGGTTTTGTAGTATGGTGGTTCCGGCACCACTTCTGATACATACTTCCATACACATGGGGCTGTTTAAATCAACAAGAACAAAATAAACTTAGGGGAAGGAGGAAAGGAAAAGTTTATGGCGTATAAAAAAAGAATATAAAACTGATTTTTGGTCATTTCTTGTTAGGATATATTACGCTTTTTGAACGTTTATGTATTTTAGACCATTTCCCATATACAAATAAATATGTTTACTACCAGTAGAATTTTTTCTCCCTTATAAGACCTTAACAAATCATCCAAAATGAGGTCTTAATAAGGGAGGTAATCTTATAAGGGAGGTTAATTTTATTTTAATACTTACAAAGAAGGGCAATGTCCTAGAGAAGTAGGTTTTATGTGGGAGGGAGTCTTATAATGGGAGGTCTTATAAGGAAAGGTTCCAACTGGTATTATAAATCAATGTGTTTAAATCGATACCCTTACCTGGAACATTTTGTATTGGATCAAAACATCAGAAGCACGTAAACGAATGCATAGTAAAGGTGCCCTTTATAAATTAAGCCCGGTACGCTATGCAACATGACAAAGCCCGGTGTTGCTGTTTTTTTTGTTTTGTTCTGTTGTTAAGTCATTGGATCACCCCCCCCCCACCAATTAAAGCGGTTCCCTGTAACCGTGGAACCATTTTTAATCTTCCACCATGGCAAACACTGGATATCACAAAGCCATGGGAGGAAAGCAGTGAAACAATGTTCCCTTTTTTTTTCATGCAGAGACATAAAACCAATTCCAAGGTTTCTTTGCCCAAACCAATTTAAGGCAGGTCCACAGCCCCCAAAAAAGTATAACCATGGTAAGTCGCGTTCTGGTTTCTGTAATGTAAAAAGATTAGTTGGATCGCATAAGAAGAAAGTGTAAAAATAAATTCTCGCTTTTCTAGAAAACCTTTCGAATCATTTCAGGCTTTCAGTATTTATCAGTGGCCTCTAGAGAGTCTTATTGGCTTTAATGCTTACTGGATGTCACCTACCTCCCCTCTCTCAGGCTCGAATTGACTTTCCCTGAGGATACGACACACTCCTTTTCCCATGAGACACCAACCTATAACCAGTGATCTAGTTTGATTAGAACATATAAAGAGTAGACATACAGCTTTAGAGGTCGGCATGGAAATGCGCCTAAATACGATCTCTACTTTATGTATTTTACTTTTCTAAACTAGGGCGTCTATTGCTTAACAAAGTAACCTCTATTTTATTAGCAGTCCGTGAGAATTACATCGCCCAAGAGACACACATGGTATGTCTCCCCCCTGTATCCAGTGCTACCACGAACTCACAGTCCCCTGTGTTTCTATCGCATCCGCTATCCCACGCATTCGTTCAGCACAGGCCATGAAAACACTGGTCACCATGCCACCCAGCATACAACACTCTGCACGGTTGTCCTCTATTAGTCATCTGTATCTTCCCCATGAGACGTTTGAGCACAGCGGCCCCACAGCGGCTAAATTACCGACTATACCCCATCCCATTACATTCGTAATAAAGTTCATGTACTGTCTTAAAAAATGTATTTAAATACAGACAAGAGCACACACTCATTCTGGCCCACAACGACCACCGTGCGTGCTAGTCGAGCGACGTGAGGAGCACCGTCCTACCACGCATCTGCCACTGTCACGCCCACGCACCGTTACTATCCCGCCATAAGAGAAGACACTGCCAGAGAGAGAGAGAAGAGAGAGAGAGAGCGCGCGCGCGAGAAGAGACCGAGAGCGCGCGAGAGAGAGAGAGAGAGAAGAGAGAGAGAGAGAGAGAAATGCAAATGAATCTCTATTTAAAACTAACAGTAAGCCGTTATTCAGGCCTGAAGTTTTACTTGTTTTTCACACTGCCGTTTAACATAAAAAGCACACGCACATAAGACAAAAAAGCGTGAAAAATTGGGTGTGTTCCACTGGTTGTCGGCAAGGTAAAAAAATGTTTACCACACAAATGTTTCTCATGAACCCAAATTATGCAATATGTACACCAACATCCCTGAGCTGCTTATACAGTTAATATTGATTGACTAGCTTGGGTGGGCATTGCTCAAGTAGGCTTTGAGCAGCATGTGTTGCACGTGGATTTTAAACTTATAAGGGGAGTTATAGTTTTTGTTTCAGGTTATCTGTTAGAACTATGCCACATTATCACACACCTAATGACAACATCAAAGCCATATGCAAAACATACACCGCAAAATTTGCGAGGGTCATCCTAGACGCGTGTCGAGACGTAACTGATATTGAAGATTGTACTAAATATTCAAAGAGGAATGGGATGTAAGCCGATGCACTAGTAGTATCCAGCCACTGATTTTAATATCCTGTACTCTTTTAGAGGAAACCGCAGAAGTGCTTAACTTTTGTTGATCTCTGTACGCGCTACCATAATTAGGCATGAAAATGAGCACAAAACGATTAACGACCAGGATGTCACCTCGTTTTGAACATGCAGTCTGAATTTTTGCCTCTTTCGATGCATCTCACCAATTTTTGTATTAAACCTTGGAGCACTAAAATAGAGGTATGGTTTAGCCAAAACATTTGAAAAGCCTCCAATGGCAATGCATCCCTAAGTTTCGTTGCTCATTAAAAATAAAGTTGGGATACCTTGATAGAATCAAAATGAGATTTTGAATGAGCCGTTCTTTTATGCACATATAAAATGCACGTGTGTTCTATTTTTTTTTGTCCCAGCACGAATATACAACTGGAAAACAACGAGTTCCTTTTTGTTGTAATTACAACAACTTGTTATAGTTTTACTATCAGGTAGCAGCATGCAACAGCAGCCAGCAATGTAGTAGTAGTAGTAGTAGCACGCAGCAATTGTAGTAGTTAAAGTAGCAGCACGCAGCAGCGAGTAGTAGTAGTAGTAGTAGTAGTAGTAGTAGTTAGTAGTAGTAGTAGTAGTAGTAGTAGTAGTAGCAACAGCAGCAGCAGCAGTAGTAGTAGTAGTAGTAGGCAGTAGCAGCAGCAGCAGCCAAGCAGCAAGCAGCCAGTAGTAGTAGTCAGTAGTAGTGAGTAGTAGTAGGTAGTTAGTAAGTAGTAGTAGTAGTAGCAGCAGCAGCAGTAGTAGTAGTAGTTAGTAGTAGTAGTAGTAGTAGTAGTAGTAGTAGTAGTAGTCGTAGTAGTAGTAGTAGTAAGCAGTCAGCAGCAGTAGTAGTAGTAGTTAGTAGTAGTAAGTAGTAGTTAGTAGTAGTAAGTAGTAGTAGTAGTAGTAGTAGTAGTTAGTAGTAGTAGTAGTAGTTAGTAGTCAGGTAGTAGTAGTAGTAGTAGTAGCAAGGCAGTCGTAGTAGTAGCAGGCAGCAGTAGTCTAGTAGTAGACTAGCAGCAGCAAGGCAGTTACGTAGTAGTTAGTAGTTAGTAGTAGTAGTAGCAGCAGGGCAGGCAGTAGTAGTAGTATTAGTAGTAAGTAGTAGCAGCAGTAGTAGTAGTTGAGGTCGTTGTTTTCTGTAATGACCGTCATAACAGTTTGTAGTCGCCTTGGTCACAGACGTTACTTACCAGGTCACTCCCCACAGTGGTCACTGCAGTCCAGTTCACAGGTTGACCCGTGCTGACCAGCTGGACAATCACTGACCCCTTCGGGCACTGGACAGTGATAAGATAATAAGCAACAATGTAGCAATTATTGTAATACTGAAAAAATAGACATTTTTAATACAAAATAATAGAAAATAAAATCCAGTACCAGAACGTAGCATTAAAGTATTGACAGTCTATGTACGTTCGCTGGTTACTTGTTTACAGACCCGTAGAAAAACACATACAGCATATTTGCGAAAAAGGAAACACGGGGGGCAATGAAAATAAAGAAAGCAACAACACATTTCAAGCACCCACACCACATTTTCTCTAGACTGCTTGGGAAAGGGGTAAGGTTAGTATCAGGTTTGGGTTAGTGTAATACAATAGAAGGAACCACACTTTGAGATTAATGCCATAAACATTATAGGGGGGTTAAAAAAACTTGCATCTGTGCCCAAATGTTCATCTGCATGCTAAAAAACAAAAAAACAAGGCATGTAAGTTTATGACTGTTTCATAATTTAAAAAACCATTACTACCGAAATGTCCAGCTAGCATTAACACTAGTCCGGCCTGATATTCCCAATAGGAAATATCCCTAATTCTCTCTTCTCTCTCTCTCCTCTCTCTCTACTCTCTCTCTCTCCAAATATATCTCTTCTCACTCTCTCTCTCTCTCTCTCTCTCTCTCTCATTCTCTCTCTGCTCTCGTGCGCGCGGAGGCGCGCGCGGCGCGCGCGCCGCGCGACGCGCGTGGTGTTTGTGTGTGTGTGTGTGGGTGTGGTTGTTGTGTTCGTTCTTTAATTTAAAAGTTGTTTCTAAAAATCCACCATACAGTGATCTTAAAAGACACCACAAAAACCCCACATGTATGTGTATCATAATGGTGTTTGTGTGTGTGTGTGTGTTTGTGTGTGTGTGTGGGTGTGATGTGTGTGTTGTGTGTGATGTGTGCGATGGCGGCTGCTGGCGTGCGTGCGTGCTGTGCAGTGGCGGGTGCGTGTTGGCGTGTGCCGCGCGTGCGCGCGTGCGTGGCATGTTCGTGTTCATTAAGAATTTTACACAAGTGCCATACAAGACGCTTTAAACGTCTTTGGTTCAAAAGTATTAATACCGATTTAAAAACAAATTGGATGGCATGTTGACAGAAACTATTTTGAAAATGTGTAACAGACACACAGGTACAATAACATTAGTTACACACATTTTGAACTCACCCCATATTTGAAATTCACACATACTCATCCAAGTCACTCTCGCCAGGGTGATCCGGACTCTCTGTCCATATATGACCTCAGAACACGTCACACTGTTCTGTCTGCCGTACCAGGACCCGTGACTGAGGTACAGCGTCTTCAGATCCACTGGATGGTGGAGGGGTACAGTCTTGTTTGGTCTGAACAAAAAACCCAGGAAGACTCTCATCTCTCTCTCTCTCTCCTCTCCTCTCCTCCTCTCTCTCTCTATCTCTCTATATCTTATCTACTATCTCTATCTCTCTATCTATCCCTTTTCTCTCCCTCTTCTCCTCTCTCTCTCGTCTCTCGCTCTCTTCTCTCTCCTGCTGGTGAAGAAATTGAAAAATATGTAGGTACAAATGACAGTGTTTGCAATCAATTTTCATACAGCTGGTACGGTGTGTCCATCTGCTTTGATTGTTTTTCCTTTTTTTTTTTTTCCTTTTTTGTAATACATATTATGTTTACTTTCTTCTTGCCTGAGGCCATGGTGTAAAAGCTGATTCCGCCTTATCCAAATTCTCCCTCAAAAATGGTTAGTATTCGTCTCTCTCTCTATCTCACTCTCTCTCTCTCCTCTATCCCTCACCCTCTCTCTCGCTCCCTCTCGCTCTCTCTCTCTCTCTCTCTCTCTCTCTCGCTCTCTCTACTCGCTCTCAGGAAATGAGAACAAGATAGCATACACAGTTCAGAAAGTGGAGGAATATAATAACTTTAAATTCTCGAAGATAAAATCTTATACGGTAATTGAACCTGGACGATGTATTTCCCATAGATTATCTGAGGATGGTGATCTACTAAAATGGTATGATCAGTTCCCATGCATGATTTCTACACTCTACGACAAACCAGAGAGAAATGGGGGGAAGAGAAGGAAAAAAGGCAAAGAAAAAAGGGGGGGGGTGGAGAAAGGAGGATGAGAGAGAGGAGAAGAAGAGAGAGAGAGAGGAGTGACGAGAAGAGAGAGAGAGAGAGAGCAGATGAATTAATATGAATCGTGATTTGAACTCACAACCGGTACGTGACCAGATGGCCATGTTGTACACAGGGTACACTCTGCCCAGGTCCACCTCAGACCAGGGGATGAATCAGTACAGCTGTTACGCTTCGCATGGCAATTTTCACTATAATTCACCCTCGTGTCTCCATTGGCCCGCTGCATTAGCGCCGATTGGGAAGTACCGAACTGCTCTGATGGTACGACGTGTTCAGAGCTACATTGACGTTAAAAACACACAGACATATTTGCTGATATACATGGACACACATACGCACATACAAATTTCGTATGTGTGTGCAATTAATGGCGCACACGCACATTATATTTGTAATACGCTTGTGCAGATATATGCAAATGTCAAGCTAAAAACATTGTGAAATTGGCCGGTTTCATGAAACGGGCAATGTAGTTTGACTGTTTAATTGAAACAGGGCAGTCGTGTTGCTGTTCATTAAACAAGCAAAACTGTTGCTTGTTTATGAAAGGCAAACAAGGTCCTCTTGTTTCATGAAAAACAGGGGCAAAAGCAACTTGATTCTGACACTTAGAATGCAAGTATGCTGGTTGTCATGAAAAGGCAACTATAGCAACATGACGATCTGTCTGTCTGTCCGTGTCTGTCTTCTCCCATACGTTACTTTCAAACTATAACAAACTGTAGAAAAGGAATTATTTTATTGGAATCATGGGTGGGGGGTGTTGAACATTTAAATTTTTTTCTTTTTTAATGTAGACGTTTGTCCGCCTCCTCCGGAAATGGAGTTGTGGCTACCAGCGTTGCATTGGTAATAAAACAACACAACTGTCACACACGTAATTTCTCATCACAAGTTAGTGCCATTTAACCATAGTGTCCAAGTGCTCGGCTTTGGGATGATCTCTGAGTCTTTAGCCAGGGTACGACAACAACAACAAACAAAAAACATCACAAAACACATGCAGTTTGTCCACACGTTTATAGACAGGAGAATGCTTTACAATTTCGAATGAGGATATTTGCTTTTCTCTGTTCCGGTGTATGTGCGTTGAGTGTTTGAGGGCGCACCGACGACAACTTCACACCGAGACCGGAAGATCGATGACGTCATGCTTTCGTCCTAGTTCTCGTACGCCGTACGAAGCCTTTTTCCCCCCCCCCCCCCCCCCCCGTGCGACGGTGAAAAGGGGCTGAATTTTCTCCTAGTGCCACACACGAATGTCTTTTGGGGGGGGGGGGGCGTTTGCATTTTTTGCTTGTTAAATGGGTACTTTCATCACTTTTAATGAATTATATTAAGAATGAAGTATTTACGATTGTCAGGTGAAATTTTATTTTTATTTTTAATTTTCATTTACCCACATGAATGGCTCCTGCAATAACATGACGTGTTAGACTCAAATTTGTTGGTTTGTGTGGGTGTAGATCTAGATTGGTGCCACAGTTGAAAGCCGATCGTGTAATCATAATATAATAATAATTGGCACTTATATAGAGCACATATCTAGAAAATTCTATCCATGACGCTTTACAAAGAAGTAAAACTACAAACATTCACACACCCTCACACACACACACCCACACAACACACAACACACACAAAAGAAAGACGATGAAGGGTAGAGGTGGGTAAGGGGGGGTGTACGCGGGGGGGGGGGGGGGGGGGGGGGGGTCACACACACATACACGCTTGCATGGCACACACCTACCACACACGCATGCGCGCACACACACACACACATAAAAACACAAACACACATACACATACCAAACAAACACACACACACACACACGCACTCAATTTTCCATACGGCAATAATCAACACACAAACTGCATACCACACCACACACATTGCACGCCACGCACACGCACCGTACGCGCACGCGCCCCCCCCCCACACCACTCAATTTCCATACGGCACAACCAGCCTATTCATGTCAGCAACAACTTTGAAAAGAGATGAGTTTTACTGGTTTTGAACGCGTCCAGAGAGTCAGAGTGTCTGCGAGACAGGGGTAAGTTGTTCTGTTCTGCGTCCACACAGATGGAGCCTGGACGAAAAGGACCTTTCACCACAAGTTTTGGTTTTGACAGTGGCTGGTTGCTGGAGGCGTGTGTCAGAGGAAGAGCGGAGGACACGAGAAGGTGTGTAGAGGTGAAGCAGGTCAGACAGGTAATCAGGGGCAGAACCAGATATGACAGCGAAGAAGAATGAATGAAAACTGGTGTTTTCCGTCCTCTCGGTCTCGAACAGACATATATGGGACATTAGTAGATGTAAATATGGTGGGAACAATACTGGAGGCAATGCCCGGAGGTAGTGCGACACCAGTAAAGTCCAGAAATTTTAACAATACAGATACGTGTAGCAGTATCCACGCCTTGGTTAAACCTCATCGGCTAATATATGTAAGTATATAGCGTATAGAGATGACAGCGACGGAAAGAGTGGAGAGTTTATAGTCAATCCTATCAGAGATTTGTAACCAGTGCAGAGAGTGCAGAAGTGGCGTGACATATTCATACTTAGAAAACTGAAAGACTAATCGGGCAGCATTGTTTTGAATTACTTGGAGGCGACTGAGAAGATACTTTGGAAGGCCAGCAAGGAGAGAGTTGCAGTAAAACATTTGAGACATGTTGATGGAGGGAGAGGGTCTGATCTAACGTAACTCCGGAGGACTGCGAAACCGAGGGGACTGAGAGACAGGAGTGTTGTTGATTGTAGCAGAATCTGGAAGAGATTGATGGCCAATTAATCTCTTTGGACAGGCTAACATAAGTTTAGTCTTGTCTTCGTTCAACTGCAGTTCATTAACAGTCATCCATGTTTTGATATCTGACTATACAGTTCTGTGTCCTTGAACTAGACCATCAAAACTTCGTGCAAAGAGAGGCTGACTGATTGATCTGAGTATCGTCAGCAAAACTATCGTGGGACATGCAGGCTTAACTAAAAGACATCAGAAACAGGAGCCAGCATACAGTACAAAAAGAATGGGCACAAGGGACAGAGCCTCTGGGGAACCAAAGGAGGAGGTCGGAAGGCCTTGAGTATCTGCATTTAAGTATTCAGAGAGTCTGTATGCGATTTTCAGGTAGGACTCCAAACCAGAAAGAGCAGGACCCCGAATGCAAAAGAGGTCATGGAGTCTGTGAAGGAGGATGGGAGTGGTGACAATCAAAGGGCTCTTGTGACACCATCGGTCATCAAAACACACTCCTTGACAGACTGAAAAAATTAACGAATCTCTGCCACTGCTCTTCTTGGTGAAATCCTTATCTATCAGACAGAACCCAAACTGTGAGGATCGGTGATCTACGGCACAGCCTGCAGCTCTTCCGTATGTTGGGTCCCGTCTTTTATATGTACACAAAGCAACTTTACTGTATATAATGCCCTCACTCTGTCAACAGTCAGTCTTACGCCGATGACACTTAGATAGGTGACTCATCTTCCACAACGTCAGATCCATACCACCATTTAAAACATGCAGCATTGTATCACTGACGTAAAAACGTGGATGTTAGACAGCAAAACTCAAGCGCAATTGACGACAGGATGAAAGTGCTCCTCGCACATTTCTAACGACAACTTCTTAACTCCTTAACAGCCTCATGAACAAGTCGGTGCAGTGGGATATCATTTCTCCGTCTGGTAGACATCTTGGAGTCCTGCTATCAGCAGAATGTCTTTTCAATGCTCACGGTCAAAACTCTGTCAAATGCACGAGCTACATGGAAATTCGAAGGATCAGTCGATTCGTCACTATCTCTCTGTAAAACAACCAACACCTTAATTTGTTCTCTGGTTCTGTCAAAACTCGACTACTGCAACGCTCTCTTTCTGGCTTCCCTTCTAATCTTTTGTCTAATCTCCAACGTATCCAAGAACCTCCGCTGCTAGATATTGTTAAAGGCCAAAGGCGTAACCAGGCAGGTTCTATTTCTTCTTTAAAACTCCACTGCTTCCCGTTCAAGCTGGATGACTACAAGCTTTCTTCCCTGTGTTTTGCATATTTCTCAGTAGGCTCTCCTTCTTACATCACTGACCATTCTATCTTGACTACACACCCTCTCGAACTCTTAGACCTTCTTCAGACAACAGGATTCTTCAAGTTAACAAGTGAAGATAAGTCTTTTGGCCACCGATCTTTTTCTTTCTGGGCTCCACCATCTGGGAATTCTCTCCCCTTTGAAATACGCATTCTAATTCTTCTGAATCTTTCAAAAGAGCCCTTAAAACCCAACCTTTTTAAAACTGTACAATTGATGAGCCCTATCCCTTTCCACTGTGACCTGAAATGTGTTGCTCTCCTGAGCGTAGAATGTATGGATGTGTGCGTGTGTGCACGCGAGGTCTGTGTGTTGTTGAGTGATGGGGGGTGTTGTGTGTGCTTGCTTGCATGCGTGCGAGTGTGTGTGTATGTTGGCGCGCTAGCACGTGTTGTTGCTGTGTGAAAGCAGGATTTAAAAAGGGTTTGTATAGGTAATGTTACCCGATGACTACGCAAAGATACAGGAGGCTCAAAAATATGTTCTGTATACTATTTCCGTAACCCCCGATAGCGGCCCGCTGAACAGAAGGTCTGGTACTTTCACTTTTCACTTATGCCTACCCACAATGCATCTATGTAAGTTATGTCTTCCTCTCATGACTCTCCCTTGTTCCGTTTTGTCTTTACAGCAAGGGAAACCACCCAATAAGTCTTTTTGAACGGATTTTTCAAAGTGACGCCAAAATTATATTTTTTCACGTGACGTGAGTAGTATGACTCTGTGCTATGTTCGGAGTCGCCATTACGGATTTTTTTTCTTCCAAATTTAATGGTTTGTTGGTGGAACAGTGTGTTAGCTTTCGAATGAAAATATCATCATGCTATCAATATGTATTCATTTCAGAAATTAATGTGATGTTGACTTATGCGGTGATTTCTTTAACTAAAAGATTGGTGTGACGTTCGGAGTTAATCCCCTCCTTAGCGAATAGGATCGATTCTCGTTCGAGCTAGTGATCGGGAATTAAAGAATATTGATTTCCCAAGTAGTAATGTACTATTAGCGTGATTGCTTGTTGTCTGCACGACTTAGTAGATG
>CM065696.1:14219341-14249189 GCA_017654935.2 Phymorhynchus buccinoides
GACAGCGTGGTCATTCAGGCAAAGAAGATCATTGGCGTAGAGCTGTCTGGCTCTGGGTTAAATGAGCTGTACAGGCAGAGGGCAAGGGGGAAGGTGAAAACAAGCATGGCAAATGAGTATCATCCCCTCCATCTTCAATTTGAGTTCCTTCCCTCTGGCAAGAGGTTAAGGTCAGCCAAGTGTAGGACCACAAGAATGCGCAAACCTTGTGTGCCCCCTGCCACCATTATTATAAAGACGCGATCAATAACATCAGGCACGTTGCGTGAGAAATCACTGTAGGGGGGTGAGATTGAGGGAAGGTGTGTGTGTGTGTGTGTGTGTGTGTGTGTGTGTGTGTGTGCGTGCGTGTGCGATGGAGATGATTATATTTGTTCATTTTACTGCTGTTGTTTTTGTTGTTGTACCCTGGCTGAAAGACTCCAGGGATTATCCCGACAGCCGAAGCACTTGAACACTATAATACAAATGCACCAGCTAGGGATGAGAATATTACGCGTGTGACCATTTTTGATTACCCCGCTACGTGGACAGCCACACCCTATCTTATTGCTTTTTATGGTTTATTTTATTTTATTGAACATGTTTCTGCACATTATTTCACAAGGAAAAAACCCCAAATAATAATTGCTTCTTATGTTTGTGATAGGTATATGATATATTGACACCACTCACACTATTTGTCTCTCTCTCTCTCTCTCTCTCTCTCTCTCTCTCTCTCTCTCTCTCTCTCTCTCTCTCTCTCTCTCTCTCCCTATCTCCCTCTCCCAGTCTCCTTCACTCTCCCACTGTTTCACCCTGTCTGTCTTCCTTCATCTGCTTTCATTTCCCTGTATGTCAACATAATTATGAGCCCTTGTTTTCATGAGCATCAAACAAACTGAAACAGACTGCAACGCCACTGGAACATACAACAAACAAACAACTACATGTAAAGCGACGTTATTTTATTCACAAGAGAACAAAACAAAACTACTGGATATTTCGGCGAATGCGCCTTTATCAACACAGACAAACAAGAAAACAGCAAACAGCAAATATAGTAAAAGGAGCAAAATGCAAAACAAGAAAAGGAGCAAAATATCAACAAGATAAAAGAATACGTTTCCATTGCGTAAATAATACAACAAAGTTGAAACCAAAGAGCAAGGCATGCATTTGTGAACACAAATCAGGGCAAAAAGAAGAAAAAAGAAAGAAAGAGATGAGATGAGAGAGGCTGGGGACAGTGAATCATAAATGTGGGTGTGGAGTAGGAGGTGGGGAGAGGAACAAACCCGGCTTAGATTGTTGAATGAAGAGAACAAATCTCGGGCTAAGGTGGACACGTGTAGCAGAAGCTGACATTACATTACAATTAAAAAAGGAAAAGGAAATCAAAACTAAATAACTAGAAGTTACGCCAGAAGTAGGTTTATACATTTTCAGGGAATACAGAGTTCATCACCGGGGAAGGGGAGAGGGCAGTGGGGGTGGAACCTTCTTCGATTAGCTGTGGCTAATGAGGCCCTGTCCCCCCGATCCGGGGCGAAAGAGAGAGAGAGAGAGAGAGAGAGAGAGAGAGAGAGAGAGAGAGAGAGAGAGTGAGGGAGAGGGGGAGAGAGAGGGTGGGGGAGGGGAGTTGGGATATAGGAGTCGGTTCGCCGCCTAGAGCATCAAACCCTGGTCGTGTATTTGTTTGTTTGTTTCATGAGCATTATAGATATGATATACGATGTTTTTTAATGTTTCGATTAATGTCTTTATGGACCATCTGTGGTTTTCAATTCTTATATCTTGGATTTCATCCATAAGCGTTGTTACTTTCTAAATTAAGTAAACCGATTTACTTAATTGAGAAAGTAACGTTTAGTTTCCCACTTAAACTTTCGTAGAATTTAAAAACAATTAAGCACTGTTCTTTTGTTTTCAGTTGATTTTAACTCTATCAGTGTATGTGTGTGTGTGTGTGCGTGTGCGTGCGTGCGCGCGCGCGTGTGTATGTGTGTGTGTGTGTGTGTTTGGTACTTTATAGTCACATATTAGTTTCTGTGAAATTCGGGTTGCTCCCACCTGGAGAGCGCGTCACAGCCAGAGGGCGCCACACTTTTTTTTTATTTGCATGCGATTTTTTGTGTGAGTGATGAGGAAGGAAAGGGAGGGTGGGGGTAATTTTTGACCAAATGAAAACTTTTTCATTACCACTGGGATTAGCATGCGCTAAGTGCATGGGCACGCATGACCTCGGTTTATTATGTGTGTGTGTGTGTGTGTGTGTGTGTGTGTGTGTGTGTGTGTGTGTGTGTGTGTGTGTGTGTGTGTGTGAGGTCAAATCAAGTCAAAATGATGTTTATTGGGGGTTAATTAAAGAATAAGCTGACAAGGCTTTTTTCATCCTGCCCTAAAAAAAATATACATCAATAAAAAAAAAATTAAAATGAACATAATAACCACACAAATGCAAACACAGAGAACATTCTAAAGCGTTAAGACGCTAGACCACCAGCCGCACGGCAGCATTTTCGGGTCCAGTAACCTTTACCTTTGAAATTGATTTTCGATCTTAGTCTAAATATTCTTAGTACCTACCCGCAAGCACAATTTGAGTGTCCTAGGTGACTGCGTTCAAACGTTATCGTGCCAGGTGCTCGGCAGTATGTTTTGGCTCCAATGACCTTAATGTATGACCTATGACCTTCATGATTGAATTTCTTCGACATATTCTTAGTCACTACCTGCATGCCAAATTTGAGCGTCCTAGATTCCTCCGTTCAATCGTTATCGTGCCAGGTGCTCGGCAGCATTTTCGGCGCCAGTGACCTTGACCTTTGACCCATGATCTTCACTTTTGAACTTGGCTTAGGATCTGTGCGTATGTGCACGTATGCTTGCGTGTGCCCGCAGGTGCAGGTGTGTGCGTGTATGGTTACACGCATGATGTATACCCGCACGAGTATTAACAATTACACAAGTGCGTAACTATGTAGCCTACTTTTATAAATCCATATTTCAACCTGTCTATATCATAATATCACCTACTTTGCTGCCTTTATGTTCAAATATGTATGTGTAATATTATGCCTTGCCATGTTTGTTTTCTATGTTCGTATAATTTGTATGTACCAAGGTACTACCTTTATGTTCAAATCTGTGTGTAATATCATGCCTTGCCATGTTTGTATTCTATGTTCGTATGTGTACCAAGGACAGATTGGAAGAATAGGCGTTGCCTAAAATCTTTATTCTTGAAAAATAAAGTTAAAGTTTTCAAGTTTTCAAGTTTTCAAGTTAGTACCTATCATTGGACCCAAAAATGCTGCCGCGCGGCTGGTGATATAGCGTCTTAATGTCTTAACGCTCTAGTCTAGTTACTCCTTGTAAGAAAAAAAGCCCTTTTTTGAGTTGCATGCAAGGCAAGCTCTGCCTTCGGCAGACTGCACTCATCAATGTGGGATCGAACTGGAGTGCACGTGTCCACCAAACCGAAGGTCTACAGAGCCATCGTCCTCACCACTCTTCTGTACGCATGTGAAACATGGACTGTATACAAAGGCATGCAGAGAAACTAAACCGTTTCCATCTCAACTGCCTGCGCAGGTCTCGGCTCCGCTGGGTTGGGCATGTTGTTAGAATGTCTGATGAGCGCCTCCCAAAATGCATCCTCTACGGAGAACTCCAGTTTGGTGCACGTATTCATGGAGGGCAAAATAAACGGCTTAAGGACACCCTCAATGTGTCCCTGAAGGACTTTGACATCAACATTTCCTCCTGGGAAACTTTGTCATAAATTTTGAGTTTAGGCAGATTATCTTTTAAGTTTTGTCTTTTTTGTCGAGTAGTTATTAACATGAATTTAGATTTACTAGGATGAATTGCCATGTTATTCTTTTCTGTCCATGTTGTAAGGTTATCTATGTCCTTTTGGAGGAAGATGCATACGTTGTTTGGATTTCCATCTTTTGCGTGAAGGGTTGTATCGTCAGCAAAGAGTTCGCATTGGGATTTTAGGTGGAGGGGTAAATCATTTATATAAATTGAGAATAAGATAGGCCCTAATACCGATCCTTGGGGTACTCCATATTTGATGGGCATAAGCGATGACATTACAAAATCTTGGGTCACTGTCTGAGTTCTATTGTTAAGGAAGTTTGCTATCAGGTTGACAGAGTTGGAATGTAAGCCATACAAAGAAAGTTTTGTTAAAAGAAGGGTGTGATCTATAGTGTCAAAGGCTTTTGCAAAATCTACAAAAAGTGAACCAGTGAATACGTCATTGTTAATATTAAGGTGCCATTCTTCTATAATGTTAGTGAGCATTGTGTGGCAAGAATGTTTTTTCCCTGAATCCATTTTGATTACTGTAAAATAAGTCCTATTTAATAAAATGAGATTGCATGTGAAGTTTGAGATGCCTTTCCAGGGGTTTTGACAGTATTGGTAGAATTGATATGGGCCGGTAATTTGAGGGATCAGAGGAATCTCCAGATTTGAAGATAGGAAGAACTTTAGCTTTTTTAAAGGCTTGAGGAAAGCAATTTTTATCTATACAAAGATTGTATATATAGGTAATATGTTCAGTTATGACAGGTGCAGACAACATCAATATTTTACTGTCAAGGCCATCAAGACCATGAGAACGAGTCTGTTTTAGTGAGAATAGTTCCTTGTAAACCTCATGCACACTAATAAAGGGAAAAGTCTGCTTAGATCAGACATCCTTGTCATTACAAAACTGTTTTTAATATGTGCAGAGAGAGAGAGAGAGAGAGAGAGAGAGAGAGAGAGAGAGAGAGAGAGAGAGAGAGAGAGAGAGAGAGAGAGAGAGAGAGAGAGAGAGAGAGAGAGAGAGAGAGAGAGAGAGAGAGAGAGAGAGAGAGAGAGAGAGAGAGAGAGAGAGAGAGAGAGAGAGAGAGAGAGAGAGACAGATACAGAGACAGATAAATAAATAGACAGAGAGAGAGGGAGAGAGAGAGAGAGAGAGAGAGAGAGAGAGAGACGACGAGAAGAGAGAGAGAGAGAGAGAGAGAGAGAGAGAGAGAGAGAGAGAGAGAGAGAGAGAGAGAGAGAGAGAGAGAGAGAGAGAGAGAGAGAGAGAGAGAGCAGAGATTGATACAGAGACAGATAAATAAATAGATAGACCTGACCAAGAGGAACTACCAGCTCCTGATGGCAGTGCGGGAGGCGGAGGTGACCAGCCAATGCTGGACAGCCAGAGGTAAAGTGTTGGTCAAGGCCCACAACGGCTTCGTTAAACACATCAAAACAAACACTGACTTGTTATACAGTTCGTTGAAATCATCGACACCACCTCACCTTCGTTTGAATTCAAACAGACGTGACATTGAGGGAAACAAAGCGCTTGAGCGTCGTCCTCCTCGATCCTCTCAGTTCCCTGTGGCTGGCATCTCGGTGTCAGACTCACAGCGACAGAGACAGCGGTCCCCCAGTGAGGACAGCATGGAGGAAGGTGTGGCCGAGGCAGAGGAGGGAGAGGTCATAAGTCCAGGCTCTGTCTGGGGCTGAGTGAGTACCCCACCCGGGGATTTCTGTTTTGACCCCTCCACAATGTCGATGTGCTTCATATCCCCCCCTTCCCCAATACTGTAGTTGGCTTCACTTCTTTTTCGGTTTGTTTACATGTAAGGGATCACCTTTTAACTCGCTAAAAAAAAGATGGTTTTGGGTTCATACCACATTGAAAATTAATCCAAATTGAACATTGAAATAACATAGGATTGAAGATTGAAATGCTTTGTGGACAATATATATTGTACTTTTCTCTTGCTGACTAAATGATTCCTAATCTAGGTGCAACCCCCCCCCCCCCTCCCTCTCTCTCTCTCTCTCTTTCCCTCTCTATATATCTCTCTTCTCTTTCTGCCCCCCCCCCCCCCACCCCCTCATCGTTGATTGAATTATGCTTTAGTGCGATATTAAAGTTGAAAACGTTCGCGGCGAATACAATATGTATGTGTTTATTACACGGATGACTCAATTTTTCTTCGCATTTAAATTTTTTTTTAATTAGTAGTGGCGTTCGTAAGAGATTGTTTCACGCAATGCTTTTGAATTTTGAAATCAAATTTCTGTGGATGTATGGGTTGATCGATCAAATACTTTTGTGGATATCCGGTACAACACACTTGGAGATTGTTTTTTGAAATTATGCGATGTAATGATTTTCAAATTGCTTTACTGGGTTTTGTTTGACGCAATGCTTTAGATGATTGTCCTATGCAATGCTTTAGGACATTTTTGGATGCAATGTTTTGATGTTGTTGTTGTTGTGTTTTTTTGTAAAATACGGTTGGGGTTAGTTTCATTAAACGCCTTCTAGTCGAGTGGCTGTAAACAGGAAAGGTGAACATGCTAAACCTTGCTGGGTACAAGCGGGCAACAAGTTTATATGCATTGTAGGGATGCTGAGGAACATAACTGACCCTGTTGCCACCCTGGAATATGGTTAGTTTGGCCGCCATGATGAAAAACAAAATGGCGGATAAAAAAAAGTCTAATTTCCCTTCAATCTGACTTTCAGTTGGGGTACATACATGAATCTGGTGTCAAACCTATGTTTGTTTTGGCAAGAAATACGAATCTGGCCTCAAATATACAACAATATGAGTGTCAGTGCGTATATTTTAGCTTTTTACTTGTTTCTGCATCACATTTTACCAGACTTTTTATCTAGTTAGTGACGCTCTTACATGCAGCAGGACATTCAGTTTCATATGACACAGTCCTTTGTGTGGACACTGCACTTGCAAATGATAACTTGGCACGTTTCTTTGCCAATGGAAATCTCATGATTCCTAGAAGTTTTCCCCATGGAACGGATTTGGGTTATATCCGTTTCGCAGGTGACAACATTGACATCAATGAAGAAACACTGAGTGGAATGGGAACGTTCCATGCAACACAGTATGCTGCTGTCAGAAGAAAGGCTCCTCATCAGCCAAAGCCAGACATCTGCGTGAGACTTTGATCCTCAAAGACAGTCACTGTACCACCTGATTTCAATGATCTTGAGGATTCTCACATGGGAAATGCAAAACCAGAGCCAGTGTTCCCAAACCCCATTGAAGCTGACTGGTACAAACCTGATCAAAACAAGGTATCAGAGTCCAGTTCAACAGATATGGCCTGGATCCTGGCACGTCAGCAAGTTCCAAATGGACGACATGTTCCAGGATGGAGTGGCTTCAATCAACAGGTGTCAAAACAGAACCCACCAGTTACAGAAGTTAGTCCCATGCCGATCATCAACGCACCTGCCCATGACTTTGACACCATATGGACAGTGATGAGAAAATGTCAAGTCATGACAAAGCATCTTGGAGAAAAGCACACAGTCCTGACATTTGATGAGCAACTGTATTCCAAGGCAAAGCTACTACAGTGGAGCAAAGGAAACGAGTGTCAGGACTTGTTTTGATGATGGGAGGGTTCCACATTCAGATGAACTTTTCCAAAGTGATTGGCCAGTTCATGGATTTCTCTGGGCTAGCAGACATCTGGATCGAAAGTGGAGTGTTTGGAGAAAACATGGCCTTCAACATCATGAAAGGAAAGGTGTGGAACCGAGTGGTGCGTGCTCACAAGCTCACTTTGGAAGCCCTTTGGAAACTGCTTTGGGTCTCCTTCACAAAATGGGCTCAAGACCAAGGCAAGTCCATCAACCAAAGTCTGACAACAGCAGCAGAGAATGTTGCCCAGAGCTTCAAGGACAAAGAAGACCCACAACTGGAAGCCTCCCTGGATGACTTGTTCTCATAAGTGTGGCAAGTATCAGAGCTCATGAACGAGTTTGATGTGCATTTCATCCATTCTCCCACATTCCAGTTCTGGAGAAGCTACATGAATTTGGTGTCTATTCTGCTGCGCTTCACAAGATCTCTCCGGGAAGGAGATTGGCTCCTGTTCCTATCTTCATTTGCAGAGATGTTGCCATGGTTTGCTTCTTTTGACCATGTCAATTATACCAGATGGGGGGTTGTGTTTCTGGCAGATAGGAAGATGCTCCCTTTCACATCCCCAGAAGCATACCAGGGATTTATGGCAGGTGACTTTGTAGCAAAGGAAACAACACACAAGTTCAGTCAAGTCCCTGATGACCAAGCACTTGAGCACGTGAACAGAGCTGGCAAGGTTGCAGGTGGCCTGATGGGAATCACACGGACTGACTCAGCAAGGGATAGGTGGTATTTGACCTATAATGAAAGAGCCCAGCTTTCTGAGGACACCAAAGCAATGTTCAATCTGTCATCCAAACTAGATGATGACGACGATGAGAAACACAGCCACAAGGAGTCTGGATTGACCAGAATGCGACAAGACCAAGATGATGTTCAGAAAATCGCCTCCCAGTTGGAAAAAGTCAATCCATTTGAGCAAGAGTCTTCTCATTTGATTGTTCTTTCAACAGGAGACATAGCCAGTCAAGAAGTCACAAATGATCTGCTGCTGGCAGAGGAAGTGGGACAAACTGCAATCAAGGACTTCGTCCAAGAACGCCTTATTGCAAAGAGGGATAGTTTCCACAGTAGCATCAAAGCCAAGAAGCTGAAGACTTTTGACTCGATGTATACTGCCAAGGTCAGCATTGACAAACAAAAAATGATGGCGGTCAAAGCTGACAGAAACCTCTTCCGACGCATGATAACTGCAATGGAGGCAGGCAGAGATGTTGATGTCAGCAGGATTCTTTAGCAAGAGGTCTGTCCTGTCCCACTTCCCTTGGCAACACCAGACCAAAAACTTCGGCTTCCTCAGAACAAAGCTGACTTGGCCAAGATTCTCCAGAAAGGAGTGTGCAAGGAGAATATTCCAAACAATGTTCACTCCACTTGTACCATTATAGATGGCATGGCCACTGTGCATGCACTTGCAAATCACGCTGGAGCAAAGACTTTCGGTGAATGGTGTGACAACTTTGGTCGTCACATTGCCTCTCATTTCTCTGATAGTTGCACTCGTGTTGATTTGGTGTTTGACAGATATGAAGATCAGTCAATCAAGGCAGGAACCCACAACAAAAGAATTGACAGGAAGAACATGGGCATCAAACGACAAATTGAACACAGAGGTCAGAACATTGGAAACTGGGAACGGTTCATAAGCCTACAGGAAAATCGTGCAAGCCTGACACACTTTCGGTGTTCACAACTGAAGGAGACATTTTCACATGAAGATGGGAAAGAGTTTGTCCTCAGTGGAGGCTTCAAGGAACCCACCAAAGCATGGTCTTCAGCTGAAAGGGATGTATCTGCATTGAGAGCAAACCATGAGGAGGCAGACACGCGGATTGTTCTGCATGTTAGTGAAGCCAAGCAACAAGGTTTTGCCCAAGTCTTCGTCATTTGTCGTGACACTGACGTCCTCGTTCTCCTTCTCGCACACCAAGCGCACCTTCCTCAGTTTGTGTGGATGCAGGCAGGCACGTCAAGAAAGAAACAATTCATTCCAATCCAAGAAATAAGAAAAACAATCCTGGCCTTCCATGCTATAACGGGGTGTAATTCGGTCAGTCAATTCGCTGGGATTGAAAAGAAGTCTGCTTGGCATGTCTTTGTCAAGAACCCCAATCTCCTGGAACACCTGGGTGAGAAGGATTTTTCTGATGAACATGTTCTTGCCAGTGCGGAGGCTTTTGTGTGTCAACTCTATGATTCAACAACAGAATCAGGATCAATTCACCAAGTGCGTTGTGCATTGTTTCACAAGTCAAAGAAAGCTGTAGAGAACCTTCCACCTACAAAGGATGCTCATCCGGAGGGCCCACTATCAGACAATCATCTGGAAGAGAGCACTGGAGCTCTGTCCAGAATTCCCCCCTGTTCAAGACAGTGGTTGGCACTTCAGACAAACAGAAACAGAGCTGGTTCTTGAACCCAAACTTCTCACTTCCGAACCAGCATCATCTATGTGCATACAGTTGACATTATGCGGATGCTCCGCACAAGACTCTTGCTGCGCAACCAGACGGTGCACATGTGCACGTTTGGGTATTGAGTGTACCAGAGCATGCCTCTGCAAGGACAGGTGTAGAAATCCAAAGTCACTGCAGACTTTAGGAGAGTGAAAACATTCTGCTTCAGCAGGAAAACGCGACTGATACAATGCTGGACACGATGCTTAACTCGTTTCAATCGCACTGACAATACAATGAAATTGCACTAGTTTCTTTCCAGAAATGACTTATTGCGCTGACAATCAGTGTTTTTGTTGTTGATGAATCTTTTGCTACTCAACCATTTGATTTCAAACTTCATGATTTTGCATGTCTTTTTCTTTTCTTTGTTTGCAATATTTGCATAATTTTTCAAATAACTTCTTGATGACCTCTTTAAGTTTGCATTTATGTATGTTTGTTCATGCAGAAGATCATGTTGCAATACATATGACATTGACAGCAGTTGGTATTTCATGATGTGATGTAATGATGTTCCATTTTGTGTGTACTCTGCTTACACAAGTTTTCGATTGCTCAAAGTTTGACCCAGTGGGATGAAGGAGGTGTGCTGGACTGGGAAATGCTGGGTGGTGGTTGTGCCCTGGAAGGCACCGACACCAGAAGAACATGTATATATGGACTTCCCCCGATAATGCCTTCTCATGATAAGCTGTTTGCAATACCCTGTGAACTATTTGAAAACATGATTATGATTTTTTGGGGGGACAAATTTAATATTCTTTCTTGTGTGATATCATATTATGATTTTTTCCAATTTACAATTTACAACAAACAAACTGCTGATGGACGTGTGGCTAAAAATACACTATAATTTCAACAAATTTCAAGAATGTTTTCATGTTAGGAAAAATAAAATAAAAATCATGATTTAAACTACCATGGTTGGCTTCCTCATTCTAACACATAGAATAGGAAAATGTGTTTTTTATTTGTCCCAAATTAAAGCAGAGCTATGACGAAAATTGTTTTACAGTGGAGGCAATGTTGAAATGTCATGGCGGCTACACCAGGCTATGACTAGATAGTTATCCATGCAGGCTTCCTTCCTAAGCACCCTAACAAGTATCTCCAATTCAAATATGTACAATCCGCAGCAATGCAAACCAATGCTTGTTTTAAACTCAAAAACGCTTAAATGTTTACATGTTTAAATATATATTTCATTTTTATGAAAAAGTTTATAAAATTTTGTTCATTTAACTATCATAATTGGATTCCTCGTGTACAAAAACATATAAATAGACGCAAGTTTCACAAATTTATCCCAATTACAACCTAATGAGATATGACAAAATCTGTGCAGAGGCCATTTTGAAAACTGTCATGGCGGCCAAACTAGCCATATGCCAGGGTGGTAACAAGGTCAGCTGTGTTCCACAACATCCCTACAACAAATCTAAGCTTTCTCCCTGCTTCTACCCAGCAAGGTTTAGCAAATTCTGTTTTTTGGAAGATACAGGTTTCAGCCTCCTGACTATTTGGAGATTGGGCAATACAACGTTTATGTAAACAGTTTGATGCAATGGATTTGATGATTGGCGATTGTGTTTCTTTCACTGCTATTGGAGATAGTTTCATGTGATATTTAGCGGGACTGTTTGATGCAACTCCGTGCCTGTCCATGTCTGTCTGTCTCTCTTTAAATGTTTCTGACTGTTTGCCTCTCTCTCTCACCCCCCCCCCCTCTCTCTCTCTCTCTCTCTCTCTCTCTCTCTCTCTCTCTCTCTCTCTCTCTCTCTCTCTCTCTCTCTCTCTCTCTCTCTCTTTCTCCCCTCGCTCCCCCCCCGTCTCTCTCTCCCTTTCATGCACGTTTGGTGATTGTGTGACTATTCCATGGAATGCCTTTGGGGGATGAATGCAAGATTCAACTCTATGTAATATACGGAACGAATTCCAAAGCTTAAAAAAACACCTAATGAGAGTAGATTGCATAGACATCGTCTTCTTCCCCGTAATGTCTTTTGTTTTTCCCTCCTTATTTGTCTGTTCGCACCTGCTTAATTGTCTGTCTGTCAGTCTGTCTCTCTCTCTCTCTCTTCCTCTCTCTCTCTCTCTTTCTCTCGCTCGCTCGCTTTCAATCTCACTTTTGGGAAATGTGCAATGTAATTCTTTTGTAATTGTTTTATATTTTGTATGCAGTGGTTTGGGGGATTGTCTGACGAAATGCCTTTGGTGATTGTAACATGGAATGTATTTGGGGAGTATATTATGCAATGTTTGGTGGATTGCTTGATGCAATTTTGTGTAATGTGCGTAACGAATCCTAATGGTTTCAATGAAAAGGAAACATAGTAGATAATATGGCGCGCCAAAGATACAAAGCTCTATCTAGCAGTTCGACAGAGTTTAAAAACCCTATCGAACTGTTAGATACAGTTTCTAAACTATAGCTAGCAGTTAGATAGAGTTTCACAACTCTGTCGAGCAGCTAGATAGAGTTTCTCGTCGTAAAACTCTATCGAACGCGCCATTTTGATACTTTTTTTTAAACGAAGCATTTCATTGGTAGATAGGACTAGTATCTTTGACTGTGACATACACCTAGCCTAATTACAACAATAAACGGCGCGAAACCGTTTTCCTTAGGCTAACTGCACCCCCCTTTGCTTTGATAAGTCTGCCCTAGCTCTGGACTTGCCTTGGCGCTATTGAAAAGTGAGAGAGAAGGGGTGGGGGTGGGGGTGGGGGGAGCGTAACAGTACTGTAAGGAGATAAGTTCTAGTCCAGATTGCCAGCCGGGGTAACTTAGAAAGAAAAAAAAAACTTGCGCGTGCGTGCA
Source organism: Phymorhynchus buccinoides (assembly GCA_017654935.2). Classification (NCBI taxonomy): domain Eukaryota; kingdom Metazoa; phylum Mollusca; class Gastropoda; order Neogastropoda; family Raphitomidae; genus Phymorhynchus; species Phymorhynchus buccinoides. Next base: position 14,232,073 of record CM065696.1, read on the forward strand.
CACACACACACACACACACACACACATATGAAATCATTCAGCTGCCATGTTTGTTTGACTACATGTAGGAGCCTAGGCCTATCGTCTTATTCAAATTCACGGGTCACTGCCCTGCCAAGGCCACAAACTTGTCGCTGAAGCCATGTACCAATCAGAAATAGTGATAGAAAAACTATATCTCGATAGGGTTATTTTGTGGAAACCCTATCTAGCTGTTCGACAGAGTTTTAAAACTCTATCGAGCAGCTAGATAGGGTTTTCAAACTGTATCTAACAGTTCGATAGGGTTTTTAAACTCTGTCGAACTGCTAGATAGAGTTTTGTATCTTTGGCGCGCCATAAGATTAGCATGGAAATCGTACTCCTTCCCATAATTTATTTTGTCTTTCTTTCCTCTCTCTCTCTCTCTCTCTCTCTCTCTCTCTCTCTCTCTCTCTCTCTCTCTCTCTCTCTGTTCGCTTGGTGCGTCTCTGCTTGCTCTCCTCTCCCTAAAAAGTCAATGTCGTTTAGTCCCTGTTCGATTATACATGTTGGTTACTTATATGGGTTTTTTGGTCACGCTTTTTGTGCAGTGAGAAAAATTAATAAGCTTTTGAGACGATGAGAAATGTGAATTGGACCCTCTCCACTCGCTGTACGCTTTCCTTCCTTCTCCGATCGCCTGCCTTTCTGACTGTCCCTCGGCATCTCTAGGCCTATATGTCTGTTTGTCTGTACCTTCTTTCTTCCATCTCCACAGCCCACTCCTCTTCTTTCTTTTCTTTCTTTGTTGGTCCTCAGAGGGTCACATTGGTTTGGAATCAACGATTTGATACTAATTACTGTTTGACACATGACATGCAATGTTTTTTCATCTGTAAAGGGGTGGGGAGCGTGTGTGCATATGTGTGTGCAACAACTACTCAATTGATATATTTTTTTATCAAGTACTTTTTGATTGTGTACATCTGTTTGCGCAAGAGCATTTATCCTACATCCGATATAAAACAATCACTATTTGTCTGTCTCTGACTCTCCATTCATCCTTGCCTCCCTCTCTCTCTCTCTCTCTCTCTCTCTCTCTCTCTCTCTCTCTGGCTGTCATCCTTTTCCGTCTTTCTTTTCCATGTTTCCTCCTTCTGTCCACTCTCTATTTGAAAAGGATATTCATGTCATTTCCATTTAAGAAAGGTATTTATTTGCATTTGCTGTCTGTCACTCTTTCTCTGCTTTTCAAGCTCCTAGTCTGTCTCCCCCCCCCCCCCTCCTCCCTCTGACTCGCTCTATGTCTGTCTGTCCATACATCTCCACCCGCTCTCTCTCACTCTCTCTCTCCCTCCATCTCCCCCCTCTCTCTCTCTCTCTCTCTCTCTCTCTCTCTCTCTCTCTCTCTCTCTCTCTCTCTCTCTCTCTCTCTCTCTCTCTCTTCTGCTCCTCTCTCTCACCTACAGAATTCGATACTTTAGTGATTGGTGTTGTGTTTCGTCATTGCTGGTTGAATTAGCACTTTCCTTGCTTATCAGGTATAAATGGTCGATTGGATTGATTGAATGAATATGGGATTGTTAAATGGTCGAATGGTGGTGATTCTCTTTGTTTTCTAATAACTGAATGCGTTGTGAATAGCCAATCACGTATAATAACTGAATTGTGGAGTGTTGATTTCATACTGAATTATTTTATGATTGTTATTTTCTCTTTGTTCACTGGAAGCCGTCCGTAGGAGCGGTTGTTTACTGTATACCATTTTTTTTTTCCTCTTTTTTCTATTGGGATGGGTTTTTTTCTTTCTTTGGAGCATTATTGTTTGACTTAAGTCGCTGTGTGGCAGAATATCATTGTTTCTTTTTTACTTTTTTGATTCACTACTGTTTTTCGGTACCCTTGCCCACTTTCTGAGGACCAAGTCACGATGCTATGTACGGTACTTAACGATGATATCTGTTAGCATGTGCTGTGCTCGTTACTGTGATTGTTGTAATGTTTATTTGGTATTAGACTTGCCTCTGCTACTGTTTCATTTATATTTAACACATGCAATAACACGAAGGAAAGTTTTCCTTTGTCGATTTCGCCATGGCTGAACCAAAGCATACACCGTTTAAGATATTCTCATATACTTTTGAATGCCGTGTATAATATGTAAATAATTTGTTAAACGCTGAATGTATTGAATTGTGTAAGTGTGTCTGCTTGATCATAATAAATAGTCTTGTTTTGTATTGTATTTCTGGTGTGCGCGTGTGCCTTCTCCTGTGAGATTGTTTGTTTGGGCGTGCGAGACTCTTGTTTGTTTGGGCGTGCGAGACTTTCCTCGGGGTTCGCGTTTTCCCTCTCCCGATCTCTGATCAGGATCGAGCGGGGGATTTCGTGACACCCGTGTTGGGAGAGGGCATAGCGTTTTAAATACTATTGTAGTATTTCTGATTTTGCATACATTACATACTTATCACAAATCTTTATTTATGTGTATAATCAGTTGTTTGCCACCACACTAATAGAGATAACATGTATGTAGATGTTTTTTTTTTATTTTTTTTTTAAATTTTATTCAAATTATTATTATTATTTTTTTTTTCTTATTTATTTTTTTTTTTTTTTCGGTTTTTTTTTTCATGTGTACATATTTACTTATAACAGTTTATTTATGTTTGATTCTTTATAGTTTGTTCGTGTGTATTTTTTCCTCATAATATCGTTATTTATTTTTTTATTAAATCTCTCAGCGCACTGTCCTCTTTCTGCGCATGTGTAATTTCCGATATTGTGAATACAAAATATTTTTTAAAAAGAAAAAAATTAAATTAAATAAATAGACAGAGAGAGAGGGAGAGAGAGAGAGAGAGAGAGAGAGAGAGAGAGAGAGAGAGAGAGAGAGAGAGAGAGGGAAGAGAAGAGAGAGAGAGAGAGAGGGAGAGAGAGAGAGAGAGAGAGAGAGAGAGAGAGAGAGAGAGAGGCAGAGAAAGATAGGCAGAAAGAGAGACAGACAAAAAGAAGAAAGATTTACGTCTAATAGTGAATTCCTGGGAAAGGAGGCTGAGGAGGAGGAAGAGAAAATCCTGACAGAAAGAGAGAGAGAGAGAGAGAGAGAGAGAGAGAGAGAGAGAGAGAGAGAGAGAGAGAGAGAGAGAGAGGGAGAGAGAGAAAGAGAGAGACAGAGAGATAGAGACAGAGATAGTCTGGGACGAGGAGACAGAGAGACAAATGGATAATGGATGAATCATCTGGCATGAACTCACAATCAGTACGTGAGGCAAGGTGGATTGCATACACCGGGTACACTCTGCCCAGGTCCACCTCATACCAAGGGTGATCCAGGTACTGTGCCTCATTCCTGGTGAACACACAGGTACCTATGTCATTATCGGCTCCGGCATTGGCGCCTTGCTGGCTCGAGGACGTGCTGCTCTGGGTGTAAGACTTGTTGAGGGCCACATTGACTGTAAACACACACACACACACACACACACACACACACACACCATTTTTTCTTCTTAATCCCATGCTGATTATGAAGTGTATGTTTCTACGTTATCTTCAGCTAAGTCTCATATTTATTCTTCAACCAGTTATCTCCCCCCCCCCTTCTCTTTCTCTCTCTCTCTCTCTCTCTCTCTCTCTCTCTCTCTCTCTCTCTCTCTCTCTCTCTCTCTCTCACACACACACTCTCTCTTTCTCTAATTGTTGTTAACATTTCTGGTCACTATAAGTTGGTCTTCGCCCCAGAGAAGAAGAATACGTAAGCAAAAGTGCACACACATGTTTTAAACTGGTCGATAGAGGGTTGAAATATAATATCATATGCATAATTTATTCAGTGCTGACAATCGAATGCCAGAATTGATATGAATGCAATCATTCGATTTATTCTTAGTCCCACATTAAAAAAAAGAATGGGGAAGGAGAGTTAGGGAGGGGTATTGTGTTCGAACGCGTCCATTTGCTTGCTTGTTCATTATGTTTATTTTCTGTGGGTCTGTACGGGTGCGCGGAATCCCTTTACATGTTGTGTGATGGTGTACGTATCAGAATGCTTTAATTGAATTACTTAAAATTTTGTGTGATGGTGAATCACCTTTCACACACTCTGTCCCATGCAATATCCGTGCTGACCCAGACTATTGAATGTATTGCAAATCAGGTAACAAGAGGAAGTCGTCTAAAGTATGGGAAAAGACAAACAACCTTAAAATTTAATAATATTCATACATATTTTGGACATAGAGATACTGTGCACCGTCACACAAGGTTCCCCTCCCCACTATATCTTAGATCCGTTTGGTTCTGTATCCGTATGTTCTTTACAAAAACTAACTGATACACAAACATACAAATAGATAACAGCCAAACAGCCAGCCAGAAAACATTAAAGACCCACTGACCTACCACGATTAAGTCATTTGGGTTTTTTTTTCTGTGTAGCTGTGACCCACATACAAATTCCCCCAACTTCAAATTGAGGCTGCTCTTTAAAATGATGTTTCGCTTTCAATTTGGGGGTATTTGTATGGGAGTCAAACCTGGTCAAAACAAGATTTCTTACGAGCTATAAGAGGGAAAACACGTGAAACCCGTGATTTTGACACGTGATCTGGTGGGTTTTTAAAGAGCTCGGGCTCACAAGAGCACCCATCTTTTAGACTCTATTCTCGCTCACCATTCAGGACAAATACAAAAGAAACACTGGGGGAGACGGCGAGAAAAGCAAAACCAACGAACAGTCAAACTGGGAAGGCTGCCAAAATTCATGTTCCTGGATTTTATATTTTTTCCAACTGAACACTTTGCAGACCGACACACTGAAGGCAGGGTTGAGCCTATTCATTGTGCTATTACTAGGCAACACCAAAAAGCAGTGAATATACAAAGAGCTCGCATTCCGCAGCTGACTGCAACCGTTTTTTTTTAACCCCTACCCTTTCGCCTACACTACAGCTGGGGATCATTGTGAAATCACACACTACCTACAACGCTAACACTTCCCACCTTCCACCTTTTCACCTTCCAGGTGGGAAGTAAGAAAGTTGGTTTAATTCTTTGCAAGGTCTGTATGCTGCGAAGTTATCACTCTTTGTAACATTTAGGCTTTTGGACAACACCAACGCTTTCATTGAATGGCAAGAAAATATTATATGAACAAATGAAGTCAGGCGATGCTTAGTATCTCCTGCTTAAAAAATAACCATTTGCAAACAAGAACCACCACCCCAGCCCCCCAAACACACACACTAAAAATACTTTAACAAGTTAAGACTTATGGAAATCAGAGCATAATACAATGAGTCGACACAACATTATTACGACGTAAGCTTACTAAGACATTGCACAACCCACGCTATTCAACATACAAACGTGAATAAGGATACTGGTTCACAAAATACATTTGAAATGAAGATAGAATCAGTTCACACAGTACGCGCGCATGCACACACAGATTTATTATTTATTTATTTAAGAAAATGTATATAGCGCTTCACCTTTAAGCTCTAAGCGCTTGTACACGCACTTAGACACACAATCCTCTGCACAGCGCATGACGTCAAGCCAGAATACACAGCTACCGTTACAATTGAAACCTTTCACTGCAGAAATATAAAAGTCAAACTCAAGAACACCTAAACAATCAATATTCCGGACAGCGCATGATCTTGAGCCAGTCTTCCCAGCTACCGTACAATTCAAACCTGTTACTGCAGAAATTGATAATAAAGGTATGCGCTATAGAAAACATCTTAATACATAACATTAATGAGAAATGTACAAAGTATGGCTAAGCAACAATTTACATGCCCAAGGTCAAGGTAAACAGCGTAATCAGTAACCAGATTTCCAAATCACTTCAAGCCAACATACCTATACACTATGTTCGAGTACTATGCACTCAACGATGTGAAAGTCATTGTCACCACTAGAAATACTTATCAGTGTTGAAAATTAAACTTCAAGTTCAAGGACAGCGTGGTTATTGTTTGCCCATATGACCTTCTGTTCATATTGATTCACCACCAATCCATTTTTCAAACAGTTCTGTCCAGCAGTTCACGAGATGCATGCCGGACAGGCTAAAACACAAAACAAAAAGGTATAAACGAGCGAACGTCTATTTCTTTGCGCACTATAATTATAATGAATCAATTAAGGACGACAATGTAAAACACCACTAGTCGTGCACCAATGCAAACTTTCCATTTAAAAAACAACAATTTAGACTATAGCGGACCTACCACAAATCCCACAAGGCAAAGTGATGATGGCAGTCCAGACCAGGAGGAGTATTGCGGTAGTAGTGTGACCCATGGTCACCAACATCACACAGTGGTCACTGCATTTCAGGGTCACTTCTGTAAGGTAGAAAATCATCCCAGAGTCACTTTTATAAACAGTTACATTTTTTTTAAACCGTGCATAAGGGTCTCTGACCGATTGGACGCTAATATAGTGATGATGGCAGTCCAGACCAGGAGGAGTATTGCGGTAGTAGTGTGACCCATGGTCACCAACATCACACAGTGGTCACTGCATTTCAGGGTCACTTCTGTAAGGTAGAAAATCATCCCAGAGTCACTTTTATAAACAGTTACATTTTTTTAAAACCGTGCATAAGGGTCTCTGACCGATTGGACGCTAATCTCATCATCATATATCTAATTTTTAAAGACATTGGTAATCAATTACCAACAACGTAATTGTCAAAGCAGATAAATATATCAATAGTAATGTTTGCCATTTAAAACAAGATTGTGAACACACGTACATAAAACATGCAACTAATTCAGGGCTCCCATTCGTCCCCCAAAACAAGGGGTCCCAGGGAGGACTCCTTCACTTACAGCATAGAGGGTCCTAGAGGCGAGATAGAGGGTCCCAATGGCATTGCGAATGCTAAAACGAATTTATCTAGTGCATCCATGGGACCCCCTGCACTTTCTTTTAGAGGGTCATTTAGAATGTTAGTGCTTCATAGACCCCAAATGGGGGTCCATGGGATCCCTGAACTATTTACATTTGCTAACATAGAATTTAATACATATATGATCACTATTTTGAATCACTTTCCAATGCGTTAATGGGTTGAGGTTTTTTATTAATCTCTTTATAAGGTCAATTAATGTTCAAAGATTAAATTAAATACATTTCTACTAAAACGACCTCAGTGACAGCACAAGGTGTAGGGCATACGGTTTTGTCATAGTAAACACACCAGCATTCAATGATATATAAATACCGAGTGACAAATACTCCATTGTAAATTACTTTACATTTTCATCGTTAAATATGCATCAATGTGTTTGTATCCATGATCAAACTTCATCACCATAGCAATACACATTGACCACAAAGTATCAATATTATTAATATATCCCTTACCAAAAAATATATGTCAACGGTTTAATGCACAAAGATTGAGGAAAATGAATAGGGCCTATTTCTTTCCTCAGTACTTTACCTCCCTGGCACTGTCAGTTCAATAATCAATGCAAGCCCAGAACATTTTAAACAACAGAAGCAGGAAGTAGATTGGCTATGCATTGAACTTGGTGTTTCCAACAAATGACGTAGAAAGAGAACAACACCTTTAGCAGTGTTTTGCCATGCATGAATTATGTGCATGCGCGTTTATGTGCAGACACAATTTATCATGTGTGTGTGTGTGTGCGTGTGCGTCCGTGCGTGCGTACGTACGTGCGTAGGCCTACGTGTGCGTGTGTGTGTGTGTGTGTGTGTGTGTGTGTGTGTGTGTGTGTGTGTGTGTGTGTGTGTGAGTCACTAACTGAGTCAGTTGTGTCTATGACTTTCACATAGCAGAGAAGGCGACTGCTATTCTACTTCTAGAGGGCTGGGCTGAAATTTGTTTTCAGTGGTGGTAGGTGATAGAAGCTGCGAAGCAGCGACAGGTACCTAGTCATTTATAAAATAAATAAAAAGAGGACCTATAATAGTACCTTGAGGAACACTATTGCTAACATGTGCATCCTACAGACTGATTTCACATCTTTACTATTACAATATTGAGTTTTGTTACTTGAAAAGTCTTCTATCCATTTAAGTAACTTGTTGTGGATTCCATAACCATGTAATTTAATTTGATGTTGTACTTGAACTCAACAGTTGTGTTGTAATGGAAAGAGTGACCCGTGTTTCTAGTGCAGGTCAAACCATGTCTGCTTTTAATTCCTATTTTTGATTCATTTTTCAATTATTTCATGTGCCAATTATTTTTTACTTGATTGTTTTATGTCAAATGTTCTTGCTTGATGCATGGTATGTATGTGTGAGTGAGAGGGCAAGATGCAAAGAAGCTATGGTAGCTTATCCTTTTTACCCTCAATAAAACATTCGTATTTCCTATTTTGTATTTCTCTCTCTCTCTCTCTCTCTCTCTCTCTCTCTCTCTCTCTCTCTCTCTCTCTCTCTCTCTCTCTCTACCTCCCTGTTCCCATTTGACACGGGCACATGGTCTAGATCAAATAAACCATTTTCAAGCTTCAATTTTCAAGTTTCAAGTCTCTCTCTCTCTCCCTCTCTCTCTCTCTCTCTCTCTCTCTCTCTCGCTCTCTCTCGCTCTCTCTCTCTCTCTCTCTCTCTCCTCTCTCTCTCTCTCTCTCTCTCTCTCTCTCTCTCTCTCTCTCTCTCTCTCTCTCTCTCTCTCTCTCTCTGTGTGCTTGTAGCTGCCTTCAATCTGTTACTCTCTTTGACTTTGACTTTTCCATTTGCTTACTGTCATCTACCTGTCTGACTTACCAGTCCATTCCCCTGCCTTTTTTTCTTCTTCAAGAAACACTTTAAAAAATATTTCCTCCAACCTAAGTCCGACTTGCTGGGCCTATTTCTTAGGCACATAACGGCAGCATGACGAATCTGCGCTCATAATGAACAGAAAACTGTCTGAGCAGCCACTTCGTCCTTGTATTCATTTTATGCTGTTTCTTAGAATCCTCGTTCTCAATGGTGCATTTCACGCGCTGGAATTGGGCTTTGTCAAACAGTGTAAGCAACTTGAGTTCCAAAGAGGGTCTGTCAAATGCTGGCATATTTGTTTTGTCAGTTAGATTATAAATAACTTGGGTAAAGAAAAAAGGTCGTCCTCAGTTGCAGCCAATGAAAATAAAGCGAAGTTGGATTAATTGGAGTGGGGGTACTTCCTGCTTCACACATTCGACGGCGGGCCAGCTTGGAGAGAGGATCGAGAGAGAGAGAGAGAGAGAGAGAGAGAGAGAGAGAGAGAGAGAGAGAGAGAGAGCTTCCACCAACTTTGCTGCTTGCTGCCTCTGACTGCCTTTTGGCTCTCCTACGATTTACAGGGCCGCCCTGAGTCTGCCCAGACCTCCAGCCACCTCTAAACTTTACTGTACGGCGGACCACTGACAGGATGAGGACATTCAACACTCTTTGAGCCCTCCTGCCAGCTCCGCCGCACGACATCGGTGTTCCACCACCTGCTCCGGGAGCAGATACACCCCAGCAGCCCACCTGTTCCAGTGCGGGGGCTCCCAGCGTCTCCTGCAGAGCCGAATCTTCATTTCCGTGAGCATAAATAGGGTGTTAGGGTTTTGTTTTTTTCCTTTTTCTTTGCAGTATGATGTTTTATTCAGCTGCCTAGTGGCTAGGGTTCGTAGGACGTGCTACAAAAGTAGTACACCTGGGAGTACTGCGTTGGCCACCCGAGCCTTTGCACAGCAGGACTCCCAGGGCTAGGGCCTAGGACTTCTAGTCAGTTTAGTTTCTACCGGATTTTTCCTTTTTTCTTTCCTCACTGTCTTTTTTTTCTCTCGACCTTTTGGTCGTTCCCAACGATCTATCTATCCCCCCACTCGTAGGCTTTTGCCTGGTGGGTACGGACCTCATAGCATAAGTTTCTGTTAGGATAGCTTTCCATTCTGTTAGGGTTCCTGCCAACCCCCTAATTTGTTGGGGATCTTTGTGTGCGGGCAACAAAACTAGTTGAGAATAGGTCTTTCATAAACATATAGGTCTTTCCTGTCTTTCGAAATTGATTAAATTAAATAATTATATTTTCGAACTTTTCTGTTATTATTTGACCCGGCTTTGTAGGAGATGTAAGAGTAAAAATAAATATGAATAGGTTTACTAACTAAAAGAAAACTAATTTAAAGAATAAAACTAAAATTAAAAGAGATCACCTGTAAAAGCTTGCTTTTTCAAAAAATACTCTAAATTAAAATCGTAACTAATCAAGCATAATTAAAGATAAGACTATGCTTCTTTTTGTGTTCTTAGTAACACGAAATAGAGGGCTAAAGATTATTAATAGTATTTTTTAGACATTTAGACATAAATTGATTTGTGGTAGCTAACTTGATTTGTCTTTGGGGCATAACATTGTAAGAAAAACTTGGATTTTGCTGGGAGGAATACTTTATAGTGAGACTCCCAGTAAGAGAATGTAGTGCTCTACGTAGAGTATCTTAAACCTGATTGGTTCTCCCAAAACACGTTCCATTTTGATTGGTCCTTCACATAACCGAAGTTAAAACATCAACTGTAAATATGTAGAGCCCCCACTTTCCATCTAACTTGGCCCACCTTCTCCCCCCCTAGTGGGTGTAGACAGGAAGGAAGGTAAAGTTTCCCCCTGTACTCTTTAAGAAGACTTAAATTCATAAAATAGATTATAAAAATTATAAAATAAATTGATACAACTACTGATTGAATAAACCCCTCGACAATGAACCGACATAGTTCAAGAGGGAACACGTCCTCTTGGGGAGACCTCAAAGATCTCCCCCAGCGACCAAAACACCTCTATGGACTCAAATTACAGTGACTCCGACTATACAGACGTAGAGTCAGAGACTGAAACAATAACCTCAGACGTGTCACCAATGGCACTTGACACCAGAGACGATACAGTCTTCCATACACCCAAAGACCACTCCCCAAGTAGGAGTCAAAATAAAAAACCCGCTGACCGCAATTCCACCAGGAAAAGAAACAGGCAGGACAGGGGTTCGGACGAACCCCTGGAAAGTCAGAATAAACAACTGAACGAAAAAAGACTGAGAGAAGACGAAGAACCCCTCATCACAGGTCACTCTACAGTACAAAACAACAACAAAACCTCTCAGGACTTGGCCCCTGAGGGGCTCAGTACCCACCGAAGATCCTAAAACAAAAAAACAACAACCAAACGTCAACCAAACTAGGAAAATTAATCCACAAAACCTGCCACCACCTGGGTTATTTTAAACATCCAGTAGTGCTAGAAGATCTAGGCACGGGCCCAGCAACGCTTCGAGCTTTGGGCCCAACATCCAGCTATCAACTTTTCAAACAGACAATAGGTCCCATCCTCAGCCAGCGCCCACTCTCCAACAACCGCTGGCTGATTGGGTGCAATTCAGAAAAACAACAGCAGCTAGTTAAAATGAAACTTTTTTTAACAAATCCAGATAAAGTGTTCCATCCCGACAGCCACAACCGAAGGAGTCATCAAGGGAGTGGCTCTGGAGGAATGCACTCAAAACATAGTTCAAAGCATCCCAGAAGCCAAGTCTGCTCTCAGACTCCAAAACAAAGACGGTTCGGCTTCAAGAGCAGTCAAAATAACCTTTAACAAGCCTACCCTTCCCACTATGGTAAAAATTAAGGCCGAAGAGTTCCATGTACATACTTATGTGGCATCAGTGAGAAGATGCAGGAATTGTGCCCGCCTGGGGCACAGTGCGAACCAGTGCCGCTCAAAGAAAGGGACCTGTGTTCGGTGTGCCCAGAGCGGACACGATGTCACAAAATGTCAAACAACAACACCAAAATGTATCAATTGTGGGGGATCCCATTCGGCAGCATACTTGGGATGTCCACAATATCAAATAAGGCTTAGGACAAACCGCATTCGTGGAGGATCGTTCCTCCCATACTCGGAGGCCATGAGGAAAGCCAAAACAGATTTGGAATCAGAAAAAATCCAAAAAACTCGAGAGCACTCTCCCTCCCCAAAGGTACACTCCACATGGAGAACAGAAGACCGCTATAGACCTAGCCCCCCAGGCAGCTACGCGGCCAAGGTGATAGGCTCTCAGATTACATCGTCCCAAGAGACGATACAGACGAATAGTCCTCCAATTTCCACTGAGACCAACAACACAACTAAGATACCAAAACCAAAGCCTGTTACGAAAAAACACTTTCGACCCAGAATAACAAGCTCTCAGAAACAGAGCTCAAGAAGTTAAACTGGCATTGGCTAACGCAGAAATGGAAAAAAAAAGAAGAAATCGTAAATAAACAAATTGAAAAGCAAACAGAATCCATTGTTACTAAATTGACAAAATATATGGATACAATAATAACAAACTGCTTCACTAAATTCCAAGAGCAAAGCTCAAAACCAACTCCAAATCAATCAGCTGGAGAGCTTAATACTTTCACCCAAACAGCTTCTAGCAAATCCCCACAAGAGTTGTTTATGACTAACATTCCGGTTAGCCTTGCTAAAGCAAATACCACAAACAAACCTAGTCTTTTACTAGAAGGATTATCGTCCATCATCACACCGTCTAACACTACTCCTGTCTCCATGACACAAGATAGTAATCTCTATCGCCTGGCACAGTTGGTGTGCGAGCCAGGAGAGGCACAAAGACAAAGACAAAGACTAACATCACAGGCTTCCAAAGCCAAACAATATGACTAGGCAACAGAAAACCTATTTTAAACCCATTTTAGCAGATAAGGTTAACTGAAACCTTCTACTACTGTCCTGTCCAAAAATAAGGCTGCTTTAAATATCCTGCAGTGGAACTGCAGATCTATAAATACAACGAAGGATTATTTGATAAATGTTCTAGCTACAACCTCTACACAGTATCATGTACTGTGTATCCAATCATTAAACGTAATCTTTTCTCAGTTACCAAACATAGATGGATTCTGTTACCCACCCAGTGTTAGTAATACTGAAGACAAAGTTAAAACTGCAACTTATGTAAGTACAAATCTACATCACACTAAATTACTGCCTACTATTCCAAGTATAAAAGATACTCGGTATTCAAATACTATTCAAATCCAACTGGAACAAAAACCACTAAATATTTTAAATATGTATTTCCCCAAAGGCTATAACGCAGCCCCTACAACAAATTGGTTGTCCTCCCTATCATCCTCTAATTCCTGGACGGTGGTTGGGGATTTTAACGCCCAGCACCCGTCCTGGGAAAGGAAAGGAACTATTAGTTCCAGAGGAGGAAACCAACTAACACAAGAGATTTCAGATTCAAACTTAATATTACTAAATGATGGAACATACACACATTATCCGGACCAACAAGGAAGAAATATGTCAGCCATAGATCTTACTATTGTTAGTCCTAACCTACAAATAAATAGTGACTGGACTCCTGTAGTAGATCCCTTGGGATCAGATCACAAACCGATCTCCATAACGTTTAACGAAGAAATAGAGCAAGAAACAACAACTTCGAAAATATTCAATTTAGAAAAAGCAAATTAGCCAGTATTTCAAACGGCCCTAAGTTTATTGACTATAGAGGAGATAGAACATCAAAACCTCGAAACGTACTACCAAAATATAAGAAGCAATATATTAAATGTTTGTCAACAACCAATACCAATGACCACACAAAATGATACTACCATCAGTTTCACCAGAAATAACCCCTGGTGGAATGGAGAGTGTGCAGAAGCAGTTACAAACAAACATAAAAAAAGTAACACATTTAATAAATTTCCAACAACAGAAAACTTTGACGATAAAAAAATAGCTGAAAAATACAGTAAAAAGATAGTAGCAAAGGCCAAATTAGAATACTTTACGGACGAAACAATTACGAATCATACAGATTTGGGAAAGGCCTGGAAGAAACTGAAAAAGTTAAAATTAAAAGGATGTTTAAGGAAAACCAGAGTACTTAACAAGAACGAAAAACTCACCACAAATAATCAAGAAACAGCTAACACCCTAGCAGAAACTTTTGCTAGTGCAAGTCAGTCTAAGTCTCTCCCACAACATGAACAAAACAGAAGAGCCAAAATGCCATGAATTGAAAAGTCAAACAACAACAATGACGTAATCGACGCACCACTCACCTTTACTGAGCTTGCCAGAGCCCTAAGATTAACAAAGAAAGTTAAAAAAGCAACAGGAGAAGATCCAATCTCCTATGGAATAATAAAAAAACTACCCCAATCATATTTAAAAATTATTCACAACTTTTACTCTAGATGTTGGGTGAGGGGGGAGGTGCCTGCAGGCCTGGAAAGAGGCACAGGTAGTGGGTATCCCGAAACCCGGAAAACCGAGACAGGACCCAAAAAGCTACCGGCCCATCTCCCTCACCCCCCACCTGGGGAAGATATACGAAAAAATCGTTAAACAACGATTGGAATATTTTCTACCAAAAAATAACATTCTACCCCCCTTTCAAGCAGGATTTCGTAAACATAGAAGCTGTATTGAGCAAGTAGTCAAGCTAGCCTCCCATGTCAGAAAGGCATTTACCCGAAAGAGGAAGGTTCTGGCCACCTTCTTCGACATCAAAGGGGCCTATGACACGGTCTGGCATGGGAGGCTGCTACAAAAAATAAGCAAGCTCGGCATAGAGGGCAAATATGTTTAATTTTATAAAAACATTTTTAGAAAATCGCAAGATGAGAGTCAAAGTAGGAAACTCTTTGTCAACATTACACAATCTAGATATGGGCGTACCTCAGGGAAGCATAGTCGCCCCAATATTTTTTAACATCATGTTACATGATATTAACCTGACTCCACTTCAACTATCTAAAATTTCAATGTACGCGGACGACATTGCGATATGGACGTCCGCGTGCAGAGCTAAAGCTGAAAGCAAAACCTTTCAAAAGTTCTATAAAAGTCACCAAAAGAACACAACGGCCATAGCAACTTATCTTGAGGAGAATGGCTTTATGCTATCATATGATAAGTGTCACTTTATGGTTTTCGCAAACCTAAAAACAACAAATATAACTTTAGAAATTATGCGGAACGTGAAACAACAGAGCCCCAAAGTAAAGATTTTAGGAGTAACCCTAACTCCAAACCTTATTTGGAATGAACACATTACACACCTAATTAAGAAAGCCAACCAGGCAATAGGTTTCATAAAAACCATCTCAACAGAACAATGGGCAAAACCCCCCAAATTCTTAACCCATTTAGTTGGTGCTTTAGTAAGAAGCAGACTAACTTACGGAATGGAAGTTTTCCACTCCCTAAATAAAGACCAGGTACAAAGGCGGCAATCAGTAGAGTGTAGGGCACTCAAAGCCGCCCTATGCATACCATTTTACGCGAACAACAAATTGGTGTACAGAGATGTGGGATGGCTGCCACTTGAAAAACTTAAAAAGTTAAACTGCGCCAAATTCATCATCAGATGGTACGCGGTAAAATCAGAGACAGACCAAGAATTTATAATGGATATACACGACCCCTCCTTGGACTACTCAAATTTACAAAAGAAACATCTTCTTGTATACTTAAAAACAAAAGACATAATGAGGTACTCAAAAAGCCTATTTGTTAAAGCAAATCTTGAATTAAAGGACATTACCCCTCACCCGGTAACCACCTTCCCTACGTGGGAAAGGGAAGAAACCAACTTTGATGAAACCTTACACGAACAATACTCTAAACAAGATATACATATAATTGGCGTCGCAGCTAAAGAAAAAGTTCATGGCTTAAGACATTGTATGCAAATTTTTACAGATGGCTCTAAAATTGATAATAAGATCGGATGCGCTTTTGCCATCCCCTCACTTGATATAGCTAAATTATTTCAATTGAATGATGATCTGTCAATCTTTAGTGCTGAACTTTGGGCCCTGTTGGAGGCCTGCAGCTACATAAACAGTTTACCAAACCCACCAATTAACGTGACTATTTTTACAGATTCACTATCTTCAATCCAAGCTATTCAAAATGAAACAACAAATAGATCTGAAGTGATAAGTGAAATCAACTTACTGTTATATTGTATTAAAAGAAAAGGAACAAATTTACAAATAAAATGGATTCCGTCCCACACAGGTATAAAAGGTAATGACCAAGCAGACCTGGGCCATGCTGGGACCAAAATAAATATAAAGCTATCAAAGAAGCAAAGGCAAAACTAAAAACATCAGCTTTCCAGGAATGGGCAGAAGAGCTAAAAGAATACACCAAAACTCATCCACAAGATCATAAGATAGTTTTTCAAGGCCTATTCCTTAATATACAACGATCTTTACAATCAACAATTTTCAGATTAAGAACAGAATCAGAACGATGTAAATTTGTAACAATAATATGTAAATACAATGAAGCATTAAACGTAAACCATCTCTTTAACCCATGCGTACGGAAGGATGGTCCCCAGCCATATGGATGGCAGAGACCCTCAGGCAGACACCCCTCGGCCGTCACTTTTGATAGGCTATAGTAAATTATAAAAGGCCCGTCTCTTAAAAACTAACTTTTTAATAAAGACAAATAAATGTAAATTGTTTTTAACCGCTCCGTAGTCGCGTCTAGCTTAAATGTAAATAAGCTTCAGAGTCCCCCCGCATAAGGACTCTGTTCGCGACGACCTGCCTCTGTTTGTTCTGGGGAGGAGGGGTCCCTCTCCCTCCCTCCCCCCGGCCAAACACAGTAGGAATCGCAGCCTCTTTAATAACTTATTTTATAAATGTAAATAGTGAACCAAACATTATTGGACATTTAATCCCTGTTGGACCCCAGGTTTGGCGGGCGGGGTGGGGGGGAGAGACTGGAGTCTGTTTTCTCCCTCCCCCCCCCCCCCCCCCCCCCCCCCCCACCCCCACCCGTTTAACCTTTTTTTCCCCCCTGTAAAAAAGCCCCATCTCTTAACTAGGTTTACCAGGATTCGGCCTCATTGGTTTGCGCTTTTTGGAATCCTAGGTATGGAAAACTTGTAAAAAAAATTTAAGTAAATCCAACAGGGACCCATTAAAACTTTTAATACTGTATTGGTTTCAGCAAAAACCAATGCGACAGCTTCGGCCTATTTTAAAAGACAAAAAATAGTCTTTGGCTCGTGACACTTGCTGTCACGTAGTCAAAGACTAGATGTATAGTTCTTTTAACCTTTTTTTGGAAATACAGTATTTTGTGTAAATAAATGCGCCCCCTT
>CM065696.1:14254689-14268099 GCA_017654935.2 Phymorhynchus buccinoides
ACGGGGAAAGATAAACAACCTTAAAATGTAATAATATTCATACATATTTTGGACATAGAGATACTGTGCACCGTCACACAGGGTTCCCCGTCCCAATGTATATTCAATCCGTTTGGTTCTGTGTCCGTATGTTCTTTACACAAACTAACTGATAGACAAACACACAGATAGATGACAGCCAAATAGCCAGCCATAATATAATAATAATAATAATAATAATAATAAACAACGGAGATTTACATAGCGCTTTTTATCGAGCACAAAGCGCCTTACAATCAGCATTGAAAAAACTCACACACGCGTAATAAAGAGCCCGGGCTTACAAGAGCACCCGTCTTTAATAAGTCTATTCTCGCTCACCATTCAGGACAAATACAAAAGAAACGCTAGGGGAGACGGCGAGAAAAGTAAAATCAACGAACAGTCAAACTGGGAAGGCTGCCAAAATTAATGTTCCTGGATTTTATATTTTTCCAACTGAACACTTTGCAGACCAACACACTGAAGGCAGGGTTGAGCCTATTCATAGTGATATTACTAGGCAACACCAAAAAGCAGTGAATATACAAAGAGTTCGCACTCCGCAGCTGACTGAAGCCGGTTTTTTTTTTACTCCCACCCTTTCACCTACACTACAGCTGGGGATCATTGTGAACTCACTCACTGCCTACAACACTAACACTTCCCACCTTCCACCTTTTCACCTTCCTGGTGGGAAGTAAGAAAGTTGGTTTCATTCTTTGCAAGGTCTGTATGCTGCGAAGTTATCACTCTTTGTAACATTTAGGCTTTTTGGCAACACCAACAATTTCATTGAATGGCAAGAAAATATGTTATGGACAAATTAAGTCAAGCGATGTTTAGTATCTCCTGCTTAACCCTTTCACCGCCAAAGTCGCATTTTAGCACCACAGTGATTTGACACCTATGTCACTAAAAGGCATCTAATTGGGGTCTATTATTCAAATACCCTATTGTCTTAGTTTTGGGAAGTAATGATAGACCTTATTTTTTATATATGCCACAGAAGAACCCCCAATACCGCAGACGAGCGCCGACCAACAGTTGAAAGCTTATACCGAGGGACGTGGAGAGAAAGAGGGTCAGAAATTGAACGTAAAATGCGAGCTGGAGAATAGACAGGAAAAAAGCCCCGATCAACAGTTGAAAGCTTATACCTAGGGATCTGTGCTTAATTTTATGAAGTTCTACTAAAGCTTAAGTGGGAAACTAAACGTTGTTACTTTCTAAATCCAGTAAATCGGTTTACTTGATTTAGAAAGCAACAACGTTTAGTTTCCCACTTAAGCTTTAGTAGAACTTCATAAAATTAAGGGCTGGAGAGAAAGAGGGTCAGAAACTGAACGTAAAGTTAGAGAGGCGTATATACTATGGTCTTATACTCTCTCCCCACCCCCCTATCCTCACACTTCTCCTTTGTTTGATCAAAGAAACCACAAACACCACTAACTGTGTATACTTTTTGAAGGTAGCTCTGTGCTGTGAAAAGAATAAAATAAAAGTAAAAGTAAAAGATTGTGCTGGTTTACTTTTTGTCCCAATGGGGGACATATAGTGTATGAGCATGGCATAATTTGTTCATAACTTCTCCTTTGTTAGCACACAAGCTGCAACGAAGTGGCAAACGTTGGAGTGGTGTGTGTGTGCGTGCGCGCGCGCGTGCGCGTGTGTGTATATATATGTGTGTGAGTGTGTGTGTGTGTGTGTGTGTGTATGTGTGTGAGTGTGTGTGTGTGTGTGTGTGTGTGTGTGTGTGTGTGTGTGTGTGTGTGTGTGTGTGTGTGTGTGTCAAGTCAAGTCAAGTCAAGTCAAAATGATCTTTATTGAGGATAAAGGAGTAAGCTTGACAGCTTTGTTTCATCCTGTCCTCAGAATGAAAAGTAATACGAAAACAACTCGAAAAATAACTCAACATGCAAAACAAAACATTCCAAACTACTAAGCATTAGCCTAATAATATGTGTGTGTGTGTGTGTGTGTGTGTGTGTGTGTGTGTGTGTGTGTGTGTGTGTGTGTGTGTGTGTGTGTGTGTCTGTATGTGTGTGTCTCTCTGTGTGTGTGTCATGCTCCTTCATGCTCCTTATCATGCTCCTTCCCACATACCTCTCCCACCCTCTCCCTGACTCCAAACTCTTGCCATACTTTCTAAACTGTCTGTATATTTTATGTTGTTCTCTGATTCTTGCTACTTGGCTCAACATAAGAACGAAATCCACGTTTGTAGCGTACAAGGAGGGGGCATGTTTCATTGCTCCAGAACTCAATGGAACATTTCAAATTTGTTCAGTCTTAATTTAGTCAGATCTGTTTTGTTGTTTTAAATACAGCATTAATTTGAGAGAGCAGAATGAGAATGCGTTTTTGTTTTGTTCGTATAAGCTCCGTTTCTGCGATGCCAACCTAGAGTATTTTGATTTTGTGTTCTTAAAATCAGGCATCTTCACAAACAGCATCGCTATCATCATCACCATCACCGCCGCCGCCGCCGCCGCAGCAGCAGCAGCAGCAATAGTAATAGCAGTATTTGTAGCGTAGCTGTGGTAATGTATGTACGTGGATGTGGTCATTGTGCATGCAAAAAATAGGCATACACATATTAATACAAACACACTCGCATGCGCACGCGCGCACACGCACGCACGCACGCGCGCACGCGCACACGCACACACACACACACACACACACTTACACGCACGCACACCCACACACGCACACGCGCACGCACACGCACACACACACACACACACACAAACACACGCTTACACACACACATACACACACACACACACACACACACACACACACACACACACACACACACACACACACACACACACAAAGAGAAAGCGAGAAACAGATTGACAGATAGACAGACAGAGACAGAGACGAAGACAGAAACAGACAGAGAGAGTAATCAACAACAATAAGACTATTGATTTTGTTCACTTTATTTCCAATAATGATAAAAAGCAAGGCTGTATACATGTGATCTGCATATTATTAAGCAGGATAGTGAAAATCAAAGTGTTCTATAAAATAATATTCTACCATACTTTGGCCTTGTAAAGCCGTATTATTTATGCTGCAATCTACTTAACTGAACTGATCGTTCTTTATTTAATGAAATTGGAAATATAATATATCGACGCATTAGAGCCAAAAGGGACTATCTTCAGATGGTTCATTGGCTTATTTTGAAACTTATTGCAAAAATAACAACTTATATTTAAATACAAGACTACAAATAATAAACAGCAACATCCCCATTTCATTTTTGTCATGGTCCATTGACTTATTTTAGAACTTATTGCAAAAATAATAACATATAAATACAAGACCAACAATAATAAATACATAAGTAAATATTATAAGCGCTTAGAGCCCTAAGTCAGAGAATAGGCGCTACATAAATAATCATTATTATTATTATTATTATTATTATTATTATTATTATTATTATTATTAATAAACAGCAACATCCCCATTTCATTTTTTCAGTCTTATTTAACACAATTGACTATTCTTTTGCAATATGTTTCGTAATAAGTCAATGGGCAATCTGAAGAGTCCTTTTTTACTCTAAGGCATCAATAAACAAATGAAGTTATTGCGAACTTACGTTCAACGAAAGTTAGACAGACATACGAGAGACACCTAAATTTATTAGTCTTAGTTAGATAGCTACAGCTGGATCATCAATATTACTCAGTTATTGAATTAAAAAACCCATTCATACCAACAAAAAACGTGTTCGGCGTAAATAGAAATCTGGTTGTACCTGGTATCCCCATGGTAAACAAATAATATATTTTGACTTTAATTAGACCTGCCATCAAGAACATCGAGACCACTGAGACTTGAGTCGCACAAGACAGAATTGAAATTGTTCTCGTCTTTGCCAGACAATGTTTGTGGACAATTTACAAGAACAGTCTTACTCTCTATCTTGATCATGGGTTTTTTCTTTTAACTTTTTATGAACTAATAGTAGATTTTACATTTTAAAGCTAAACAAGAGTCAATGCTCATGAACTCTTAGCAGAATTTACTTTCAGACACAAACAACAGACACAGGTATTAAACGAATAGAAGAGTTTACGTACACTTTCCAACTTCAACAAGGGTTGAACATGGAAACTGAAAATCTGTAGCCACTGAGTGCAGATCGTGTTTTGTTTCCAATTGGATTCTTACCTGATAATGTATCGTACTTCTGATTCAATCAGAGATATGAAGCTACTCTTGTCACTCACTCATGTCTCTTATAAACGTGTTTGTTTGTAGTTTTTAAGCGTGTTCAAATAACACAGCATATGTTACTCCAATCTAAGAGATGACTGGACCTCATCCAGTGTCCCAGACCATTATTTACAGATTCCTCCAAACATCTCCAATCCTTTCCTGTTAAAATACATTATACACTGCAACAAATATGCTGCAAAGTAAGAATACCACACTTAAAAAAACAATGTTCATAATAATATTTAAGTCTGAAACATTTTCCAGTGGCATGAGCAATAAACATAAACAGCAAAACAAGTATTAAAAGCATGCTACTAAATGAGCTTGATAAAAGTAACAAAATGTTGTATTCCTTCTGTTTTTAAGGTGTATGCAAAAAAGCTTTTATAGATAATAATAATAATAATAATAATAATAATAATAATAATAATAATAATAATAATAATAAAGAAATGAAACATATACCACTGTTCGATGGGATGCCATCCTCACAGCGCTTTACAAAGATAAAACAAAAAAGACTATAAAATTATTACACCGACTCATACATACCCACCCACCCCCACCCCCACAGGGAGGAACCCCTCTCACACAAAGCAGTACAAACAAACCTGACGCAGAAACAAAAGCAAGCACTTCCCTCCCCTTTCCACACCTCCCTCACAGCAATCAAGGGGGACAAAATGACAAAGACACAAAATCACAAGGAAGTGCCGCCAAGCGAACAAGACACAAAGCATTAATAAAAAAAAAAAAAAAAATAATAAAAAAGCAAAGCATCCGCACACATACACACGTAAACGCGCACACACAGCTGCAATCACGAAACAAAGCGTTAATAACTTACAAATACACGTAAGCTATAACAACAACATTAGTAAAAATAGTGGGGAATGGGGAAAATAAATGGGAAATATTATTCAAGGGGAACAGACTATGAGGTGAACAAGCACTTTTGAAACAGATGGGTTTTCAGACCAGACTTGAAGGCAGACAGAGTTTTTGAAGACCGGAGGTGGAGAGGGAGATAATTCCAGATGATAGGTACCTGATAACTGAAAGAGCGGTAGCCAAAAGACTTGAGTTTCATGTGGGGAACCTTCAGATGTTCGCTGCTAGAGCGGAGAGTGCGGGATGGTTGGTAGGTGACGAGTTTGTCAGACATATATGATGGCAAGGTGTTCTGGAAATGGTGGAAAGAGAGGGTAGCTGCGAGCTTGGATCACTTTTATGATGTGAAAATGCCATATGTACACACATTTTGTAAAAACTGCTCTAGCAGACAAGCCCCTCTTTGCCAAACTTTTAATACAAATTGAATCAAGCACAAACAATGAGCAAATTGAAAGGATTACAAAGTAAAAACCAAGTGAATATCAATAAACAAGCCAGCATATAAATACAATAGTGATAATGATGGCGTTCTCCTCACATGCGTGGAATTGTAGGAATATTTGTGTCTCTATCTACAGGCTCGCAGTTACAAAGATGTGTACTTACATCCACACATACATAAACACATGAAAGTGATGCATTAATCTAAACAGATGAAGTAAATAGCAAAACAGCAAGCCATGAACTGAATGTAAAAGTAAAGTAATACAGCACATGCATAAAAATATGAACAAATATTAAAAAAGTAAGCAAAATAAAAATATATACAATTATAAGAAAATAAGTACATGCGCATCTAAATAAAATACATAAAACAACAAATAAATGATCACAAATCAAAGATAACAGATTTGTAATAAATCTGCAAACTATTTGTAATTTAAACGTTAGATCATAACAAATATGACATCTAGGACCTATATAGCCAATTATAAAATAAAATACCTTAAGATGAACATGTTATGTTTTTATCTGGACATTTTGTTGTTGTGTGAAGAAACATTACAACACTACAAGAAATTTCTGCTACAACTATCCAAGTTAATTGTCTTCAAATACAACATTTAAGAAATTGTAGGAAAGGTTAGATTAACGCATAAAACTTAATGAAAAGAACAATTTGCCTTTCTAGAATACATTTGGTCTGCCGTTACAATTTGCCTTTCTAGAATACATTTGGTCTGCCGTAACAACTACGTTTGATCTTTGCAAAGAGTGAAAAAAAGCATTGAATGGCACAGCAATATCAATAAAAACAAACTTAATTTTTGCTTCGTGTTCAAAATGTTTTTTAAATGTCAACTATAGGCTCTGGTTAGGTGTCACAAATAGCTATGATCATTTGCAAATCAGTAGTCGACACCTCTGTATTGTAGAGAAAATAGTATTATCTGTTGCAAGGAAAGATTAATATTCACATCAATGGCTGCTTGTAAGTGTTTCATGTGATCAATATTCATCGATGACAAGGAAAGAATGGCTTACAAACATTGTGTACAAGCTTCTTTTAGATACAAGAGATAGCAAAAGGTCAACTGACTCATGCTAACAAATACAGTTTGATCGCAGATCATAAATTCAAAATCCAGTTCTGCACCATCATTATTTAGGACAAGATCATTTGACAGAACAAGACGGTTCCAAAATCAAGTTAGTTCAAGGTACGATGGATCATTCTGTGAAGATTTTCCGTAGGGTACAGGAGCGGGCACGTCGTAATCTCGAACTTGAGCTGCGTTAATTAACGAAGCCCCCCGGTCGTGAAAAGGAGTAGTGACCACTGTCGGTTTCTAGCCTGTTATCATATGGGTCGATTGACGTTTCTGCCGTATGTTCACCAGATGTCTGTCTTGGTATTGCTGTCTGTTGACGACCTCTTCTGCTACGTCTTCTGTATGAAAGAGATAAGGACTTGTAGGTGTGTCAAGAAGACATTAATCTAATGAGGGTACACTGTAATAAATATACCCCTACATAGAGAAAGAGACTGGGATAAAATGTGACGTAGAGGATTTGCAGAGAACACAATCGAATAATAAAGAAAGTACAAATGAAAAGGAAGATGAAAAACAACAAGAAGAGAGATAATTAGAGGGGTTATGTTTGTAGGCGCCAGGTTTGTAGGTCCAGAGGATGGGGGGGGGGGGGGGTGTGTGAGCACATCTGAAGGTCCAGAGGATGGGGGGCAAATGTGAGCATATCTGAACGTCCAGAGGATGGTGGGGGGGGGGAGCACATGTGAAGGTCCAGAGGATGGGGTGGGGTGGGGGGTGGATGTGAGCACATCTGAAGGTCCAGAGAGGGGGGTGGGGGGGGGCAAATGTGAGCACATATGAAGGTCCAGAGGATGGGGGTGAATGTGAGCACATCTGAATGTCCAGTGGATGGATGGCGCACTGTCTTCACATGCACAGCTACAGACTGGGATAACATGAGGTATGACGTGACAGAGAACCAGGAAGGAATGGCATACAAACAATGTGTGCAAGCCTCTTTCAGATATACCAGTAAGATACACATAAAGGTCAAAGTGGCTGATGCTAAAAAACAAACAGAAATACCATTACACTTAAAAAAATAAATCAAAATCCAGTTCTACATCGTCATTACTTGGGACATGATTACATGAAAGAACAAGGCAGTTCCAAAATCAACAGCTCCATGTATGACAGATCGTACTCGGAAGAGTTTGCGCAGGGTGCATGGGTGTGCACATCATTATCTTGTGAAGCTTAGTCCAGTCCATTGTAGGCGCCATCGTCTTGTGAAGGTGCAGTCAGTTCACTGTACGTGTCATCTTCTGTGCCAGCAGATGTGCTCACATTCGCCCCCCATCCTCTGCACCTTGAACTGGGTTAATATAATCGTCATCTTGTGGATAGCTGTCGTAACCATCATCATGTGGGATGTTTGCATTTGTTGGTGTTTTGATCATTTGCATGTCTCGGTATTGCTGTCTGCTGGCGACATATTCTGCTACGTGTAGAAAAGAGATAAGGACTTGCGTATGTCAAGGAGACATTTAATGTAATGATGTCTTCAAATGTACACCTACCAAGAGAAACAGACTGGGATAACAAGTCAGGTCAGATCAGAGAATGAGGAAAACTAGGCCTCGCGGCCTCTTAATGTGCCCTTTCTGATTATTTCTATTCTTGTTCATGATTGGCATGACTAGGACGTTATTAGATGTGTTAATCATATTCATATTTTAATTGTTGGAGCTTGGGGTATTTATCGAGGAGGTTTTTGAACTGATTAAGGTTAGGTGCCAATTTGATACGTACTGGAAGAGAATACAAGTATTTAGTGACCCTGTTACTAAAGAAATTCTTTCTAATGTTAGTTCTGCTATATTGGTTTAGTATTTTCAAATCATTATTCCTAGTTTTTGAGCAGTTAGAAAGTTGTATCAAATGTATCAAATGTATCAAATATTTGTTAGTAATATGAGAACTGTGAAACATTTTATGAACATTTATTAAATCACCACATAGTCGCCTATATTTTAGGGATGGTAAATTCAATTTATGTAATCTGTCACCATAATCTACTTTTCGTAATGCTTTTACTAGTTTGGCTGCTTTCCTTTGAACACGTTCAATAGCCTGAGACTGTCGTTTTAGGAAAGGATTCCAAATTAGTTACCATATTCCAAATGGGGTCTCCACAACTTAAATTTATGGACATCCGGCAAGGTTTATGTTTACCTGTTCTATTTTTGTTACAATTAGTCTTCATTTTTGGAATATCGTTCCAACAATATTCTACATTCAAAGTATCCCAATTATCCCAATTTAGGTTTTGAAAGTCCTATCTCATTTGAACAAAGTTACCCTTTTTCAGGTTATAATTTACACCCTGTTATGAATAATTTGAGGGATGTACATTGACACACAAGTTAAATAGTAGCACCGGATGATCACTTTTTCCTAGTGGGCAAACATGGTCTAGAAGGGGTCTAGAGGTGTACCATGACAGAGAACAAAACGGAATAAGGAACAAAGTAAAGATGAAAAAGAAAAAGAACAGCCACAACAATAGAAATAATTAGAGGGGTTGGGTTTGGCTTTTAGAGCAAACACGGGAGGATTTCCTCTCCCCCATTCTCTTCCTCACAATTTTTGTTTGGAACTACCGGTTTGGTCTTATACCAAAAGTCTTGTAAATTTACTCTAATAAATACAGAAAATATAAAGACATTCGACGTGCAGCAGTTTTCGAGTTATTCATGACTAAAAAGTGGCAGTTTTCACCATATTTCGGCCAACATTTAGCCATTCAATTTAATACTGCACATTTGGCATAAGCCTAGTATCCTTCAACTTGCCTCTGTGAAATGAAATAACTACAAACAGGTATATAGTCTCAGCTCTCTGGTGGAAACTAAAAGCAGTCAGAATGAGGTGAATGTATGTGCTGTGAGCCGTGCTTCGCCGAAAACTTGGCAACATTTAATATTTCAAATTTGACATCCCCACGTAATGCTGCAACTGTCCAGGAAATTTCGTCAAAATCAGAGACAAAAAAGGGAAGGAAAAAAAAAGAAAAAAAAAGATGTTTTTACAAACCCACGTAATGATACAACTGTCCAGGAAATTGAATTCGAATTAGATTAAAAAAGGGGGAAGAAAAAAAAAGAAGTTTTACAAATACAATAATATTCTTCGAAAGGGGAGAATTCTAATGATAAAAGAGAAGAGTAAAAAACCCAAAGGAACGCATGAAAAAAGTGTATTACAAATACATGCATAACTATTTTTTTAATGAAATTAGATTCTGGGTTACTCACTTCATGACAATGCAGACAATAATGACGATGAGGACGAGGACGACCACCCCTGCTCCCACAGACACTGCTACCACTTTGATGTCGTTGTCTTCCACTGTGCTGGAGATAGCTTTTGCTGTGTGGACGCACCAGGAAAAAATAGAATGATGATGTTGGTCATTTGAAACAACAGTGCTTGAAAAGGGCATTTGGGCTGGGTTTTATTTATTTTGTTAATGAGGATTCAGGGGTAATAATTGTGTATTTTGTAAAACTCCTTCTTTTTTTTCTTTGACATATTTTAGCTCGTGAAGTTGAATAAAAAAACCATGATGATGATGATGATGATGATGATGGTGTGTGTGTGTGTGTGTGTGTGTGTGTGTGTGTTTGTGTGCAATCTTTAACATAGCAATTTTCTTTTTTAAAATACAAATAATAGCACAACCAAGTTTGCATGATGATAGATACCATCATTATGTTTGCAGTGACTGCTTTTATGCTGACGGTGTGGAACACCATTATTTACTATGAAAGGATATTTTCATTTTCACTTATGGTGTGGAACACCATTATCTAAGGATATTTTCATTTCACTTATGGTGTGGAACACCATTATCTAAGGATATTTACAATTCACTTTGTTTAATTGTATTCTACGAGCTTTGATGGCGTTTGTTTCTTGTTTCGTCCAATTTGGTTGATATTGGCAATAACGATGGGGGACCAGACGGTATTCCATATTTTAAATGATTTTGCTGTCAGAGAAATATGGCCCAAAATTGTGCAATTGACAAACATAATATAGTTAACATACCAACATAATGTGATACAAATATATTTTGTATCATTGTGAAGTGTCTTTTCCAGCTTTGTATACCAACAGCTTGAAATAATGTATCAGTCATCCTTTCTGCCATTGTATAAATAGTTATTATGAAAACCAGCTACAAACTATTATTGAATGGTTTTGATGTCAGTACGACACATATGTCTAACAATACATAATCATTACGTTTGTTTCGTATTACAATAAACTGTCAATTATTCGCTAAATATCAAATCTTAAATGCAACGCTAAATAAAAGCTAAGCATGTTATATGATAACAAAATTGGTAAGTTCATGTTCCATGTCTGAAGCCACATGCGCATCCTCCGTCGACGGCACAGTGAGAATGTCAACCTCAAACCCAGTGGACAACCATGATGACGATGATGATGATGGTGGTCCAAAAAGACTCATTTATTAAACGTGCATAGCAAAATGGCGGATGATGAGCACATTTTGGATTGTCCATCTCATGATTTTGCATTCAGTTGGTGTTCATTAAAAAGAACACACCAAAGGACAGAGCTGGTTGATTAATTGGATTATTTCATAAAGACCCCCACAATGTTGTATTTTTGAGCACATACAAATGATTCCATATGTCTGTAACAGAAAAACACTGCATTGCATAATTCATACAAAACGCTCTGTATCTTGAGACACAAATTACTAACCAGTACACTCCGGAGCCAACAGGTTGCTGTTCAAGGCACATTCGTAGCAGAACCCAGAGAACTGAACACATCTCCGACATTGCGATGGTGGACACAGTCTGTCACAGTGGTCTCCATAATAACCGTCTACACAACCTACAGAAAAACAAAACAATGACTGGTTTAACGAAATTGAACAAATGGGGGAAAACTCTCTTTCCAACTAACTCCCCTCTACCAAAGTTGATTACGATGCCAATCATCTAGCAATGCGTGGATCAGAGCCAAAGTGAGACAAACAAAGCATCATTCTCAAAAAGAATGTGCCAAGTTCGCCTTTATGACCCTTCACCCACACAGTACACATCAACAATGGTGGAGAGGATGACATACAAACAAATCAACATAATACACGCGCAAGTGTTTCAGAAGTTAATCTGATCTTTTGAAATAAAAATACTACTCCATATTTGCTTTGCCCCACTTAAACGACAACCCGTATGCTGATTTCCATTGGCTTCATTCATAATAAAAGATTAGGAATGCTATTGTTTGGATATTAGACAGAACAAAATACTTGTAAACAGCAAATATATCACTCATAAAAATGCTAGGACACAAAACCAAGCCTACTCCCAAATTTGGGGACAAACATGACATGTGGCAACACTCATTTCACTGAAAACTGTTTAAAGTCTACGTTATACAACACACAATGAAATGTCAGTAACGTGCATGGTCCCCACGTGCCTGAAGCACCTTCTCATGGAACAGATGATGTTCTGGAACTTCTACGGGGGAGTCAGATCCTACTCGTATTTAGGGGCTCAGGTTGATCCAACGGTTGGGTTACACAAGTACGGATGGGTCTTAATCATAGTCAAAACATATGTTATGATATTTAAGACAGGAAATCCAGGTGATCCCTACCATATATGTTTACTCAATTTGGTGGAGCGCTATGATCTATCAAATGAAAACAATTCAAAGCAGAAGTATTTAGGTCTCAAGAAGGGACCATTGATTAAGTCGAGCACCGTACAACTGTCAGGTTTCCGTTCAGGGACAGGGGGGGGGGGGGGGGGGGGGGGGGGGGGAAGGTGTCGTTCATTGTGAGCTGATTCCATCAAAGACCATGTAGGAGCTACCTCAACGACGTTCATGCTGGAATCATTGTGGAAACGCTGCTTCCAGCTACTCCACATCCTATAACTTCCTTACCTTACGACCAAGCCAAATCTTGACTCATCACTAAAGCAAGATGGGCGTATAATCAACATGGTCTATAATATTAAGTTATCCTGCTGCACCCAGGTCAGGAAGTGCAAATTGCAGGTGCTCTGGGCCTCAGGCCACCTTTATTAGAAATTGTATTCCAAGTTGTAAGGTTAAGACCGCTTTTGAAGCTGAATTCAGAAGAGATGGTGGTAAGCTTGATGACAAGTCTGTCCTTCCGCTGTAAGGTGATGTGAGATCTCCCACCAGAATAACTTATCGAGACGATGACCGTAGTTTGGCGCACGTTTCACACCTCCGGGACCACATTTTGGCTGGCTTTTAAGGCCTGTACCACCTGGTGCTGCGATAATCCAGATTCAAGCATTATGCAGCTCAGACCATATCAATGTCAGTCAAATGTCTGAAGTCAAAAGCTCAGGCCATATCAATGTCAGTCAAATGTTTAAAGTCAAAAGCTCACACCATATCAATGTCAGTCAAATGCCTGAAGTCAAACGCTCAGGCCATATCAATGTCAGTCACATGTCTGAAGTCAAACGCTCAGGCCATATCAATGTCAGTCACATGCCTGAAGTCAAAAGCTAACACCATATCAATATCAGTCAAATGTCGGAAGTCAAACGCTCAGACCACATCAATGTCAGTCAAATGCCTGAAATTAAAAGCAGTTGTCCAGGCGTAGTGATCCAATCAGCAAGACAAAAATTGATGGTGTCCATTATCCAACACAAGAAACAGGGTTTGACCTGAGTGCTATACA
>CM065696.1:14268599-14288599 GCA_017654935.2 Phymorhynchus buccinoides
TGTACGACGTTTACGATGTGAGCAAGAAATGTTTGTTGATTCTGACAATTTTACTCACTTTTATATGTTCACTCGTTTTCAACGAAATGACACTTTTGGGGGGTGGCACTAGAAAATCATTTGATGCACGTAAACAGGAAGTTGGATAAACAAGTTTGAGTGATCTTGTGTTCACGGATGATTGCTCTTTTCGATCGTGTAAGTTTTATTTCTTACAATTACATCACTTTTTATCAATCAAGGTTATGAAAGTCTATAATTAAAATTTTGTTGGCAGTGATAATCCACTGTCTCTACTTACTCTTTTCTTACCTTACACCTCTTGCTACATCAGTCTACATTGTACAATGTCACTGTCCAGTGCCTGTTGAAGTCAGTCAGTGTCCAGTGGGAAAGCACGGAGCATCGTGTGACTTGGACTGTAGTGCCCACTGTGGTCAGGGACCAGGCAAGAACTTCTGTGATCAGGAGACTGCACGATGTTATGATGGTGAGTGAGTACAGTAACAATCATAGTTTATTTAGTTATGATTGTTGTTATTGTTGATTTTTCTTTATCATTGCTTATCCCAACACCCATCACAGTAACATGTATGCATAAATAGTGGTTTACAGAGAAGAAGAAACAGAAGAAGAAAAGATAATAATTAGAAGAAGAATCGAAATAAGCTGTTGCTACTGCTGCTGCTGCTGCTGCTGCTGATGATAATGATGATGATGATGATGATGATGATGATGATGATGATTATGATGATGATAATGATGATGATGACGATGATGATTATGATAATTACTTGTTGTTGCTGCTTCTGGTTTCTTTTCAGTTGATTCTCGTCTCGTAGATCGCACGTGTGTCGTTGTGATGAGATGGTTATCGTTGTAAGATTACATTTTTCAGGCTGTGTTGATGGGTGGTATGGTGACCAGTGTTCTACGGCCTGTTCCCAAGGATGTCAGAATGAGGACTGTGACAGTGACACAGGACAATGTGCCCCGTGTAACACTGGATATACGGGAGATGGTTGCGCAGGTAACTGTCATGTGAAAACAAATGTCTTTCGGACTGTAATTTGTGAACTGTTGGACAGAATCTATTCAACTTTCGTGTGGTTATGTATTATGATACACCGATGGTTTCATAGAATTCTTTTGACAGTGCTTAATTTAACCTTGAATTGTAACCCTGAAAACTGAATGTTTTCGTCTTTACGCTACATGTTTCATGCCCGAACTGTATCGCATAAACCGGCGGGTAGAATTGCTTAACATTTTGTTAAATATGTGATGGTACATGAGGAGACTATTATAATGGAATGTTTGCATAAATTGAGGTTTCTTTTTGCAAGCTGAGGCTAAACGTATTTCTCAATGTATACATAAAACAGATTTTAAATATGACCCATCACCACAAAATGAGTCGTGATCTGGACCTCAATGTGCTCAAAACAAAAGAAATGTTAATAGACTTTAGGAAAGATCCACCCCCTGTGCCAAAGGTAGAAATTGATGGTGAAACAGTGGAAGAGTTTCAGAATACAAATACTTAGGTACCATTTTGGACGACAAACTGACTTTCGACAAGAACAACATTGGTGTTAACTCAAACAGTGGTGAATGTGTGTATGTGTGTATGTGTGAAGTTGTGTTTGTATGTGTGCGCAAGCGCACATGTCTGTGTGTATATAATTATATCTGTGTGTGTGTGTGTGTGTGTGCGCGTGTGCGTGTGCGTGCGTGTGCGTGCGTGCGTGCGCGCGCAACAGAACAGCCTTCAGGACAGCCTCCAAGCCTTTCACGAGGTGTCCCACAACGCCTTCCTGGAGAAGACCACCTTCATCCTCTTCCTCAACAAAAAAGACATCTTCCAGGAACGCATCAAAGCCACCAGCCTCACCAAGTATTTCCCAGATTATAAAGGTGGTTATACATGTATATACATTTTCTTTCTCACTTATTGTGAAATGATGGTTTCGTCTCACATGTGCTGCGTGCACCCAAGCGCATGTTAAACCCTATCTTCATTCATATTTTCTATTGACAATTTCGCTCCTCTGATAAGGTTCAAGGTTCAAGGTTCAAGGTTTTTTGATTTCCAAAAAAAGCCCCTTGGGGGTACATGGAAAAACAAAAAAACAAAAACAAAAAGCAAAAAACATATAAACAACGAAAAAAGAAAAAGTAAAATAGAACAAACAATAAACGGACAAACAAACCTTTGACGACAACAACAACAACAAAAAAACAAACAAACGAAAAAACAGAAAATATAGATCAATATCCAGTCACACCCCATCCAACTAAACCACAACATACCAAATTGTCATATCACACATCACTACAATCAAACCTTTTACATATCAGTTACACTGATGTCAGTATGACCCCCACATGGTAGGCGATCGAACCATCCTCATGAAATGCATTGAAATAGTGGCATAATAATATATAACTGTTCCGATGGTTCCACTCCGTTGGTGTTCTAACAAAGAAAGAGTTTTTGAACTGGTCAGGAGGAAACTTTTCTTGCTTTGTTGTCGTTTCGAACTGAAGATCTGATTGGGTTTAACGAGTAAGGAATTCTGGATCTCACCAGTCTGCTCGATTTGTGATGTGATGAAATCTTCAGGGGGTAAGGCTGGTACTAACCCCTTAAACCGGCGACTGGAGTATAAAAGGAGGGAGGCGCTAGGTGAGCGCCATCATCATCTGCATGATCATACTTGCATCATCATCATCACTCCTTGATCAACTGCTGAGCTGAGAGGTTGCCTTGCTGAGAGAAAGCCTTACAGAGAGAGGGAAAGAATTTCGATCTTCACTACATCACAAGTACGGCGGCTGACTGACAGAAGAGAGGACACCACTTCCATTCTTTGGGCCCCTTCTGCCAGCTCCGCCGCACGACATCTTTCGTTGAGCTTGCTCCGAACTTGGATTTTGAGGAGGACTCAGGACCACTTCTTCTACGACTGTCTTCTGCCTCTGTCTCCACCAACGACGTCTCCTTCTGCTCTTCACTACACGTCGTTGGATCTATCTCTGTGAGCATAAATAGGGTTCTAAGGTTTTGTTTTTTTCATTTGTTTTGCAGTACGATGTGTTATTCGACTGCCTAGTGCTAGGGTTGTAGGACGTGCCACAAAAGTGGTATCCCTGGGAGGACTGCGCTGGCCACCAGAGCCTTTGCACAGCAGGACTCCCAGGTCTAGGGACTAAGACCTTAGCTAGCTAGATTTCACCGGTTTTTTCACGTTTACTTCTTTCCTCCACTGTCTTTTTTTTTACCTTTAGGTCATTCACATCAGTCTATCTAAACCCCCCACTCGTAGGCTTTTTGCCGGTGGGTACGGTCTTCACAGCATAGTCTCTGTAGGGTAGTTCACTACGCCTGGACTGCTTTCTTTAGGGTTTGACTTTTGATGTGGTCTTGAGCCTCCTAAATTGTTTTGTGTGCAAGCCTAACAGCATAACTAGTTCAGTGTAAGTCTCTAAAAATTTAGGTGATAGGATTCTCTTTCATATAAGTGTTGAACTTTTTCCTCCGAAAAACAAAATGTAATATTAAATCTATACTCCTGGGTGTGTTCCCAACCAAAAGAAACATAATATTTTTCATAACTAAAAGTAAACTGTGAAAGTTAAATTGATCTTGCCTTCAAATAAGGTAAAGACAGAACGTAAAATTAAAGGACTGTCATGTTGAGTCATATATTTCTTTTTGAAAAGTAAAAAGAAAAAGTTGAAATAAAAAGAAAATAAAAGATTGAGAGAGAAAGTAATGGTCTGATTACAGTTGACATACATGTTTATTTCGTGCAAGACATAGCACGTGCAAAGCGCCGTATGTTTGTAACATAATATGAATATTGAGTGAATGGGAATCAGGCTGTTGCAGTAGTTAACTTTGTAGAAATTCATTCTCTCTCTGAAAGGCAATAGGGACAGCGGGTCCTGCTTTAGCTTAGGCTAATAATGCGAATGTTAACCCTTGGGGGGTTATTTTGGAAAACAAAGTATTGATTGTGTAACAGACAAAAGTCTGATAGTACTCAGGCTTGTATTGTTCTCTTAAGAGAGGAGACACACGGTGCTTTTCGTGGGCCAAGGGCAGCGGGTTTGTTGAAACTCAGAGAAGGAGAAGAAAAGCTGCAAAGAAGAATGAAAAGAAGAAGAATAGTGAGACGATAGAAGAAGATGAAAAGGTGGCCTGAAAGACAGAAAGAAAGAAGAAATATTCGGAAACAAATGAAGGAAACCAAGAAACCAACAGAGAGGACGAAGAAACGGTGACGACGCTGGGAACCGAAACTTCAGTGAACTGGAAATGATAAAAGGGATGTATCAACGACGAGTGTGACTAGATAGTGTTAGATAAGATATTGAAGGTATTGTGAATATTGATTTGTATGTTTAAATAACTTGTAATATTGATTTGTATGTTTAAATAACTTGTTTTATTTTTCAAATATTAAGTTATAATAAAAGAGAGTGGGGTACGATACGCAATCTTGGATTGAATTGAATGAGGGCTAGAGTTAGATGTATGCGTTGTGTGCGAAGTCTGCAGGTTCATGTTTGTGTGTGTATGTGCGTAAATTTGACCCTGTGACAGTGGTGACCCCGACTTTTGTGTACCCCCTCTTGTGAAGCAATTGTAGGAATTTTCAATTTGTTGCCGTGTGCTGTTGGAAAATAACAGGTTGGATAAAACAAAATCGTATAAAATTTAATTGTTGTCCCTATTATTACTTTGGGTTATATCTGTTTTATCACATTATATAATTTTTTTTCAGGTGAACGTTTGTTCCTCTTTTTCATAAGGATTACATTTTGATCCCCGTCTCCAGTATACGGGAGGTAATTACTACTAAGGTATTACCTGAGGGTTTACGTTTTCTATTTCTATTTCTTCTCACTATCTCGGCCTTTATTCCTACCTGGGAATTTCTGACTCTCACTTTTCAAAACAAAATTCTCTTTTGACTTCTCCCCCATAGGCTCCTATCTAATTTTCTTTACATTTGATTTATTTTTTAAATAGGATTCCGCGTAGTTGTTGTAGTTGCCCCCTCTTTTTTAAGCGTTGTAGGTTTAGTTGTTGCTAATTATTTGTTTTTAGTATTTAACTTTGTGGGCTTTTTTTTTGTTTTTTGTTTTTTGGTTTTTGGTTTTTTAAAATATATTGTTACTGTATTGTTGTCGTTATTGTTGTTTCTGTCTTAACCATATTTGAATAATCATTGTTTTGGTATTGACACACGTTCGTGAAAACGTAGAACTAAAATTGGAGTCTTGATCTACTTCAAGGTTTTCGGTACATGTTTAGTAGGTGTGTGGGTTTTTTGTGTGTGTTGTGGTATAAAATAAAACCCACATTGCCCAAGTTTTTTGATGGTGACGCTATAGCAAGTCTTTGCGTAAACAATTTTATTTTTCGGATATACAGTCTTCGTATCCTTAAAACAATTTGATACTGCCATTGCGTTTTCTCCCACAGTAGTGATATCCACTGTGTTTAAGAATAGAACACTTTCTGAGCACAATGGCCGAAACTAACTCTGATTTCGAGAAATTTGTTGCTCAGGGAGAACGATTAGAGCTGAGTGGGGAAGCACTGATTAAATATGTTAATCAGTGTGAAGAAAGAGCTGAGCGAGCAAGAGAAAGGGAGAGGGATAGGTTGATAAAGGAACAAAAAGAAAAAGATGACAGGGCAAAACAGGAGAAAAACGAACAAGAGGAGAAGGCAAAACAGGAGAAAAACGAACAAGAGGAGAAGGCAAAACAGGAGAAAAACGAACAAGAGGAGAAGGCAAAACAGGAGAAAAACGAACAAGAGGAGAAGGCAAAACAGGAGAAAAACAAAAGGAACAGGAGAGAGAGGAATAGGCAAAAGGAACAGGAAGAGAGGGATAGGCAAAAGGAACAGGAAGAGAGGGATAGGCAAAAGGAACAGGAAGAGAGAGAAAGGCAAAAAGAAAAGGAAGATAGGGAAAGACAAGCAGAAAAGGACGAAAGGGAGAGACAAGATAGAAAAGAAAGAGAAAAAGAGGACAGAGAACTTAAGAAGATTGAGGGTCAACGTCTCTTCGAAATGAAAAGATTGGAAATGGAGGCAAAGCAATTGGAATTACAAATGCAAAAAGAAGCAGCTCGGTCTGCGACACAGCAAATCTAAAGAAAACAAGCATGCCAAATCTCCCTATATTCCCAAACTTCCCCCTTTTGACGAGTCGAAAGACGACATAGACGCTTTCTTATTCCGCTTCGAAAGTCACGCCTCGTCCTGTGACTGGCCTAAGGACAAGTGGACGCTTTTTATTTCCTCTTTGTTTAGAGGAAGTGCTCTGACACTCTACCACAGTTTAGCGGCACGAGAATCTCTTACTTGGGACGAACTGAAGGCTGAATTGCTTAAAAAGTTTCAGTGTACAGAGGAAGGGTTCCGTGCAAAGTTCAGAGCTGTTCGTCCTGAGAGGGAGGAGTCGTTTGCGGCTTTCTTGATTCGGGTTAGCCATCTTTTGGACCGTTGGATAGATCTGTCAAACACGGAAAAATCCTTTGAAAAGCTCAGGGACTTGTTTTTGCGTGAACAGATTCTCCATAGTGTTTCGAAGGACCTTGCTATCTTCCTCAAAGAGCGCTCATTTAAGGATGCAGTAGAAATGTGTCGGATTGCTGACCAGTATAAATCTGCTCACCCTGAAAAGTCTTTTGGGAAAAAGGCTGATCATGTGCTTTTTGAAGCAAATGTTGGGTTCACAGAGTCTCCTGGGTCTTTCTCCAGAGGCTATTTAAGAAATGGTCGTGGAGGGTTTTCTTTTTCCAGAGGACAGCAGTTTCCACGTGGAGGCCAGCGATTCAATCGCCCGTCGTACCCTTACTCGGGTCAAGATTCCTCTCACTATGGTTCAGGAGGTGCAAATTTGAGAGGATCAGGGTTTCCCACTCGGGGCAATCGTGGTGATCAACGCGGTTTTGGTCGTAGTCGTGGCCAACCGAACAGGACTTTTGGCAGCTCAGGTGGATCAGATGCTTCATGTTGGACTTGTGGCTGCAAGTTCCATAAAAGAAACGCATGTCCCTATACCATTGATAATAAGGACAGAGGCAACGCAGCAAGTGTTTCTGTTGCGCAGGATCACCATGTATTAGTGAGTCAGGGTGAATTTCAGGGTCTCCATATCGAGAAAGGAGCAGTCAATGGCTTCCAGTGTTCTCTGCTCAGGGACACGGGATGTACGACAGCTGGGGTGAGAAAACAGCTTGTGAATGATGATCAGATCACAGGGGAGACACAGAGGTGTATTTCCTTTGGTGGGAAAATTGAAAGTTTCCCAGTCGCCCGTGTCTATGTTTCTACTCCTTACTACACTGGTGAAATAGACGCCTGCGTCATTGACAGTCCCGTTTCTGACTTGATCTTAGGAAATCTTCCTGGGGTGTCCTCTGTGTGTGGAGGCGGAGGAGGATCATTTGTTCCCTGTGCTGTCAGTACCAGGCAGCAGGTCAGGAAAGAAAAGGAAAATCCCAAACCCCTGTATGTCCCCACCCTTCCCAATCTCCAAGTGACACCTGATGTGTTGGCTCAGATGCAGAAAGATGATGACTCCTTAAAGCATTTGTTCCAACAAGTGTTGCCAACCATACCCCATTCATGTGACAAAATCACCTACGTAAAAAAGAATGGTATTTTGCATAGGCTATTCCCCAAGGATGGTGAGGTTGTTGAACAGATTGTTCTTCCTGCTCCTCTGAGGGAAAGTGTGTTGCACACTGCCCATGACTCTTTGTTGGCTGGACATTGTGGGGTCAAGCGCACTCTACAGAGAGTGCTGTCTTCCTTCTTTTGGCCTGGTGTAGGTGTGGCAGTTTCACACTATTGTCAGTCATGTGACGTGTGCCAAAAGACTGTTTCCAAGGGTCGGATCCCATGTGCTCCTCTTCAGCGCATGCCAGTCATCAATGTGCCTTTTCAAAGGATCGCCATTGATCTGGTTGGACCATTTCGAGCTTCATCTTCTGGGTATAAATATGTACTGACAGTTGTTGATGTGGCAACCAGGTACCCAGAGGCTGTTCCTCTAAAGAAGATAGATACAGTGACAGTTGCAGAAGCACTGTTGTCCATCTTCAGCAGAATGGGTTTGCCGGACGAGATACTTTCTGACTGCGGTACCCAGTTTGTATCTGACCTGATGCATGAGATATACCGACTTCTGTCAATCTCCTCCGTGACAACAACTCCATACCATCCTCAATCAAATGGAATGGTTGAACGTTTCAATGGGACATTGAAAACAATGCTGAAGAAAGTCTCTGCGGAACGGCCGTCTGATTGGGATAGATACATTCCTGCATTGCTTTTTGCATACAGGGAATTGCCTTCTGAGAGTACTGGTTTCTCACCATTCGAGTTGTTGTTTGGTCGCACTCCCAGAGGTCCTATCAGTATTTTGGCAAAGTCGTGGTCAGGAGAAAGCATGTCATCAGAAGAAAGGAATGTCTATGACTACGTTTTCCAGTTACAGAACAGAATCAAGGACAGCTGTGAATTAGCACAAGAAAATGCATACAAAAGTGCAACTACATACAAGAAGTATGCTGATCGAAAGGCAAAGATGAGATCATTAGCTGTAGGTGATCAAGTTCTGATTTTGCTCTCGGATGAAAAGAGCAAGTTGACCATGAAGTGGAAAGGTCCATTCCCTGTTGTTGAAGTGTGCTCCTCTGTCAATTACAAGATTGACATGAATGGTGTGGTCAAGGTGTTCCATGTCAACATGCTGAAGCGTTACACAGAACGCTCAAATGTTTCTGTCAACAAGCTACCTGAAGTTGATGACGTTAAGGTGATCAATCCTGGTGTTCCAACGGATTTGTCGGACATTTTGCCTGTAGATTATATCACTGTGACAAAGAAAAGGGACACAAGTGTGTCACAGAAGGACTGTCGGTTACAAGGTTCTTTTGATTTTCATTCATCCGCTGTTGGTGTTGTTCAGGACAGTCAGGACAATCAGGGCGAGTTACCTACTTTGTCTGTACAGGGTGAAACCTACAAAGATGTCAAAATCTCTGATGATTTGTCTCCATCTCAAGTTAGTGACTTGCAAGATATTTTCGAAGAGTTTCAGGATGTTCTTACAGACAAACCGGGAAATGCAACCAACGTTGAACCTCACAGGATTAGGTTATCTACAGACACTCCAGTACGTGTGAAACCTTATCCATTACCATTTGCCAAGAAGCAGGTGATTGAAAGAGAAGTCAAAGTCATGCTTGACCTTGGTGTTATAGAAACTTCAGATTCTCCCTACTGTGCGCCTGTAGTACTAGTATCGAAGCCAGATGGGTCTGTTAGGTTCTGTATTGACTATAGGGCACTCAACAAAGTCACAGTGTTTGATGCTGAGCCGATCCCAGATGTTGAGGAATTGTTTTGTCAGTTGTCCAGTGCTCAGTATTTCGTTAAGATTGACTTAACAAAGGGTTACTGGCAAATCCCCATGGCTGAAGAAGATAAGAAGAAAACGGCTTTTCAGACTCCTTTCGGTCTCTACCAATTCACTAGGATGCCGTTTGGGTTGCAGAATGCTCCTGCCACGTTTGCCAGAATGATGCGAGTGTTGAAGTTGCACGAGTTGTCAGCAGTCAGCTTCTTTGATGATATTATGCTCGGTTTGGTGTCATGGGAGTCACTTCTGGAGTGTTTGAGAGAAATTTTGACACGTTTGCGCTCCTTTGGTCTGACAGCTCGACCAACCAAGATGTTGGCTGGTTTTCAGCAGCTTGAGTTTTTGGGTCACACAATTTCTGTGGGATGCATGAGGCCTGAAGAAAAGAAGATCAAAAAGATTTTGTCTGTGAAAACTCCCTGTTCAAGAAAACAAGTGAGGTCTTTGTTGGGACTGTTGTCGTACTACCGCAGGTATGTTCCCAACTTTGCCAGTGTGACAGCACCTTTGACTGATCTCACTAAAGGTGAGAAGAGAGGTCAGATTAAGTGGACAGATGCATGTCAAAGTGCACTTGAGACAATTCAAAGAATTCTGAGTTCCTATCCGGTTCTGATTCTGCCTGATCTGAGCAAGGATTTTCTGTTGAGGACTGACGCCAGCAGTTCGGGCATGGGAGCTGTGCTTTTGCAGCAAAAAGACGGTTTGCTTCATCCTGCACAGTGTGCGAGCAAGAAATTCAATCCTGCTCAGCAAAAGTACTCAACGATTGAAAGAGAATGTCTCGCGATTGTTTGGGCGCTTGAAAAGTTCCAAAGGTTCTTGCTGGGTCGGAAGTTTGTGCTGCAGACTGATCACAGACCACTGACGTTCTTGAAGTCATCACGCACAAAGAACAGCAGGCTTCTCAGATGGTCTCTGGCCATACAGGAGTACATGTTTGATGTAGAGCCAATTTCGGGTACCTCAAATGTTCTGGCTGATCTGTTATCTCGATCGTAGTGCAGGACATTTTGAACAGATTCCTTTGTTGCTTTAACTTAGGATCTTTTGACTCCCTGGATATTCAAGAGTGAATCCAAAGACTAGTTAGGTATCGTTTGTAAATATGTTTAAACTGTAAACATTTCATTCATGGATATTTTGGGCTATGCGTGGATTAGTATATTTTTGTTGTGTACAAGAAAACTAAACCTCAAAATGGGTACAATTTTCAATGTTCAGTGGGTTTTTGTTGTTGTTGGGTTGTTGTTGTTTTTGCATAATAGGGTGTGATATATGTGCAAATCTTTGAAGACAGGGAAATCCATGTTTATGTCGTATAAATTTTTTGTTAGTTTTGGGGTGTGTGTTTTCAAAGAGTGTTTCATTTTTTTTTTTTTTTAAAGCAGGCACATATTTGTATTGGATTTTGGATGGGTATAATCGGTTTTTTGGTGTGACGTATATTGTGAATTCATGATCTTGGAATTCTCTTTAAAAAATTTCAAGAAATTTTTTTCCCCGGGATGGGGGGTGTCATGTTGAGTCATATATTTCTTTTTGAAAAGTAAAAAGAA
The DNA here is from genome assembly GCA_017654935.2 of Phymorhynchus buccinoides. Classification (NCBI taxonomy): domain Eukaryota; kingdom Metazoa; phylum Mollusca; class Gastropoda; order Neogastropoda; family Raphitomidae; genus Phymorhynchus; species Phymorhynchus buccinoides. Next base: position 14,279,617 of record CM065696.1, read on the forward strand.
AAAGTTGAAATAAAAAGAAAATAAAAGATTGAGAGAGAAAGTAATGGTCTGATTACAGTTGACATACATGTTTATTTCGTGCAAGACATAGCACGTGCAAAGCGCCGTATGTTTGTAACATAATATGAATATTGAGTGAATGGGAATCAGGCTGTTGCAGTAGTTAACTTTGTAGAAATTCATTCTCTCTCTGAAAGGCAATAGGGACAGCGGGTCCTGCTTTAGCTTAGGCTAATAATGCGAATGTTAACCCTTGGGGGGTTATTTTGGAAAACAAAGTATTGATTGTCTAACAGACAAAAGTCTGATAGTACTCAGGCTTGTATTGTTCTCTTAAGAGAGGAGACACACGGCGCTTTTCGTGGGCCAAGGGCAGCGGGGTTGTTGAAACTCAGAGAAGGAGAAGAAAAGCTGCAAAGAAGAATGAAAAGAAGAAGAATAGTGAGACGATAGAAGAAGATGAAAAGGTGGCCTGAAAGACAGAAAGAAAGAAGAAATATTCGGAAACAAATGAAGGAAACCAAGAAACCAACAGAGAGGACGAAGAAACGGTGACGACGCTGGGAACCGAAACTTCAGTGAACTGGAAATGATAAAAGGGATGTATCAACGACGAGTGTGACTAGATAGTGTTAGATAATATATTGAAGGTATTGTAATATTGATTTGTATGTTTAAATAACTTGTAATATTGACTTGTATGTTTAAATAACTTGTTTTATTGTTCAAATATTAAGTTATAATAAAAGAGAGTGGGGTACGATACGCAATCTTGGATTGAATTGAATGAGGGCTAGAGTTAGATGTATGCGTTGTGTGCGAAGTCTGCAGGTTCATATTTGTGTGTGTATGTGCGTAAATTTGACCCTGAGATATGGCCTGAGCTTTTGACTTCAGACATTTGACTGACATTGATATGGTCTGAGCTGCATAATGCTTGAATCTGGATTATCGCAGCACCAGGTGGTACAGGCCTTAAAAGCCAGCCAAAATGTGGTCCCGGAAGTGTGAAACGTGCGCCAAACTACGGACATCGTCTCTATAAGTTATTCTGGTGGGAGATCTCACATCACCTTACAGCGGAAGGACAGACTTGTCATCAAGCTTACCACCATCTCTTCTGAATTCAGCTTCAAAAGCGGTCTTAACCTTACAACTTGGAATACAATTTCTAATAAAGGTGGCCTGAGGCCCAGAGCACCTGCAATTTGCACTTCCTGACCTGGGTGCAGCAGGATAACTTAATATTATAGACCATGTTGATTGGACGCCCATCTTGCTTTAGTGATGAGTCAAGATTTGGCTTGGTCGTAAGGTAAGGAAGTTATAGGATGTGGAGTAGTTGGAAGCAGCGATTCCACAATGATTCCAGCATGAACGTCGTTGAGGTAGCTCCTACATGGTCTTTGATGGAATCAGCTCACAATGAACGACAGTGTACTGTGTGGGTGAAGGGTCATCAAGGCGAACTTGGCACATTCTTTTTGAGAATGATGCTTTGTTTGTCTCACTTTTGCTCTGATCCACGCATTGCTAGATGATTGGCATCGTAATCAACTTTGGTAGAGGGGAGTTAGTTGGAAAGAGAGTTTTCCCCCATTTGTTCAATTTCGTTAAACCAGTCATTGTTTTGTTTTTCTGTAGGTTGTGTAGACGGTTATTATGGAGACCACTGTGACAGACTGTGTCCACCATCGCAATGTCGGAGATGTGTTCAGTTATCTGGGTTCTGCTACGAATGTGCCTTGAACAGCAACCTGTTGACTCCGGAGTGTACTGGTTAGTAATTTGTGTCTCAAGATACAGAGCGTTTTGTATGAATCATGCAATGCAGTGTTTTTCTGTTACAGACATATGGAATCATTTGTATGTGCTCAAAATTACGACATTGTGGGGGTCTTTATTAAATAATCCAATTAATTGAACAACTCTGTCCTTTGGTGTTCTTTTTAATGAACATCAACTGAATGCAAAATCATGGGATGGACAATCCAAAATGTGCTCATCATCCGCCATTTTGCTATGCACGTTTAATAAATGAGTCTTTTTGGACCACCATCATCATCATCGTCATCATGGTTGTCCACTGGGTTTGAGGTTGACAGTCTCACTGTGCCGTCGACGGAGGATGCGCATGTGGCTTCAGACATGGAACATGAACTTACCAATTTTGTTCTCAAATAACATGTTTAGCTTTTATTTAGCGTTGCATTTAAGATTTGATATTTAGCGAATAATTGACAGTTTATTGTAATAAGAAAAAAACGTAATGATTATGTATTGTTAGACATATGTGTCGTACTGACATCAAAACCATTCAATAATAGTTTGTAGCTGGTTTTCATAATAACTATTTATACAATGGCAGAAAGGATGACTGATACATTATTTCAAGCTGTTGGTATACAAAGCTGGAAAAGACACTTCACAATGATAAAAAATATATTTGTATTACATTACGTTGGTATGTTAACTATATTATGTTTGTCATTGTAGACTGTGTTCCTGGTTACTACATCACAAGGTGACTAGTGCTGAAAATGTCAGCGCATTACGTGCAGGCATTTTCTTTAAATATTCAAGATTTCAATATTGTAAATTTCACAATTTTTGGCCATATTTCTCTGACAGCAAAATCATTTAAAATATCGAATACCGTCTGGTGCCCCATCTTTATTGCAAATATCAACCAAATTGGACGAAACAAGAAACAAACATCAAAGCTCGCTAGTCAATATGCACAGTTGTAGAATACAATTAAAAAAAAGTGAAATGAAAATATCCTTAGATAATGGTCTTCCACACCATAAGTGAAATGAAAATATCCTTTCATAGTAAATAATGGTGTTCCACACCATCAGCATAAAAGCAGTCACTGCAAACATAATGATGGTATCTATCATCATGCAAACTTGGTTGTGCTATTATTTGTATTTTTTAAAAGAAAATTGCTATGTTAAAGATTGCACACACACACACACACACACACACACACACACACACACACACACACACACACACACACACACACACACACACACACACACACACACACACACACACACACATCATCATCATCATCATCATCATCATCATCATTATCATCATCTTCATGTTTTTTTAATTCAACTTCACGAGCTAAAATATGTCAAAGAAAAAAAAGGAGGAGTTTTACAAAATACACAATTATTACCCCTGAATCCTCATTAATAAAATAAATAAAACCCAGCTCAAATGCCCTTTTCAAGCACTGTTGTTTCAAATGACCAACATCATCATTCTATTTTTTCCTGGTGTGTCCACACAGCAAAAGCTATCCCCAGAACAGTGGAAGACAACGACATCAAATTGGTAGCAGTGTCTGTGGGAGCAGGGGTGGTCGTCCTCGTCCTCATCGTCATTATTGTCTGCATCGTCATGAAGTGAGTAGCCCAGAATCTAATTTCATTAAAAAACATAGTTATACATGTATTTGTAATACACTTTTTTCATGCGTTCCTTTGTTTTTTTCTCTTCTCTTTTATCATTAGAATTCTCCCCTTTCGAAGAATATTATTGTATTTGTAAAACTTTAATTTTTTTTCTTCCCCCTTTTTTAATCTAATTCGAATTCAATTTCCTGGACAGTTGTATCATTACGTGGGTTTGTAAAAACATTTTTTTTTTCTTTTTCTTTTTCTTCCCTTTTTTGTCTCTGATTTTGACGAAATTCCCTGGACAGTTGCAGCATTACGTGGCTATGTCAAATTTGAAATATTAAATGATGTGGCCAAGTTTTCGGCGAAGTACGGCTCACAGCACATACATTCACCTCATTCTGACTGCTTTTAGTTTCCACCAGAGAGCTGAGACTATATACCTGTTTGTAGTTATTTCATTTCACAGAGGCAAGTTGAAGGATACTAGGCTTATGCCAAATGTGCAGTATTAAATTGAATGGCTAAATGTTGGCCGAAATATGGTGAAAACTGCCACTTTTTAGTCATGAATAACTCGAAAACTGCTGCACGTCGAATGTCTTTATATTTTCTGTATTTATTAGAGTAAATTTACAAGACTTTTGGTATAAGACCAAACCGGTAGTACCAAACAAAAATTGTGAGGAAAAGAATAGGGGAGAGGAAATCCTCCCGTGTTTGCTCTAAAAGCCAAACCCAACCCCTCTAATTATTTCTATTGTTGTGGCTGTTCTTTTTCTTTTTCATCTTTACTTTGTTCCTTATTCCGTTTTGTTCTCTGTCATGGTACACCTCTAGACCCCTTCTAGACCATGTTTGCCCACAAGGAAAACTTGAACATCCGGTGCTACTATTTAACTTGTGTGTCAATGTACATCCCTCAAATTATTCATAACAGGGTGTAAATTATAACATGAAAAAAGAGTAACTTTGTTCAAATGAGATAGGACTTTCAAAACCTAAATTGGGATAATTGGGGTACTTTGAATGTAGAATATTGTTGGAACGATATTCCAAAAATGAAGACTAATTGTAACAAAAATAGAACAGGTAAACACAAACCTTACCGGATGTCCATAAAGTTAAGTTGTGGAGACCCCATTTGGAATATGGTAACTTAATTTGGAATCCTTTCCTAAAACGACAGTCTCAGGCTATCGAACGTGTTCAAAGGAAAGCAACCAAACTAGTAAAAGCATTACGAAAAGTAGATTATGGTGACAGATTACATAAATTGAATTTACCATCCCTAAAATATAGGCGACTATGTGGTGATTTAATAAATGTTCATAAAATGTTTCACAGTTCTCATATTACTAACAAACATTTGATACATTTGATACAACTTTCTAACTGCTCAAAAACTAGGAATAATGATTTGAAAATACTAAACCAATATAGCAGAACTAACATTAGAAAGAATTTCTTTAGTAACAGGGTCACTAAATACTTGTATTCTCTTCCAGTACGTATCAAATTGGCACCTAACCTTAATCAGTTCAAAAACCTCCTCGATGAATACCCCAAGCTCCAACAATTAAAATATGAATATGATTAACACATCTAATAACGTCCTAGTCATGCCAATCATGAACAAGAATAGAAATAATCAGAAAGGGCACATTAAGAGGCCGCGAGGCCTAGTTTTCCTCATTCTCTGATCTGACCTGACTTGTTATCCCAGTCTGTTTCTCTTGGTAGATGTACATTTGAAGACATCATTACATTAAATGTCTCCTTGACATACGCAAGTCCTTATCTATTTTCTACAGAAGGCATAGCAGAAGATGTCGCCAGCAGACAGCAATACCGAGACATGCAAATGATCAAAACACCAACAAATGCAAACATCCCACATGATGATGGCTACGACAGCTATCCACAAGATGACGATTATATTAACCCAGTTCAAGGTGTAGAGAATGAGGGGCGAATATGAGCACATCTGCTGGCACAGAAGATGACACGTACAGTGAACTGACTGCACCTTCACAAGGCGATGGCGCCTACAATGGACTGGACTAAGCTTCACAAGATAATGATGTGCACACCCATGCACCCTGCGCAAACTCTTCCGAGTACGATCTGTCATACATGGAGCTGTTGATTTTGGAACTGCCTTGTTCTGTCATGTAATCATGTCCCAAGTAATGACGATGTAGAACTGGATTTTGATTTATTTTTTTAAGTGTAATGGTATTTCTGTTTGTTTTTTAGCATCAGCCACTTTGACCTTTATGTGTATCTTACTGGTATATTTGAAAGAGCCTTGCACACATTGTTTGTATGCCATTCCTTCCTGGTTCTCTGTCACGTCATACCTCATGTTATCCCAGTCTGTAGCTGTGCATGTGAAGACAGTGTGCCATCCATCCACTGGACCTTCAGATGTGCTCATATTCGCCCCCCCCCCCCCCCCCATCTTCTGGACCTTCAGATGTGCTCACATCCACCCCCACCCCACCCCCATTCTCTGGACCTTCAGATGTGCTCACATCCACCCCCACCCCACCCCCATTCTCTGGACCTTCAGATGTGCTCTCCCCCCCCCCCCCCCCCTCCTCTGGACGTTCCGATATGCGCACATTTGCCCCCCATCCTCTGGACCTTCAGATGTGCTCACCCCCCATCCTCTGGACCTACAAACCTGGCGCCTACAAACATAACCCCTCTAATTATCTCTCTTCTTGTTGTTTTTCATCTTCCTTTTCATTTGTACTTTCTTTATTATTCGATTGTGTTTTCTGCAAAGCCTCTACGTCACATTTTATCCCAGTCTCTTTCTCTATGTAGGGGTATATTTATTACAGTGTACCCTCATTAGATTAATGTCTTCTTGACACACCTACAAGTCCTTATCTCTTTCATACAGAAGACGTAGCAGAAGAGGTCGTCAACAGACAGCAATACCAAGGCAGACATCTGGTGAACATACGGCAGAAACGTCAATCGACCGACAGGATAACAGGCTAGAAAACTCCTGTTCACGACTGGAGGGCTTCGATAACGCAGCTCAAGTTTCACATTACGAGGTGCTCGCTCCTGTACCCTGCGGAAGACATGCACAGGATGATCCGACGTACCTTAAAGTTTAATTAACTTGATTTTGGAACCCACTTTTCTGTCATATGATCGATCTTGTCCCAAATAATTATGGTTCAGAGCTGGATTTTGAATTTATGATCTGCGATCAAACTGTATTTGTCAGCATGAGTCAGTTGACCTTTTTCTATCTCTTGTATCTAGAAGAAGTGTGCACACAATGTTTGTAAGCCATTCTTTCCTTGTCATCGATGAATATTGATCGCATGAAACACTTACAAGCAGCCATTGATGTGAATATTAATATTTCCTTGCAACAGATAATACTATTTTCTCTACAATACAGAGGTGTCGACTACTGATTTGCAAATGATCATAGCTATTTGTGACACCTAACCAGAGCCTATAGTTGACATTTAAGAAAAAATTTGAACACGAAGCAAAAATTAAGTTTGTTTTTATTGATATTGCTGTGCCATTCAATGCTTTTTTTCACTCTTTGCAAAGATCAAACGTAGTTGTTACGGCAGACCAAATGTATTCTAGAAAGGCAAATTGTAACGGCAGACCAAATGTATTCTAGAAAGGCAAATTGTTCTTTTCATTAAGTTTTATGCGTTAATCTAACCTTTCCTACAATTTCTTAAATGTTGTATTTGAAGACAATTAACTTGGATAGTTGTAGCAGACATTTCTTGTAGTGTTGTAATGTTTCTTCACACAACAACAAAATGTCCAGATAAAAACATAACATGTTCATCTTAAGGTATTTTATTTTATAATTGGCTATATAGGTCCTAGATGTGATATTTGTTATGATCTAACGTTTAAATTACAAATAGTTTGCAGATTTATTACAAATCTGTTATCTTTGATTTGTGATTATTTATTTGTTGTTTTATGTATTTTATTTAGATGCGCATGTACTTATTTTCTTATAATTATTTGTATGTATTTTTATTTTGCTTACTTTTTTAATATTTGTTCATATTTTTATGCATGTGCTGTATTACTTTACTTTTACATTCAGTTCATGGCTTGCTGTTTTGCTATTTACTTCATCTGTTTAGATTAATGCATCACTTTCATGTGTTTATGTATGTGTGGATGTAAGTACACATCTTTGTAACTGCGAGCCTGTAGATAGAGACACAAATATTCCCACAATTCCACGCATGCGAGGAGAACGCCATCATTATCATTATTTTTTGCTGGCTTGTTTATTGATATTCACTTGGTTTTTACTTTGTAATCCTTTCAATTTGCGCATTGTTTGTGCTTGATTGAGGGGGCAGACCTTGCGCATTGTTTGTGCTTGATTCAATTTGTATTAAATGTTTGGCAAAGAGGGGCTTGTCTGCTAGAGCAGGTTTTTAAATTTGTGGTTAATGTACATATGGTATTTTTACATCATAAAGGTGACCTATAAAAGCTTTTTTGTATACACCTGTAAGTTAGAAGGTATACAACATTTTGTTACCATTACCAAGCTCATTTAGTAGCATGCTTTTAATAATTGTTTTGCTGTTTATGTTTATTGCTCATGCCACTGATAAATGTTTCAGACTTAAATATTATTAGGAACATTGTTTTTTTAGGTGTGGTATTCTTAGTTTACAGCATATTTGTTGTGGTGTATAATGTTTGGGGTAATCTGTAAATAATGGTCTGGGATACTGGATGAGATCCAGTTATCTCTTAGATTGGAGTAACAAATGCCATGTTATTTGAACACGCTTAAACATTACAAACAAACACGTTTATAAGAGACATGAGTGAGTGACAAGAGTAGCTTCATATGTCTCATTGAATCAGAAGTGCGATACATTATCAGTAAGAATCCAATTGGAAACAAAACACTATCTGCATTCAGTGGTTACAGATTTTCAGTTTCCATGTTTAACCCTTGTTGAAGTTAGAAAGTGAATATCTAAGCAAGAGTAAGTAAACTCTACTATTCGTTTAATACCTGTGTCTGTTGTTTGTGTCTGAAAGTACATTCTGCTAATAGTTCATGAGCATTGACTCTTGTTTAGCTTTAAAATGTAAAATCTACTATTAGTTCATAAAAACGTTTTCTAAAAATGAAATGATGAGAGTAAGATCGTTCTTGTAAATTGTCCACAAACATTGTCTGGCAAAGACAAAAACAATTTCAATTTTGTCTTGTGCGACTCAAGTCTCAGTGGTCTCGATGTTCTTGATGGCAGGTCTAATTAAAGTCAAAATCTACTATTGTTTTACCTAGGGAATACCAGGTAAAACCAGATTACTCTTTACGCCGAACAAGTTATCGTTTTGTGTTCGTTGCCTTTTTCAATTTTCCTTTTTTTGTTGGTATGAATTTTTTTTATAAATTGAATAACCGAGCAACATTGATGATCCAGCTATAGCTATCTAACTAAGGCTAATCAATGTAGGTGTCTATCGTATGTCTGTCTAACTTTCGTTGAACGTAAGTTGGCAATAACTTCATTACATTT
>CM065696.1:14293599-14326099 GCA_017654935.2 Phymorhynchus buccinoides
GACACACAGAGAGAGAGAGAGAGAGAGAGAGAGAGAGAGAGAGAGAGAGAGAGAGAGAGAGAGAGAGAGAGAGAGAGAGAGAGAGAGAGAGAGAGAGAGACAGAGAGACAGAGAGGTGATATTGCAATCATATTGTATTCATGCACATACACAGACGAACATACACGCATGGCCGATCATGTTTCTACTGAATTGTCCTTTGGTTTTCTTTGCAAAGTTATATGGCGTGGCTCGTCTGTTCCTAATGATGGTTTGTAAGAGAACACCCAGCTAATACGTGGCCAATTCACTTCCTTTATCTGCTGTTATTTAGAAATGTATTGGGCAATGGGCGTATGTTAAATACTGAACTAACAATGCCAGCGAGGTGCATGCAGCACAAATATAAGAAAAACAATTCATTTTCCTCAAGTTGGAGAGCTGCATGTTTTGTGCACGAAACTGTTGGAATACTTTGCATGAGGTGGAATGATAACACTGGCAATATAAGAATGAAATAGTGAGGCCAAGAGAGGAGATAACGAAATTGAACGAAGGGGCAGAACTCTCTTACTAATTAACTGGCAATATACGTTCAGTCTATGTTAGTTTGGTAATGAATTGTAATCATTGAAAAAGAAGAAGAAAAAGAAGAAGAAGAAGAAGAAGAAGAAGAAGAAGAACAAGAACAAGAAGAACAAGAAGAAAAAGAAGAAGAAGAAGAAAAAGAAGAAAAGAACATGAACAAGAACAAGAAGAATTGATTGTTGACATGCTTTATAGTGCATTGTTAAAATTGTAATACCATAGACAAGATATTGCCTTGAAACTATTGATCATTTATGACATCTAACTTCTTTTGGTCATTTTAATATCCGATGTAATTAATTATTTACCATGGACATATTGTTTTTACGGTGAGGAGATTATGTGAGGCCTATTAGGTGACCACTGTGTGATCAGTGCAATATCTGATGTAATTAATCATTGACCATGGGCTAATTTGTTTTCTACGGTTATGAGGTAATGTGAAGTATAGATAACCACTGTGTGACCAGGGCATAGATCAGTGATGTTGGTGACCATGGGTCACACTACTACTGGAACACTTCTCCAGGTCTGGGCAGCAGTCGTCACCTTCACTCGTGGGGCTTAGGGTAAGCTTTCTGTAGTCTAGATGTTGTTTTTCATGGAAGTTTTGCAAGGACACAAGACAAAATAAATAATCAAGTGGTACATTTCTGATATGAGTTCACCTCTCGTGTGTGTGTGTGTGTGTGTGTGTGTGTGTGTGTGTGTGTGTGTTGTGTGTGTGTGCGTGCGCGCATGTGCGTGTGCATGCGCGTGCGTGTGCGTGTGTGTGTGTACAGTTATTTTCGGTTCTTTCATTAAAAGCTTTGGGCATGGCCTAATCCGAGTGCTTTGTATCTAACCGTTTCTCAATTGTGAATGTTTTGAATATGTTTGTGTTGGAATGTTATGAAATCCAGAAATTACCACTACCTTTTCTGTTCAACGGTTAGTTAGCTGCTATTACATTAGTTCTCTTCTAAAAGATAATGGTGTCGCGCCCGATTCAGTGTTAGCTATCAGTGATTGATTCAAAAAAGGGTCTTCCTGAGACTAACTTTCTTTTACCTTTGTCTGTTGTTGTTTTTTTTGTCTTATGTCTGTGCACCAAAGTTAAAATCATGATTGTTCTTTTGATTTTTTATGTATTGCTTTGTTGGTACTTAGACAACTTGTTTCGGGTGTCATGAACAGAATAAGAACTCAAACAAATGATTGATTTTGATAGCAGGAATTGTAAATTTAGGGCGTTATGTTACTAGTTAATTTGCTGTTATTGAGGATTGAACTTGGATCCAATTATATAAGTGTGTGTGTGTGTGTGTGTGTGTGTGTGTGTGTGTGTGTGTGTGTGTGTGTGTGTGTGTGTGTGTGTGTGCGTGCGCGCGTGTGTGTGTGTGTGTGTGTGTGTGTGTGTGTGTGTGTGTGTGTGTGTGTGTGTGTGTGTGTGTTTGTGTGTGTATGTGTGTGTGCGTGCGTGCGTGTGCGTGCGTGCGTGCGTGCGTGCGTGTGTGTGTGTGTGCGCGCGCGTGTGTGTGTGTGTGTCTGTGTGCGCATATGCACGTGTGTGTGTATATATGTGTCTTTCTGTGTTTTTACAGTCAACGTGGCACTAGACAAGTCTTATAATCACAGCAGTAAATCGAATGCTGCAGTACTCTATAACGCAGCAGCCATCCTGGGATTATGACGAAAACTGCATGAGAACCGAAAACGACGACGATTTCCCTGGTATGAGGTGGACCTGGGCAGAGTGTACCCTGTGTACAACATCAACATCTGATCACGGACGAACTGTGAGTTTGATTACACTGCTCAAAATTTCCTAAGCTAAGGATAACACTTTTATAACCTTTATCGCTAAAAGGTGGTGATATTGTAAGCAATAAAACAAATTACATGACAGGAAAGAGCAATCATCCATGAACACAAGCTCACTCAAACTTGATTTATCCAACTTCCTGTTCACGTGCATTATGTGATTTTCGAGTGCAAAGCCCGAAACATAAAAGTTAGAACAATTGTCAGAATCAACGACATTCTTGCTCACATCGTAAATATTATAACCAACCTTCGCTGTTCAAACTAACCATGATTCTTGCAACTGAAAATAAATCTCTGATTATCCGTTTAGCATTTTATCTCGACAAATCATTTAGAATCCGGGAGATGCACTTAAGTGGGTAAAGATGATTGTGTTTTACCTGATAGTCTATGTATAATGTATGTATGAAGTTTTGAACTATACGTATATGCTAAGTTTGTTATCTGTGTTTATGATACATGTTAATACTATTACTTTATTATACTTTTTAACCACTCCAAATGACATGGGCCAATGGCCTACTCATTAAACCATTTAATTCAGCGTTCTCTCTCTCTCTCTCTCTCTCTCTCTCTCTCTCTCTCTCTCTCTCTCTCTCTCTCTCTCTCTCTCTCTCTCTCTCTCTTCTCTCTCTCTCTCACTCTCATTCTGAACGTATGAAATGAAAATCAGGTTTTACGAAAATCGCATTACACTGCGTAAGCTTACTGCATGACAGCATATAAAGCTGAGTTTAAAATAGAGCGCAGAAAAAAGGCTCCGAATGGTTTCCGTTGTAAAGAAATTGGAATTATTTTTAACATTGGGTTTGCTTGTTTTTTGTTGTTGTTTTTTAACTGTGATTTTCTCCTTAGCTTTCTTTTTGGTTTTCTTTCAGCATAACTGTTGCTGAAACACAGACAATCCCTCTCTCTCTCTCAATCAAACTGACAGACAGACTGACAGAGAGATAGAGAGAGTGAGAATAATTTGGTTTATTAGCATATTGTCCAGTACAGTACTGCAATCACCCAAAAGACTGAGCAAACAAAATTGTGACTGATAGACGATTTTCGGAGAGAAAACAACTAGGGGAGAGCACTTCGTGAAAATTAGAGTTGTTTAAGCTTACCTTACTTACTCTGTCAAATACCATAGCAACCACAAAAATGGCGTCGACGAGTGAAGCGAAGCGAGTGAACGATTTGCAAACATTTTAAATAGAAAGAAGTGTTACACACTGATCTAACTAGCAAAACATCGAGAACTCGCAAAGAAATAAACATGGAGATACACATAGCCTGATGGCGAGAAACACAAACAGAGTGTGTCTAAATATAGATCTCCTCAAACGCAGCATGTTCGGAGGGTGATTGTTACCGTCTGAGGGGGCAATTGCTATCATACAGTCTTGACATCTGTAGGATCCCCCTTACCAAAAATGTTTCACAATCAGGGATACCATTATAAATAACATGTTAACAGAGAGAAAGTTACCACTTTCAGATTGCTATCATGCATTTTTGGAAAGGGGTCCGGCCGGGTGACTCTACAAATGTAAAACAAATACACATGATAGCAATTGCCCCCCCCCCCCCCTCCCCTGGTAATCATCCCTATTTTGGGGATCTACCTGATGATAGAGTAACTTCTCCTGTTTGACCGATTGAATTAGGCAAGATCACTCCCATACACCATACGATTACTCTCCTTAATTATTTCCGAACAATTCCTATTCCGAGGTGGTTGCAATAGCGGACACTTATCTGATATGTCTCTATTCGTTCAGACTATGACCGACAGTTCCCCTCCATCATCACAGTAGACGGAGCCACCTGTGCCAGTCACATCACAGAACCTTCATCCGGCAGACAGAAAAATGTGACGTGTTCTGATGTCATATATGGACAGACAGTTCGGGTCACCCTGGATAGAGTGGATCAGCCACTGAATTTTTGTGAAATTCAAATATGGGGTGAGTGTTGAAATTCAAATATTATGGGATTGAGTTCTTAGTTTCAGAGATCAGTTTTATCTATGCCTGCAAGTAAGCCTTATCCCAATTATTATGCAGATATGTTTACACTGGGGGTTTTAAAGTTAAAAAACCCATTGTTTATTATTTAAAAATTCTCCTTTTTCACAAAAGATTATACTCTTCAACGAAAAAATCAAATACAATTTTAGAAAAGTACATTGTATGTACAAATATGCATTTATACATATATCATGTATACATATCTATCATGTATGTAAATGTACATGTACATAATTATGTATCATGTATACATGTATACACCTGCAGATATATACATTTCATTTTATAAATAGATTGAACATATAGTAAATAAAGTAAGTAGTAGCAAAGACATTCTAAGCTTTCTGGTAGAAGTAGTAGTAGTAGCAGTAGTAGTAGTAGTAGTAGTAGTAGTAGTAGTAGTAGTAGTAGTAGTAGTAGTAGTAGTATAGTAGTAGTAGTACTATAGTAGTAGTACTATAGTAGTAGTAGTAGTAGTAGTAGTAGTAGTAGTAGTAGTAGTAGTAGTAGTGGCAATCTGCATGGGCGCTGTGTATCAGTGGGTTAAATACGGACCATCCTGTGACGTGAAATACAGTGACCACTGTGGGGAGGGACCTGGGAAGAACTTCTGTGACCAGGATACTGCCCGCTGTTACGATGGTCAGTGATGGGGAAACAAGAACTGTAATGCACTGATGGAATCATGATTAAAATGATCATTTCAATATTGTGGCTAAACTAGGACACTTATTTTTGTATACGATTCCTGTGTTATTGATGATTGATTATAAGCGAATGACGAATAAGCGTAGGGGGCTGCAGACCCCATCCTTTTTCCTAAAAACATTTTTATGTCAGCTAAATTTCCTCGCGGGCTATACCTAGCACTCATCAGCACCACCTGTTGATAGGTACTTAATGGTTCAAAACATGTTTCAATAGGGGTATGAACAGTAATAGTCCTTTATTTCATGCCCAGATTGGACTATTTTGCTTCTCGGATTTTTTTTTTCAGGGGGAGCATGCCCCCGGATCCCCCTAGGGGTCTTGGTGATTGGCACCTTCGATGAATTAGCCCCCACCCCTTAAAAACTTAGGTCCGGCCCTGAGATACGTAGTCTTAGTTCTATTTTCTCCAGTGTATTACCGCTAGAGAAGTCCTGATTAGGACTAATTACTGTTGTATAATTGTCCAGGCTGTGTTGATGGGTGGTATGGTGACCTGTGTTCCCCACCCTGTTCCCAAGGATGTCAGAATAACGACTGTGACAGTGACACAGGACAATGTATCGCATGTATCACTGGGTACAGTCAAAGATATTCTAAAAGGGTAAGATGGATTACTTAAGAGCTCGGCGAACCGGGCTGATAGAGTTATCGTTAGTGGGGACAGTACACTTTTCACAGTGGAGGCTATCCAAAAACTCAGACTGGAATTTGAACGGAGAATTCAACTGGCCTATCGCCGTGTAAAATGTGTCCTGTTTAAAAGGGACATAACCAGTGTTTCTGTCCTCACTACTCATATAGGGAAAAGATACTGGATGCTTATCTTCCCCTTTAGAATATATTTGGTACAGCGGAGACAATTGTACAGGTAACTAACCTGAATATATTTTACTGTTATAAGTTACATATTTATGTTACCACAGGAGGTGCATTAGACCTGTTCAACAAAGGAAGCAAGTGACGTTTTCATAAGTTACGTTACAAGATACGTGTTTACTATTTGAAAATGAAGAAACATTTATGGGTTCTAAATGACAATTATTATTTGTACATTTTTAAACGTATATAATTTACAAAAGGGCCAAAGCCCTAGAACAATATTGTGGCTGGAGGCATAAAACAGCTAATAACATTTCCAAGCAGTCTTTGAAAGAATAACATTCTTATCAGACAAGACGAAATAAAATCAGCAACACCGTGTTAAAAGAGCGATATTTCGATTTATTATAAAATCTTTGTCCAGCTAAAACGTTGGCCAACTGAATGTTTGAAGCAACGAATCATCCCATGTCACTCGAGTACAACTAAGAATAACGTTCTTCGACTTCCGGTGCTGCTCGACGTCGAGCAGCCGCGATATGTTTTTGCCTCTTTCTCAAATGCGTTTTCTTTAACTATTAAAGCCACACCATGACCTGCAAATACTATTATACGACTCGTGATTGTGCTCTGTTTTATTTTTATTTTTGTCTTGTTGTTGTGAAATCTCCACATGTTGAGCGAGACAGGGAAACGTGTGATAAACTGTTAGGCCTAGTGCCACGTGCTACACACCGCCATGGCGGCTGTGTGTGAGCCCGTCTATATAACTAGCAGGGCTCTGCCAGTTAGATACAACCTTTTCCCAGACACGGTAGACATTTGCTCAGCTGCCGAAAAAACTCCAGGATCGGGATCCGTACGGGGAGCCCAAAGAATTAGGGGCATGTGGCTCTTACCCGGATAGAGAAAATATTTCGTCTGCAATACTGGGGATTCCTCTGCGGCGTGCATAAAACAGGGCCTATCCTTACCTCCCAAAATTAAGAAGATAAGTTCACTGGATACCAGACCCTCATTAGATGCATTTTAGTGACATGGGTGTCAAATAATTGTGGTGCCAAGAGGCGACAGTGGCGATTAAAGGGTAAAATAATGAACCCTTAATTAACAAGTCGAAAAGCCTGTCTGTATTTTCCTCTGTGTCATTATGTCTAAAGCAAAGTTCCTATTAATATTGCTACAAATTTGCCAATTGGTACATACTTATTAAATTCATTTTATGTATATGTCACGGGAAATTTTGGAATACTTGAACATTCGGAATCTTCCCTGGAAGAAATGGAATTCCTATTTTTCCCGAGAAGATTCCGAATTTTCCCAACTTCAGGAAGATTTCGAATTTTCCCGGGAAGATACCGGATTTTCCCAAGGTTTTACTGATGGATCGACTCCATTCTCTTTATCCTGTATACTAAGCAATTACTCTGTTCTTGATTCAGTTTGCAAATGTTTATTAAGTAGTTCAGTTAGTATTTATCTTTAACATAGTTCACTGTCCGGTTATAGTATAAGGGGTTTCTTTTGTTTGTTTTTTAATGGGGGGGGGGGGGGGGGGGGGGAATACATCATTAACTTATAACTTAGTTTAACACTCACACACACGCATTTACAGACACATCCATTCACATTCACCACACCAAAATCACACTGCAATATAACATTGTCGGAATCACTTTTAGTGGAAGGACGTTAAACTGAAGAACAACAACAACAACAACAACAACAACAACAACAACAACACACACACACACACACACACACACACACACACACACACACACACACACACACACACACACACACACACACACACACACACACACACTAGCGTTTGTATGCGCAAGAGGTGACAGCATTGTCAAGAATATATTGAAAACATTGATAACATTTATATATATTGTTGACAACTTATCTACTTTCGGTATGTACCGGAACCAGTATTGCCAGTTTGTACCGCCAGCTCTAGTTCTAGGCTCTTGACAGTAATAAATCAACGAGTTGGTGAATTAATGATTGGAAATGCAAGCAAGCAAGCAAACAGACAAACCAGAGCACAAACAAGCAGGATCGTTACCTGAAAAAGGTGATAAATCACATAAGCAATTTAAAAAGAAAAGATGGTGGCTCTGTAACGGCATAAGCGTGCGTGCAGCTTACACGCGTGGCTTTTGATTTTCACACAAACACACACACACACACACACACACACACACACACACACACACACACACACACGGACGCACACAGGCACAGGCATGCACATAGCCCTACACATGCACGCACTCATACACACACTCAGGCATAAGCTCACCCATACACATGCACAAATGCATGCACACACAGAGACGCGTAGGCTACTCCTCTCTCTCTCTCTCTCTCTCTCTCTCTCTCTCTCTCTCTCTCTCTCTCACTCTCTCTCTCTCTCTCTACGTCCAACAGATACATCACAACCTGCTAAAGAATATAACCCTCCACCTCATCTTCAAACCTTTTGTAATACAGTACACCCCGCTTATAGTAAAGTGCAGGGGAGCAAGGCTTTTCCTTTACTATAACAGGTTTTTCTTATAAACGATGCTTGGATATAGTAAAGTTTTGATAGAATTTTTTATCTTATCCGATGATGTTTTTCAAAGTCAAAGCTAACGTAAAATACTAAATATAAACCCATCATCAAATCAAAATACAGCAAAACTCGGTTATAAGAAAATCGAAGGGAGATGATGTTTTGCTTAATACCATATCCAAGTTTTCTTATATCTGAAACTCAGATATAAGAAAACATTTTGAAGTTTTTTTCCCTTATAAACAAATTGAATGGGAGAAAAGAGAAAAGAAAAAGAAAAGAAAAGAAAGACAGAAAAACAAAACGAAGAGAAAATCCTTTTTCATAATTTGATGCATGTCTTGCATCATAAAATCAAAATAGTCTACTAAGAAGAAGATTGAAAGGTGCCTACAACAACTTAACTAAGAAGCCTTTTTTTGGTCTTTTTACTGTTTTACTGTTACTGTACCTTTCTTGTACTGAATTATTACCATTTACTGTCCACCCATGCAGCATTTCATCGATCATTTGCTTTTGTTTATGTGGATGTTCGTCCACATATTCAGTTATTTGTATTTATCTTCTTAAAGAAATGAATTGCCTTTTCCTCTCTGCCATTGCTGCTGAAAATGTAAGGATGGACAGTCTCTCTACCACCAACACAAAAGTACTCATATTATTTTCTTCTGCTCAACACTTATTTTGCACAGAATACTGAAGGAAAGGAACAAAACCAACTCAATTAGTCTTGTACTCAAGTGCCTGTACTGTTTAGAATGTCTGTGACACAACTGGTTTGATGTAAACTTTCCCTTTTTGGAACGACTTCAATTTTCTCGGAACATCCTTTCAATTCAGGTCCAACTCGCTTTTAAAGACACACTGACCCAACACGATTAAATCCCTTGTTTTTTTCTGGGTAACTGTGACCCACATGCAAATTCCCCCAACTTCAAATTGAGGCTGCACTTTAAAATGTTTCGTTTTCAATTTGGGGGCATTTGTATGGGAGTTAAACCTGGTCAAAACAAGATTTTGTACCAGCTATAAGAAGGAAAACAGGTGGAACCCGTGATTTTGGGTCGATACAAGCGACTATCAAAACGTTAAGAACTGCCCTCTTTCCCACCAAGTTTCCATTGCGGATGGGAGAAAAAAATTGCTTGCTTATAACCGAGTTTTCTTATAAGCGAGTTTCTTATATCCCAATTTTGATCATAGATAAGAAAGAAGAAGTTCGGCAGGGAATTTTTTTTTGCTTCATTGTAAGCGAGTTTTCTTATAAGCGGATTCGGCTGTATATATTTTTTTTTTCGGATTCATTTCTTTTCCACTAAGTAATGAGGGGAAAGAAACATGTTTTTGAGTGCCTTTCAATTTCGTTGATGAAGGTGGGTAGAGGGAGTAGTGAGACTGTGACGTATACATTGATGACATATTTACAAAGGTCAGGAAGAGGACAATTTTTTTTATTGTAACGAAGAGGAACCACAAATGACTTTACTATAGGAGTTTTTTAAAATTTTAATTATAACCCAGTTGTTATTATGGGTGGGTGGAGGGAGTGGTGAGACTGTGACGCATACATTGGTGACATATTTACAAAGGTCACGAAGAGGACTTTTTTTTTTATTGTAACGGAGGAGCCAGTCCTGTGGGGAACCAAAAGTAACTTTACTATAGCAGGTTTTTTATTATAACCGAGTTGCTACTATCCGAGGTCTATTTAGTAATAAAACAGTAGACCTTTGGCCGGGAACCAGTGCTTTCCTTTACTGTAACCGAAATTTCTTATAACCGAGTTTACTATAAACGGGGAGTACTGTACTAATGTTAAGCCTGGCAATTCATTTAATGTACCTTCTTTGGCTATTCACGAAGTTGGCTCCCTTATCTCAAGTCTAAAGAATACAAAATCAATGGGACCTGATACAAATAAATAGCTCTCTCTTAAAACTCTCACTTCCCTACATAGTAGAACCGCTTACTTTCATATACAACGCGTGTGTATACCAGAACATAGTTCCACCTCGTTTCAAATCAGCAAAAGTTATACCATTGCCTAAAAGTAAAGATATTTCTGATTTGAACAATTTTAGGCCAATTTCTCTTCTTTCAGTTCTGTCTAAGCCGCTAGAAAAACACATTCATAAACATCTAATGCACTATCTTGAAGTTAATCATCTCTTTTACCCATTACAATCCGGCTTTCGACATCACCATTCTTGTCAAACTGCCCTAGTCCATCTCTGTGACACATGGCTTTCAGCAATTAATCAAGGCAAAATGACGGGTTCTGTATTCGTAGACTTTAAGAAAGCATTTGATCTTGTGAATCATGAAATACTACTTAAGAAACTGACACTATATCTACGAGACGAAAATACAGTCTCTTTCTTTGCATCCTATCTTACTAATAGAACACAGTTTGTCCTTAGTAATGGTATAAATTCGTGCACTGAGGTCATAAAGACAGTTTGCCCCATGGATCTGTCTTAGGGCCTCTTCTATTCTGCCTATTCAGTAATGATCTACCTCTATCAATATCAACTGACTCTGTCTCATGTGATCTCTTTGCTGATGACACTTCTCTCCATTCTAGTGCAACTAACCTACCTTCGATTCAAATATCTCTGCAATCAGCTTTACATGATGTCTCTGATTGGTGTAGCCAAAACCGTATGGTCCTCCATCCAACCAAAAGCAAAAGCATGGTATTACTTCAAGACAAAAGCATCAGAAAGAACCTCTAGTTTTAGATGTTTATATTAATGACAATGCCATATACCAAGTACGCGAGCACCGAGTCCTAGGAGTGATAATAGACGACGAACTAAAATGGCAATCCCATATTGAAAAAATGTCACATAAACTTGCACGCAGCCTATTCCTACTAAAGAAACTGACACCCTTCATAGATATAGATGCACGCAATATGTTTTTTTGCATGCCCACTGTCTCTCGCACATTAACTACGCACCTGTAGTTTGGGACTCTGCAGCTAATTATCACCTATTGAAACTCAATTCTATGTACAAAAGGGCAGCTAAAATAATTCTCCCTGATCCTGAACTCAGTACATTTGAAAAACAAGCTCAGTTAATCATACTTCCACTGCAATCACAGCTTGGCTACAATAAAGCCATTCTCATGTACAAAGTACATTACTTCTTAGCTCCACAATATCTGAAAAATCTAGTTACACAAGCCTCACAACGTTATGGTTCAAGTAATTATATTTTACCACAAACAAGAATTGATAAATTTAAGTCGAGCTTTACCTTCTCGGGTTCTTTCATATGGAACTCGCTTCCGTGTGACACTAAATTATGCTCCTCTATCTCAGCCTTCAAAACGAGTCTTCGAAAGACACTAACATTCGACCTTCCTTAAGCTCATTTCCCCCCAGGGTCATATCTCATAATATGCTAGATGCTTACGCCGATGTTAGTATGTATTCCTTTCATTTTATGAATTTTATTCTATTTGTTAACTGTTCGCCTACAATGTGCCTAATTATATTAGAAATATTGTCCTCAATTTAATGCAAATTGTTACCTGTTACATACCATATGATGAATGTATATATATTGCCCTGTTCTATAATGTATGTTTCGTTTATATACATGCGCACAAGTGTGTAAGTATGGTTGCATGCTTGTATGCACGCGCAAGTATTAAAAATATGCAACTTTGATAATTCCATATTTCAGCCTATGTTTCATAATATCAACTGCTTTGCTACCTTTGTATTCAGCTCTGTATGCATAATAGTATGCCTTGCCACGTTTGTCTTTTGTGTTAAGTATATATGTATCAAAGACAGATTGGAAGAATAGGCTTTGCCTAAAATCTATATCCTTGGAATAAAAGTTTAAGTTTTCAAGTTTTCAAGTTTTTCAAGTTTCTCAAGTTTCTCTCTCTCTCTCTCTCTCTCTCTCTCTCTCTCTCTCTCTCTCTCTCTCTCTCTCTCTCTCTCTCTCTCTCTCTCTCTCTCTGTCGATTTTACTCTACTCATATACACTTCTTCAACTTACTAGTTATTGTTATGATCTTATCCTTATTGATGATGCCTTAGCAACCAACATGTTTGCGTATGTAGAGTGCACACACAGTTACCTATCAGATACTTCTTGTACGTGTTCTCAAATATGTATGGAAATAAATAAACGCGTGTGCTTTGATTCGATTTAATTAAGTTTAACTTAATTTTGTTTAATCCCCATGGAAACTAAGACTACGTTCACAGACACGATAAAATATGTTCGAATATAAAATATAACCACGATTGTTCATTTACAGCCAATGCATGTAAGTGTAGCAAAACGTTAATAGTCTTGATACGCAGAAAGCACTAGCATGGTCTTCATCTTCTTCTACGTTCCCATGCCACAAAATGGTTGAGGTAAAGGGCCAGCAACAGCGATTTTGACGATGTGAGTCATGAATCACGTGAAATACTTCCGTCTAAAAATAATTCTGCTGTTTTCGCTCACTATGCTCAAGTAGATCCAGTGCATGAATTGGTGACACACATCGTCAAAATCGAATCACATCCCCATGCGATTCGTATGGGTGTGGCTGTGGCCTTAAAGACCCTACGTGTCAAAACCACGGTTTTCACGTGTTTTCCCTCTTATGGCTAGTAAGGTTCTTAAGAAATCTTCCTAGTATAAGAGGGAATGTGACACGTGACGTGCGGGGTCTTTAAGACTTACATTATGTGTCCGATTTTCAGTTTTGACTGGTTTCCCCGCTGCGTATGTACCGACACGATTTCGGATAAACTCAAAGGGCAATATCATTTGGAAGATTTGTTTGGAAAAAAGGCAGGTGAATTGCCAATAAGTCAGAAAGATAGTAGATGACAGAAAGCAAAAGGAAAAGGCAGAATCAAAGAGACTGACAGATTCGATGAAGTTACTAGCACAGAACTTCCAGAAAGTGGGGGAACTATTTGTACAAAAGACCCCCGGTATCCCCACGGGGAGTGGCATTGTCTGAAACACCACCATGCAACTTTACTCAACCTGGCACATGCTAACTCAGGCCATAAGTAAGCTATAGCAAGACAGCGCAGCGGGTAGCTTTTAGGGACAGCAAGTAAATGGCAACAGTAGGCATACTTGAGTAAGAAAAGGCCCTATTTCGATTGCACGTCTTTTGTTATTTCGTTCGATGTTTTGCAACACGTGTAGCTAGCTGAAGCGTGTGCTCGTTTGATTTACATTTATGAGTAGAAACTTTGACCACGGAATGGTCTGTACTTAGAACGCTTACTAGGTCACAATGATGACTGAAAGTATTAGGTGCGCTCTCTCCAGTAGCATTAGTTAGGTTAGGTTAGTAGTAACTGTTCATTGATCGAACATAATTGGTTTGTTGTTGTTGTTGTTGTTTTGTGTGTTTTTGCTGTCCCATCTTCTGGGCCGTACAGTGGCGATGCTCCCACGCCGCTCCTTCCGAGTCCCAACTCGCAGCCACACCTCCGCACGTTCAGGTCGCAGAATCCGAGACCAGCAGTCCAAGGGGAGCTAATCTATGTTAGGCCGTCAGGAGGCAACCAACCGAGGAGACACTGCACTGCTGCTGAGTCACTTCGGTAGAGTTCAGTAGAGCCTGTTCAGGACACCACCTACTAAGCCCCCTACTGACGACACTATTAGTTTTGTCGCAGAGCCAGCGTGAGTGAGGTCCTCCTCCGAGGGCGCCACCACGACCGTCCACCAACAGCTCCCCAGAACACACTGATCCCCATGACTTTGACCCGAATGCACCAAGGCATAGACTGGATCGGAAACCGAAACTGAGGTCACCATGAGAGCAGGGCTTGCAAAGCCACAGAATTTGAAACATTTTTCTTTTTAATAATTGATGGAAATGAGGCGGATGACTATGATGATGATGATGCTATGGAGTTTTGTATCGGTCTGTATTCATAATGATATCCCGGCGTTAACCAGGCCCGAGAACTACAGACACCTGCAGTGTTGGTCTTGAAATTAGAGCAACTCTCTCAGAATCGCATCCGTTAAGCGGATGAAGCTCGACTGTGTGGTTTCAGTCTTCCCATTGAGCCCATAGCCACTCTGGGTAGGAGTCGGTCCAGGACCAAAAAATCCCTCGCCTCTGATGGGATTCGAACCCGAGACCTCCCAGCCAGTAGTCCGCGACGCTAACCACTACGTCACGGCGGCTGGTAATAATTAATGTTTGTTCATGTGATCAACAATAGCAGATTGGTACTGTTAAATACATTTGTTTACAACTCAAAGTAATGATTCGTCTTGTAATGGTTCGAGCTGTTTATAAGCTGTTTAATAGTTGCAGATGGTTTGTTGAATATTGTTTTTCTATCTTTAGCATAAATTGATTACTTAACCGTTTGATTAGTAATGTATTTTTGTTATTATTTATTTATATTTATTTATGATGGTCTGTATTTCCTCGTTTACCTGTTTGTGTTTAAATTGTCTATGTTAGAAATGTTATTTTGATATTTTGTGCTTCCCTTCCCCACCCTTCCACATGATACGGGCAGAAAGGTATATTCATTAAAATTTTCGACTTCGACTTCTCTCTCCACATCACTCTTTTTTCACCCCACCTCTCTGTGAGTTGGGAGGAATGAAAGGGTTAGAGAGTGGGGTAAGGAAGGGTATGCCCTGCTGTTTGTGTGAATGTGGTATTTAAATATTTGAATTGTGATCGTGTGTATATATTTATTGTTTACCTGTTATGTGCCACCACAAGATGCATTTCCAAAATGATTTCGGGACAAAGCAATTAGTATGTGATTTTTCTTGTTACTTGCAATATCTAGCTCTAGCTACATCTTCTGTAAAACAAAACAAACACTGAAACAACGTCACTGGAACGTACAGCAAACAAGTACAGACCAAGTGTATGAATTGACGTCATTTTATTCACAAGGGGCGCAACAAAACAACTGGACATTTCCGGGAATGCGCCTTTATCAACATACTCACACAAGAAAACAACAAACAGCAAATATAGCAAAATAAGCAAAAAACAATACTTACCTCTACAATCAATCTGTGAATGACCAACTCACAGATTGGATTGTAGAGGGGAAAATATTGTTGTTTTGTTTTTGCTTCATTCGCTATATTTGCTGTTTTCCTGCGTGTCTTTGTTGATAAAGGCGCATTCGCCTAAATATCCAGTTGTTTTGTTGTGTTTCTTGTGAATAAAATAACGCCATTTCACACTTGTTGTGTGCTTCCTTGTTTGTTACATCTTCAGTAGCATAGTCACTTGAAGGGGTTAAACCAATGGAGAACTCATACCGTTTCAAAAGGGCTAGTGCTTCTTGGCAAGACCAACGTCAGCCCTATATAGACATAGTTTACAAGATCTGGGATACAGGCGACCCTATCGTGCTGGCTTTTGGGATTTTCGGTAACTTCGTGATAATTCTAGTCATGTGTCGTCTTCCTCCGTCCATCTATAGTGTGTTCTTCAAAACCATGGCCCTGTCTGATCAGTTGGTGCTGGTAATGGGGCCTTTGGAACGTTTGTTTGAGAGGAAATTCGCGGTGAAGCCTTTCAAACACGATAGCTCCTGGCAGTGCAAATTAAGCGTTCTAGCATATAATTCGGTGACAGTTCTGTCTTCGTGGATGCTGGTGTCACTCACCATGCTCAGAGCTGCTTCTGTGCTGTGGCCGCATCGAGTCAGTGCTGTGTGGACAAAGGGAAAGTCGCGCGCTAGTGCAGGAGTAGTTGTAATTCTTGTCGTTATTTTTCATTTTCATCTTCTCAAGGAATATAAACCTGTAAGAGGATCGTGCCGTTTATTTGTACCAGCAGTTGATTCTTTTTTGTCTTGGGTTCGCTTATCTCAAACGAGTTTCTTACCTTTTATAATGCTGGTCATCAGTAGCAGCATTCTTTCGTGGACACTGGTCATATCTGTCAGCAGAAGAAAACGTCTGTCTTTGCAGCAAGACACCCAGCATTCCACACAAGTGAAAGCGTTCTCGATGACTGTCACCTTGATTGCTGCCAGTGTATGTTTTGTCCTCACGACATCACCTTCTGCTATCTGTATTATAATGCATGAATATGACTATTTTGTTTGGGACAACCCCATTCAAAACGGACAATACTGGGTGTTTAAAGTTTTCAGCGATTTCCTGTTCTTCT
Organism: Phymorhynchus buccinoides; assembly: GCA_017654935.2. Taxonomy (NCBI): domain Eukaryota; kingdom Metazoa; phylum Mollusca; class Gastropoda; order Neogastropoda; family Raphitomidae; genus Phymorhynchus; species Phymorhynchus buccinoides. The sequence continues at coordinate 14,310,241 of CM065696.1, forward strand.
TCAAAAGTGCTGCCAGTTTCTACCTGTACTGTTTAACGATCAGCAAGTTCAGAGCAGAGATTCTAAGGATATTCCTTGAGTTCCGTGGCTTATGTCTTGAGACTAAGAAACGTAGTTCTTAAAGGATATGACAACTCTGTGGCAAACATGTCGCAAACATGCTGAGATACACTGGAATTTGATTGTGTTGTATACATGAACACGATCGCAAAATTGCTATGAATGAAGTAAAAAGGAAGATTTTCTAGAATTGTATTTATATTTTAATAAAGTCAATGTCGCAAAACTTAAACTTTTCGTCAGCTATGACGCAACGGGCGCCAAACGAAAGTAGGCTTCAATGTAAAAAATAGACCTAATACTTCCATTGTGTTGAAACAGGAAATGACGAAAATGTTGACGTTTTATTGAAGGTGCTTCTGTGACATGTGTCATGTTAATAATTGACGTCATTTTCTTCAAAGATTAGAACAGTGGACATCAAATGTGTTCACTTTGGTTTCTGAAGTCATGTTAGAAACAAAACTGATAACACGTTACTAGTGCAGTTGGTAACGGGCAAAAATAGCTTAGATGTGGACACGCCGGACAAAAGTACCAAACTTTGTGTATCACTTCTTTAGACCCTAACGAACACTTTTAGACGTGGCGCGCTTAGATATGGGGTATGGCTCTAGGTCACGTGACGTCATTTCCTTTCGCAGCCATTGATACTAACTAATCTCTCAATTGTGCCAAATCATAACCATTTTCTTACCTATTAAGGTCTTTATGGGGTTTTTCGAATGTGCTGAATCCATTTCTGACACAAACAATGAGATAAGAAGTCATCTGAAATGATGTTTTACATATTTTCATCAGATCAAAAAGCCGTCAACGCTACAATTTCTATAACCAGTCCTAGAACTGTCAATGCAAATGTCACACGCATTTCAGTTTATTTTGTGCACTTGCATTTGCACAGCTGTGTGCATCCCAGTCCAAAGTTCCACAGGAGCATCTCCTACAACCACTGTCACTTTTACAGTTGCACTTCACCAGCTCCCGGCAAGCTTTAGAAGCGACAGGCAATGTTGTCCGAACAGGTGTCAACGACTTGCTGTCCTCGTCAAACTTCCACTCCAGTCTTCTGGAGAAGGGGCTTGCAGTTGTGGTTGGTGACTTGTGGCCCAGATTCCAGTCTGATAGGATGCTCGTTTTGCATGTTGTAGCAAAGCGTCTTGTGTTGGTGGAATGTCATCCATAGACTTGTTCTTCTGGCAAAACATGTCTTTGTGAGCCTCATTGACAGAGTCAGCTGAGCTTGTCTCGTCATACAGAACAACAGTGTAAAGTTCCAAGAGTTTGGAGCGTTCTTTGCTGATGTCCAGTTCTGTGCATGGACACTCAGCCATGAGCTTGAAGGCAGAAGTCACATCTGGGTAACACTTCCATGCTTCCAAAGCTGTTTTCTTGCCTTTCACAAGGAATGATGACACAGAATCACAACCTGTGAAACTGTGGAAAGCAGGCAAAGCAACACACTTGACTTCTCCGAGAGCCTCAGCAATGCTATTGATGTGGATGTAGGTGAACTTCTTGTCCACTCCAAAAGCCACCCTAATGTGTGCTTGAGGGCATATGCTCTTCAGAAGATTGAACTTTCCTATCAGGATCACGACTACATCAGTGTCAACAGTCCGCACCAAGCTTGTTGCAGCACTAGTTTGCAGCGCATCTTGTAAGTGAATGACCATTCTGGTGTCCGCCTCCTCATGGTCACATTCTGGCATGCTTCGGCTTGACCCCTTGATCACAGTTTCTTGTCCGTGAGTGACTGAGTGAAAGTCAGCCTTTGATATCTTGTCTGAGAGGAATGCAAACAGCTCTTTCTTGTTGTCTGGGTCTCTCAGGAAATCGTGCCATTTGGGGGGATTCCTGTTCTGGCTTTGGACTTTTCTTCGTGTTCCTTTTCCTCTCTTTTCCCTTGTTGACTCCTTGATGATGCTCTTTGTATAAGTGTCCCAGTCTTTGAGCATTCTCTAACTGATCTCGAAGATATGGAAGAAACACGGCATCAGCATATTCCTCAAATGTTGTGATGCCACCAGTTGGCAAGAAGTGGACAACAGCCGCACCGTCAACAGCTGTTACGTCAAAGCTGCTTGGGGGATCTTTCTCAGAGGTCTCTCTCTAGAGCTGCAACATTGTCAGGCTGAACCTCAAGAACGTTGATACTGGGGCATCTGTCAAAATCTTCAGCTTCTTCAATGTGCTGAAAACATGCTTCAAGTTCCTCATCACAGAGAAGTTCTGAATGATCAGATGCATTGCTTTCAGCCTGTGTTGTCTTGGTAAGGCAAGCCAGCAGATCAGATTTCCTCCCAAGACGCAGCTTGCCTCTGCCAGAGAGCGCGGGAGGTCATGGGTGATTTTCATGCATGAAGAAAGTGTCCATGTGCACGTCTCTATGCTGTGCCACAATGTACAGTCGAGAGAACAGGTCCACATCTGTCCTCAGTGTTGCGATCTTGTCAGCTTGTTTTGTTTTCACTTTTGGGTGTTGATGACTTGAAGAGTGGCAGATAGTTCTTCTTGATTGTGTGATGGATGGAGCGTTTGTGGTCTATCAGCACAGCTTTTGTGTATTCTTCAAACTGCTGCTTCCCGAGTGACTCCACATTGCGAACTGTGTTTGTGACTGATTCATCCAAAACATCACAAGTTTCCAAGGTTTGCAGTTCAGGAGAACTATCTAAGAATGGGTGCTCATTTTACTGATTGTCTGGATGAGATTCAGTGTGCTCTGTTTGAAAGCCTTCTGAGTGGCTAGTCCTTGTTCATGGTGAAGCTGGTTTTCATTGTCATCTTCTTTGAGAATGTCTGTCTCAAACTCTTTTAGGAGTCGTGCTTGCTCTGGCCCAGCAAGCATCCACTTTCGAAAAGCTGAAGGAGTTTCAGTCAATCCAAGGTCACCACCTGCACCTTTCACCATCCCATTGTTTTGTTCATGAGCGAAGTCAAGGGGTAATGCTGAGAACCGTTTGGTTGTTTTTTAGATGACCCAGTTTCCATTATGCACAAACTCTTCCATGATGGAGGCAGGCAAGGTTTCCATGTCTCTGATGTGCTCAGGGATCCAACGCGCATAATTGAAGTGGTCAAGTGCAAAGAACCACGGAGCCAAAGTCTTCAGGATTTCCACATAGAGTTGGAAGTTTCCAATATGATGAGTTTGAACGAAGATGAGAACCATGAGTTCTAGTCTGAGCACGGTATCCCAGTACTGGAAAGTTGGGCTCTTCTTGACCATTTCCTGTCTCCGCGCATAAAAACCCATACTTAGACCCAAACTATAGAGAATTTGAGACGACTTTGGTCTCCTAGGAGTTTGCTCAGTGTCACAGTGCAATACAACAATTGATGTCACGTGACCGATAAACCCAAAGAAATGAGAATGGCTGAGGGCGCTCATTGGTCTCTTTGGCAAAATGTTGATTTTCCTGTCGAAATGCTTAAATATTAACCAAAATAAATAGAACGGGTGTTTGATGGAATCGACTAGATGCTTATCTCCCAACTCGACATCCGCACGGGTTGAGTACTTAACCAGCACATTTGCGCTCATTTCACAAAGTGTCTGACTAAAACGTAAACCACTCGCACTCCTGCCGTTAATATTATGAGTAGCTTTACCATTGTAGTGTTGATATTTTATCTTTTCAAGACAGGTTCCGTTTGCGTTTTCTTGTAGTATGTTCTGCAACGAAGTAGCCCATCTCTAAAGATTTTCTGCGTTTTTCGATTAACCAGAAGTGAAGAGAATGGTTTCCCTTTGTTTACATGTCAAGGCCGACGATGAACTGTACCCAGCGCATGCACATTTTCGTTCTCAAACCGAACGACTGACAAGACAACAACAAAGCTATTCTTGCCTGTTCTCGGCTGATTTAGGCCCCCCTAAGTGCCGAATGATGGTTGCATCCCAGTAGCACGCTTTTCGCGTCCACCCTGAGATGCTGCAGTGGAAAGCGCGGTCGTTGGTGATCCGGGGCTCGACTGATCCAGCGTGTCGTTGACTGACTTTGAATCCATCATGGCGTTTCAGTGGGCAGAAGGCTGGCTCGGCGGTGCCCGTCTCCTCTCCAAGCATCCTATCTCACTGAGGGTCTAAGACCCAACGACTACCCTCACCAGGTTTAGCTGGCCTGCCAAAGGTACTATCCCTCTCTACTACTGGAGGTACAATCCCTCCATGAACACCATATAATCATCATCATCAGTGCCAACGACACCAATACCCAACCTTTCAAGGGAAAACACCATCCTTGGAACGTGGAACATCTGCACTCTATATACATGTAGCAAGACCAAAGAACTCACCCATGAGGGACATCATAAGTCTATCGAAGATCAGATGGACTGGATTTGGAGAGGGACACACTGATGAAGGACACAAGATATGGTTTAGTGGAGACGACTCCAAACACCAACATGGAGTAGGGTTTATTGTGAACAAAGACAGACTTAATTCTGTAATGAGCTGTACACCAATATCCAACAGAATCATCACTATGCGTGTTGCTGCACGACCACACACAAACATCGCCCTCATTCAAGTTTATGCTCCAACAATGAACTATGAGGACGACGTGGTCCAAAAATGTTATGAACTGTTAGAGAACACCATTAGCAAAATTCCCCCAAAAGATCTCCTCATTGTCATGGGAGACTGGAACGCAGACGTAGGTCAGGATGCACATGATCAATGGTCTGGAACAACAGTGCGCCTCCGAATAGGAGAAACTAATGGCAGGGAACTTAGACATTGATTTTGCCAGCTCCCACAAACTCATGCTAGCAAACACACTGTTCCCGCACAAGACATCTCGCAGGACACCTTAGCATGCCCCAAAAGGCCAAACCCACAATCAGATTGATTACATCCTGGTCCCATAGGTACAAGTTGGTCATCAACAAAGCCAAAACCAGGAACTTCTCTTGTGCTGATTTCGGCAGTGACCATGACCTGGTGCTCATGATCATCAAACTCAAACTGGAAAAAGACAACAAGCCATGCAGCGGGCGGTTCAAATTTGATTTAAAGAAACTGAATGACCCCAAAGTTGCAGATATCTTCAAAGCTAAAATAGGGGATAAGTTATCTGCTCTCAATGTTTTCAAAGACGACATCAACTCCCTCACAGATAACATGAAAGAAACCTTCCAGGAAACAGCGATGGAGGTACTTGGATGGGTTTTTTCGATTTAGAAAGGAAAGTGTATAAGTCATAAGTCATAAGTTTCTTTATTGTCCATTGGCATTGTACAACGCACATGGAAACTTGTCTTCCACCGGGTAAAATAAAAATATTAAATGAAAGTATGAAACATAAATTTACATTAACAAATATGTAACTCTCACACCACACCCAATCATTCATCCGCTCTCCGCTATCTTCCTCACTCATCATGCAACCCACCACCACTTCCGCCTTCATTTTTAGCCCTTTCTTTTCTTTTTTCCTTCTTTTCCTTCTTGTTCCTTTTCTTTTTCCCCCCACCCTTTTTTTCCCCTTTGTTCCCCCCCCCCCCTTCTTTTTTTTTTTTTTTTTTTTAGGTAGGCTTTTTCCCACTCTCTTTCAGTTTTCACCATTTCCCAAGCACTGTAATGGCGCATCAGTCTCCAATAAAAGAGCTGTTCCCAGATTATTTTGTGATGTGCGTGTTGTTGTTTGGACCAGTGACACTATCTGTGTTGTGTGACACTATCTGTGTTGTCCCTCTGTCGGTTAGGACTGTCAATTCGGACTTGAGGCAGAACATTTATCTATGTGTATTGATTGTTCAAAATTCAAGGTAATAGCTGAAACAAATTCATCTGCTTACAGTTGCTAGGTTTTGGGATTAACCACTACCCGTAGAATGGGAAACCAAGACTATGCATTATTAGTATTCTATATGGATCTGGCTGTTCTCATCTACCATGTCGCTATTCCGATCGTTTTTGTCTTTGGGACGTTTGGAAATGGGATGATCGTTCTGGTCATGCTTCGTCTTCCTTCAACCACGTCTAGTGTGTTCTTCATAGCTCTAGCCATGGCTGACCAGTTATCGATGTTGCATCAAATGCAGTCCTTTGTCAACTTGATCTATGATTTTAAATACATAAGGAATTATGGTACCTGGTCGTGCAAGATTTACAGGTTTCTGGCGGATGTAGGACCGCCTTTATCCTCGTGGATGCTGGTGTCACTCACCATGATTAGAGCTGCTTCTGTGCTGTGGCCACTCAAAGTCAATGCTGTGTGGACCAAGAGAAAGTCGCTGGCTGCTGCTTGTGTTGTGTACTTTGCTATAATTCTGATCAATGCACATTACCTGTATGGCTACACTAAGTATATGATAGCATGCAGATTACCAGAGTCAGGCATATACGGGTGGTTTGTTAAGAAAATATGGCCTTGGATTCGTCTGTTTCACATTAGTGTCCTCCCTTTCGTTCTATTATCTGCCAGCAACAGCGTTCTTGTGTGGACAGTGGTCAAATCCGTCAGAATAAACAAACATCTTTCAGCACAACAGCAAGCCAGTCATGATGTGAGAGAACAGAGAGTGTTTTCGTTGATGGTCACCTTGATTGTTGCCAATGTTGCTTTCATCGTACTCACAACACCTTTCTGTGTATATGAAATATTAAACGGTCTTATAAACCGGAGTGACCTCATTCTGAAGGGCCAGTTTTATATCTTTAACCGAATCACTCTCACACTTTGGAAATGTAACAATGCTGTCAACTTCTACTTGTACTGTCTAACTGGCAGCAATGTGAGAGGAGAGTTCCTGAAAATAGCTCTAGAATTTCGTGACATTTTCTGTAAGAAAAATTAGGTGAAGTCAGAGCAGAGTCTATGAACTGGAAAATGGTGGCATGTTCTGGAAAACCCACACTGTGAGTTCAGAGCAGAGTCCTGTCAGAACGTGGTAAGCGCATCATCTATTAACTGTTTTATACTGGATGTTACAAAATAAATGACCGGATATGGATGGACAAATCAGTAAAGGTAGATTTTCTTTAATCTGCGAATTGATTAAAATGCCAACTCTTCAGTTATAATTACTGAACATTATGAAGCAAAACACACTTTACTAACAGCATTTTCAAATATACTTGTAAGCTAAGCTTAAGTTTCTTTATACTATAATGATGAAATAACTCACAAAATGTGTCTGTACATTCATGAATGACCAATACGCTAGCGACAGTAGGGTGTTATCAGAAAACTATTTTTCACTCCGAGTGTTTTCCCAGTGGTGCAGCAGCACCCTAAGTGTCGAACTTGAACAGGGCAGGGGAAAAGACATATCTCTGCCAAGTATACTTGACAACTACGCAATTCGTGATATTTTGAGAAGAAAGAGGAATGGGATCCGTATAATGCAATTGGTTGAATATAACTATCGACGATTTTCACAAAAACGTCTAAAGAGTTGTTATTTAACATATTAAATCTTCTCATAATGTAATCTTCTCAAACTGTTTTTTTTTTTGCTCTACTAGAATGCTTTTTACAGGCAGCTACAAATCTCACAAACGAGTGGGGGGGGGGGGGGGGGGGGGGGGAATTCCCAGATACTTATAAACATTAACTACTGGCATTATCATACCATTATATAATTGCTCTTGGTTAAATTAACCATTAATTGTAATTGGTCAGTGGCAGCCATTAAATTGTTTAACTGTCTTTGTCAACCAACAACTGTTTTTGAAAGCAAAAGAATATCGTCTGCAAGTAACTAAATAAACAACTGTAAACAATCTATAGTGAATCTAGCACCATGTTGTCCTTTATTGATAATTTATAATGGCTATTTCATTAATAAATAGGAGAATAGGACAGACCTGCAAACATATCCCTACTTTACACCTTTGGTACAATTTATAGTCTGTCAATTGTCTACTACACTTTAGTCACATAGAGAGAGAAAGACAAACAGATAAAAAGACAAAGAGAGAGACGGATGGAGAGAGTGTAAGTAAAATAGCCAGAGTTCTATTTTCCCAAGGGTAAATAGACACTGCCGTTCTAAACAAGGAAAGTTTGTGTCAGACCAGCTGTGTCACAGACAGTCTAACCAGTACATGCACTTGCTTGCAAGATTAATTGAGTTCTTTTTTTCCTTAATTTCAAACTTTCCTTCAGTATTCTGTGCAAAATATATGTTGAGGAGAAAAACAACAACGAATGCCTGTATTTTTGTGTTGGCCGTAGTGAGACTGCCCATCCTTAGCAATGGCAGAGAGGAAAAAGCAATCAATTCATCTAAGAAGACAAATATAGAAGTATATTTGTGTTACCACATACCACTAGTCCCACACTGTGATGTTACATCCATGATATCAGTCCCACATAGCACGATTCCCACAATATGTCTCTCTCGGCATGAAAGAGATGGCCGTAGCCCATGCGAACCTGCTTACCTTCACTTCTGGCCTTTTTCATGTGTGTGTTAAGCTTCCGCCTGATTTCATGCCCTCGAGAGAAATCCTCCCCAACAAATATACTCCTCACATGAGCCCTGTGACATGGCGCGTTGTCGTCCACAAAAACAAAGCTAGCACCATGCTATTTCATCAGGGGGATCACTTAAGATCTCATGATGTCATTCAAGTAGTGCATAACGTTCACGGTGCCCCTCCGGATGACCCCTACATGGGTACGTCCTCCAGTCCAAATGCCACCCAGACCATCAGATTGTCACCTCCATAACGGGCATGCTCAGCAACAGCGAAGGTCAAACATCTCCCCCAGGCCGTCTTTACACTTGCTGACGCCCATCATTAAAATCCAAACGCATCATTTCACATTAAAAGCTATCCCGTGCATTTTCAAAGGGTGCCAAACACCAATTTGATTTTGTTGCTTGCCTTTTTGTGAGGAGCATATATGTTTGTATCCTTGAATTTTTGCTTCGCTTTTAGACTTCGTCTTTTGTTTGTACAGTATGCAACAAGATATGATTGGGGAGTCAGGCTTTGAACTCAACCTGTGTATTCGGTCCAATTTAACAGAATCAGACAGTTCATGTTTGTCCTTAATTAAGCCATGCAACAAACCCTCACAATCTCATTCGTCTTGCCCTCTCTCTTCCCAATCCCACAGAAAATGAAATTGTTCCTCTTTGTCCTGCATTCAACTTCAACACATTTGTTTTTTAAGGTCATTCGCTTTAGCATTTAAGTTATTATTCTTTTGTTCAAGAATGGCATTCTTTTCACGTAAGTGATCTACCTTATTTTTCAGTCCGGTCATGCGATCGCTAGGAGTACCTTTTTTCGGAGTTTACTGGTCTCGCAGGCCATTCAGGCTGGTAATCATGGAAGCCTCCATATGTCCTGCATCTTGTTCCACAGGTCCGTGGTGATCAGCTCCTTTGGGAGTGATACCATTGGGTCAGCTCCTTTGCTGTTGACTCCATTGATTTATCCGTCTGGGTCGAAGACAGCCGGGTCTGCCGGTAGTGATCAGTGGAGTCAAAGTGGAGTGGAGTCAAAGTCAAAACTCAAAACTTCTTTATTATCTCCTTAAGATAAATTACAGTATGCTCTCATACAAGCACAGTGCAAACAAGCAAGGAAACACGTAAGAGTGAAAGAACGCAAGAGAGGACGAAGGGGAGGTGTGAGGAGAAGACTGAGACGAAACAACAAATCCATGCTAGGCCTGCCACTTCCGTCAGTGATCCTATCTAACGTGCGATCTTTAACCCCTAACGGCTACAACTGCAATATGGACGAAATACGAGCTAACTGCCAGTTCTTAAACGAATTTAGAAACGCTTGTCTTCTTTGTTTCACAGAGACTTGGCTTAGTGAGAAAGTGACGAACGAAAGTGTGATGATTGATGGATTCGGAATGCCGTATAGAGTGGACAGAGAGTGTGAGAAAGTGGGGAAGAAAGTTGGAGGTGGCGCGTGCCTGTACGTGAATGAGCGTTGGTGTGATCGTGCAAATATGTCAGTGAAGAAGCGAGTGTGTACAAACGAAGTTGAGCTGCTCTCAGTGTCTTTACGACCCAGATACCTTCCACGTGAATTTGGACGTGTTTTTGTGACTGTTGTATACTGCCCTGTTTTCGACGCCCCGTCTGCAGCTCGCGCTGGAAGGGAGATAACTGCTGCTGTTCGCGATCTTCAACTTATCTCTGCTGACGCCCCTTGTTTTATTCTTGGGTATTTCAACAAATGCCATTTAAGAAAAACTCTACCATCTTTTAAACAATATGTAACGTGCAATACAATACAAGACAAAACAATTGACTTGTGCTATGGTAATATTTCACATGCATACCGCTCTGTTCCCCTTCCCCCAGTTGGTCCTTCTGACCATAACACTGTACATCTGATTCCTGCCTACAGACCGAAAATTCAAACACAACCCATTGAGAAAAAGAGTGTGAAAGAGTGGACGACTGAAAGTGTGGATGAACTGAAAGGGTGTTTTGAATGTACTGACTGGAGCGTGCTTGTTGATTCGTGCGATGATGTTCATAAGGCTGCCGATGTTGTTACATGTTATATTCGTTTTTGTGAAGATAATATAATTCCTACTAAAGCCATCAAAGTATTCCCAAATAATAAACCATGGATTGCCAAGTCAATCAAAGCAACTTTGAACAAGAAAAAGGTGGCAATGTGAGGGATGCGTGGCAAGGGTTGAAAGTTCTGACTGGTGAAACAAAGAGTGTCAAAAGTGCTAACATTATGTCACCAGATGAACAGTACACTTTCTCCAATAAACTGAATGAATTTTATTGTCGATTTGAAAGGAAAGATTTATAACCAGAACTAACGGAAGTGTTAATCAACCTAGAGCATAAAATTAAAGATAGTGGTGATGAACTATTAGAGGTTGATCCAGATGTTGTTAAATCCTTGTTTTCAAAACTGAATGTCAGGAAGGCGGCAGGCCCAGATGCCCTGCATGGTACACTGTTGACGACTTGTGCCTCTGAACTGTGTGGTGTCTTTAGTTCTATTTTTAACTGGTCTCTCAAAACCTGCACTGTCCCCAAACTTTGGAAAAACTCTACCATTTGCCCTGTGCCCAAGAAAAAGAACCCTGTTGCTCTGAATGACTATCGCCCTGTGGCCCTGACCTCTATAGTTATGAAGTGCTTTGAGAGAATTGTCCTACGGCATCTTTTAACCTTTACCAGCCAGTATTCAGACCCCCTTCAGTTTGCTTATAAGTCACACAGGAACATTGATGATGCGATCATAACCCTGCTTCACAACGCTTTTATTCTTTAAATGATTCAAAATCTTTCGTTCGTATTCTTGTTATTGACTTTTCCTCTGCCTTGAACACTATTCAGCCACACCTTTTAGCTCTGAAGTTGTTACACCTTCATGTTGATCCTAAATTGACTCTATGGCTCGTTAACTTTCTTCTCAATAGAAGCCAGTCAGTCCGCTATCAGTCAGTGCTCTCCTTTCCGCTCTCTACTTCAACTGGTGCGCCTCAGGGTACTGTTCTCTCTCCTGTTCTTTTTACCTTGTATACCAACAACTGTAGAGGTACTGAGAATGTTCCTATCATAAAATATTCAGACGATTCGGCCATGGAAGACCTTTCAAATTCTGATTCTCACTACTTTAGTCAAGTTGCGAAATTCTGTCTGTGGTGTAAAGAAAACTATTTGGACCTCAATGTGCTCAAAACAAAAGAAATGTCAATAGACTTTAGGAAAGGTCCACCCCCTGTGCCAAAGGTAGACATTGATGGTGAAACAGTGGAAAGAATATCAGAATACAAATACTTAGGTACCATTTTGGACGACAAACTGACTTTTGACAAGAACACGCACAACATACATAAGAAATGTCAATCAAGATTGTTTATTTTGCACAGACTGAGAAATATTGGTATTAATTCAAACATTTTGCATACGTACTATAGTAGCTGCATTGAGTCTGTGCTTACTGTTTCCTTTACGTGTTGGTTTGGAAGTCTGTGTTTGAAGAACAAGCGTGTGTTGGATGATGTGGTGAATGTGTGTAGTAAAGTTGTTGGAAAGAGAGAGATAGGTTTGAATGAGATGTACGAAAGACGAACCAAGTATAAAGCCAGGAAGATTTTAAATGACACCTCCCATGTTTTGAACAAACATTGCGAACTATTACCTTCTGGACGTCGCTACAAAACTTTTAAAGTCAACTCCAGGGCACAGAAATCCTTCATCCCCATATTCATCCACCTCCTAAACTCATGATCCTTTTAGGTTTAAATGTGTGTTCATCGTGTTAAAAGAAACTATGCATGCTTATCCTTAGACGTGTATGTATTCCACATATAATGTGTATCTTTAAGCGTGTATTATGTGTAACTTTTGCTCCTATTCCTGCATGCTGAATGTCGATGTCTTTGTTATTCTGGCACCTGAACAAAATTTATCCTTGGGAGATAATAAAGTGAATTTGATTTGATTTGATTTGATTTGATTCTTGCATTAAAAATGAAAACAAAACTAATAACAAGAAAGCACATCCAATCAATCATGATTAATGAAAAGTTGGACATTATTTGAAGTCCAACTTTTATGATTCATGATTGGCTCTTTTCTTTCTGGAGGAGCCAGTGTTGCTGGGGTTGGTTGGTCCAGGACATAATCCAATGTCTCCCGAGTGGAGCAGCAGATTGTTTTTGCTTTTATCAGAAAACAATTGCCCCTCCACCCCCAACCCACCCCCAAACAAAAACACGAGAGTCAGTCCAAGGATGACATCGGCACGCTGCGAGTGAGGTGACAACATGGAGATTTTCATTGACATTTTCAATCTGGACCTTTTCAACATGAAGGCCAGGAATACCGGGTAGGATGTTTCAGTACTATTGGTTATCACTGTCCTCAGTAAACAACGAAATACTACGGGACGACGTGACAAACACCTCCTATCTCCTTGACACAGAGAGAGAGAGAGAGAGAGAGAGAGAGAGAGAGAGAGAGAGAGAGAGAGAGAGAGAGAGAGAGAGAGAGAGAGAGAGAGAGAGAGAGAGAGTCAAAGTCAAAATATTTTAATTGTTAGGCCTCTGGCCCATAACAATGAAGTTAACAAAAAAAGTATTGCATATATGAGCAACAACGAAAAAAAGAATAAAGACACACCAAAAACACGTATTATATGCAAGCAAAACATAGATACAAACATTCATCATGCATGTATATATTCTTTTCGCAAGGCGAGAGCTCTATGAATAAAGAATGACGTCTTAATAATAATGCTAGGGTTTGTATTACATAAAATCAATGTGAGTCTGGAAGATGAAGGATGTTTATAATATTTTGCTGGAATTAAGAGAGGGAGAGAGAGAGAGAGAGAGAGAGAGAGAGAGAGAGAGAGAGAGAGAGAGAGAGAGAGAGAGAGAGAGAGAGAGGATGTCTTTCATCCGTACGCAAGCAAACCCACCAACTCTCCTCCCACCCCTACACACGCACACACGCACACACTCTTATGAGTGAACAGGTGCGAATTCAAACACACAGACATGGAATTGTATCAAGCGTATATTCATTTGAAGAATGCCCATCTTCAACACGATGTTTCTGTTACAGAGACGTCGGTAGGACAGGAACTCCATCGTCAAAGAATGGACCAGGAAGGATAATGATACACGAACAATAGACAGCACCTGGTAGTTTGTAGTGAACAGCATTTGTTTTGATACATATATGACAATAGTGTAATAGTCAGCCGTAATCAGGCTCAACATAGCCAACCCATTCTGTTCAAGTTTTTATTCTACTTGCCATATCGTATGACTCACCCCCATCGGGATACCGGGGCCTTTTCTATAAATAGTTTCCCCACCTTCTGGAAGTTCTGTGCTTGTAGCTTCCTCTAATCTGTCACTCTCTTTGACTCTGCCTTCCCCCCTTGCTTGCTGTCATCTATATTTCTCTCTTTCTGCCTTTCCGGTCCATTCTCCTGTCTTTTCCAAGAAACACTTTCAAAATGATTTCCTCCAGCCGAAGTTGGACATGCTGGACCTAATTATTTATTCCCTAGGCGCATAACGGCAGCATGACGCATCTACGCTCATAGTTGACAGGAAACTGTCTGAGCGATCGAAGAAGAAGTACCTGACTCACTTCGATCAAGGCCAACCGACAATTCAAAACTCCTACAGGACGAACCCAGGCTCCTCCCAGTGCAACAACAATATCCACCACGTAAACCAGCAAGGTAATTTTCACCTCTCTAGTTCATCCTCCTCAGATGTCTCCAACCTCCAGAACTCCTTGGACCTGGTACTTCTGGAGCTCCAGACACACGGCATGGACACAGAGATATTCTGGAAGGACATCCTCGATTTGCAGAGCCGCCACGAAGACAGCAAGAACCTTCTGGATCAGCTCACCAACAGCGTCAACCTGCTCGTTAAAGGGTTTGCATTGTCTCTTTTTTTAAAGTTGTAAACGTTTTCAGATACACTTGGCTTTGATTTCGTTGTTTAGATGAAAATAAATACATTATAATTTTAATCTTAAGAAAGAAAGGTGGCAAAGTGGTTAACATCGATTAACAGCATCATTCTATTTTTTCTTTGGTGTTTCCACAGCGAAACAGGAAGACAATATCAACATAGCTGTGGTTGCAGGGTCTGTGATGGCAGGGGTGGTCGTCATCGTCGTCATTATTGTCATCTTCATCTGTATCGTTGTGAGGTTGGTCATCTCAAAATCCTGTTTCATAGCAACTGACTATTACCAGTATTCTCGTTCTGCTTTCCTATTTCATCTTATATATCTTCATTTCGTTCCTTGCCAAAGTCTCTTCCATGGTAGACAATACGTATTATTCTTCCTTCCTGTTTTGTCTCAGTTTCCATTTCTCTCCCTACATGTATATTTTTATGGGAGCATTCCTCCAGTCATTATATGTGGTGTAGAGTGGCACAGTGGTATCGCGTTCGCTTCGTGTCAAGTAAACCCGAGTTCGAACCTGGGTACAGGGGATTTTTTCCTCTCATTCTGCACTAGGCCTTAACGGTCTGAACGTGGAGTCTTTCGGATGAGACGATAAACCGAGGTCCCATGTGCCCATGCACTTAGCACACGTTAAACCCAGTGGCAACGAAAAAGTTGTTGTCATTTGGTCAAAATCCCCCCCCCCCCCCCCCCCCCCCCCCCCCTCATCAGTGACACAAATCGCATGCAAAAACAAAACCCACCAAAAAACAATTGGTGCCTCTGGCTGCGACGCGCTCTCCAGGTGGGAGCAACCCGAATTTCACAGAGACGCCTCTGTGACTATAAAGTACCTAATAATACCTAATACCTAATACTAATACCTAATACCTATTAGCAGTGCCTTCTTGACAGACTATTGGATATTCTAGCCTTTTTCTTATACTTGTGTTGCAGAAGACGTCGACAGAGAACACATGAATCCAGAAAGTCAATCAATGAATATACAGCAGAGTATAAAGCAGGAGTGTCCAGCAAACCACAGGATACAGGACTTGTCATTGAAGCTAATCAATACATCTATCCACAACAGGAGCGCCACATTAATGAAGTTCAAGGGCCAGAGTATGGGGCGTATGTGAACACATCTGAAGGCCCAGAAGATGAGACATACAGTGAACTGACTATACCTGCACAAGACGATGGTACACATGGCTACACAGCATATGCCAAACCTTCCAAAGATGATCGGGTGGCGTACATTGAGCTAACTTAATAACGAATTAATGTTCAAACCAAAATTAATTGTTATTTTGTGTAATCTAATGCTCAGTAATGATGGTGCAGATCTGAATCTGTTATCAAAAGGTTTTCTTTGTTCAGTCTGTAGCATACATATATGTCTAAC
>CM065696.1:14328599-14356099 GCA_017654935.2 Phymorhynchus buccinoides
ATCATGTCTCTGAAGTGAATTGGAAGCCACCGGGCATAGTTGACATTGTTGTTCACGAAGAAGTAGGGGATAAGTTCTGAGAGTGCTTCCCGGTATATGTCAATGTTTCCTTCCCTGAAAGAACGTATCAGCAGGAACATGACCAGCTCCATGTCTAACACCAGATGCCAGAACTGGAACTGTGGGCTCTCAAGTCTTCGCTGATCACACCACGCTTCAAAGGACAGAGTGGATGTGCCAGACTCCTCAGAGTAGACTTGGTAGGCTTCTTTCTTCAGTTTGTACAAGCTGCATGCTGTGGTCTGGTGGGCCAATCTTGTCCTGGTGATACTTGATGCGGTCAGGAATGACTCTGCAGTACCTGATGAGGCCACCCCTGCTTCAGCAATAGCACTGGTCCAGCCACTGTCTTCCAGTAGTGTTGCAAGGGAGCTGAGGCCAGCCTTCTCTATGTGCAGTCCCCCGAACATGATGACACACTTGTCCTCTCCATACTCAGGCCACTGCCATTGTATTTGTTTTGCCAGTGCATACAGTGGTTGGTCAGCAGCTACGACTGGGATCTGTCCAGGATTGAGGAAAGCCGCTGTATCTCGAATCTTCTCCATGGCATGCTTGATGGTTGCAACTGAGTGAGCCTGGTCTTGTATCAAAGAAAGCAGGGATGTTATGCTCACTTCAAAAGGCTGGCTTCTCTTCTGCGTAGCATGGTGGGCTGCCCATATGCTATTGAGAGCATCACCCACAGTCTGGGTAAGAGATACTTCCTCCAGCCATCTGTACTCTTCACGCAGGTGTGACTGGATTGATAGGGGCGGGGCGGTGGGTACAATTGGCTTGGTACAGATGGAGGATTGGGCTTCTTCGTAATGTATGCTGGTTTGACATTGGTGAATGCTTCAGGAAGCTCAGGAACTTTCTTCACCCTGCTATCTCCACTGAGCTTGACTGGCTCTTGTTCCTTGCCAGGATTTTCAGAGCATGGGTGTTGGAAGAGGAACACACTGGTGCCATGGAGGGAAGCTTTAGCTGTAGTTGCTGTTGGATTATGATCGATGTTGTCTATGGCAGACGTGGTGAACACCTGCTTTCTCATCATTGGTAGACTGGTATAGTAGTAAGTGTTCCACGCCTGACAGGCAGCATGGTCACGAGCTCTGATATGTTTTCACTGTAGTGTTGTACCTAGATCGTTTATTGTTGTGAAAAGTGTACAAGTGTAGCATGATGGAGTGGTGCGTGTATTGGTGCTTGTTTTGTGCAGTTCTTCTGCCTGATTTGCTAGTTATTTGGACTGCTTTTTTGTTTCAACTGTCCAACTCTCATGCTAACCAAGAAACGTCATTCCCCCTATACCAGCCTGCTTGCCAACATGTGGAACCCATTTCTTCCATCCCCCATCCTCCTCACCCCTCCTCTCCCCCATTCTTGTACGGGCCTCTCCCTCCATTTGTTGCCTCTACTCCATTCAGTCAAACCGCCCATCACCACTCCCCCACCGCGCCTCTTTCTCGAATCTCCTACAGTCGAGAACAACTGCTGTCTGTTGCCCCAGCACCACTGGACCCCTCTGTAATAGAGGCCATCAAAGGAGTGGGAATTGGATACCATCTTCCTCGGGTCCGGAAACACCGTGGTGGCCGGCGGAAACAAAGAAAGATCAGCACAGTGTGTGGTAACAGACCTGATTCGGCCACCACTAAGCTGCCAACCCCTGACATCAACCAACACTGGGTCGGTCGACACGCCTTGCCTGTCTACCCCTTACCTCCCTCTCACTGCCATCCTGTGGAACAATCCCTGAACTGTACAAATACTAGCTGTACAACCAAGCGTTCCCCTGACAACCTGATACGTATTCCAATTAGCAATGGGCCCTCCAGTACAACACAACGTAACGATTACAACAGTCTACAACTGGCCCTCTTTAACGCAAGATCTGTCAGCGACCCACTGAAACGAGCAGAGATCCACTCTTTCATTACGGACAATGACTGTGATGTTTTCGTAATAACAGAATCCTGGCTTCAAAAACAAGGCGATGAAGCAAAGTGTGCTGACCTGACACCATCTGGCTACACACTCTCTTCCTTCCCCCGCCCTTCACTCGGTGGGGGGATTGCCCTCATCTCTAAGAACTCTCTGGCCAAGCATCTTTCTACCTCCACTGCCATTCTCTTCCAACACCTCAGCTTTGAAGCAGTTCGCGTTACCCTGGCAACGTCGTCATCTCCTGTCCACTTCATCTGCGTATACCGACCTCCACCAAGCCGCAAAAATAAACTGACAGACGCTATGTTTCTCAGTGAATTCCCTGACCTTTTAGAGTACTGTAATAACCTTTCTGGAAAGTGTATTATATTTGGAGACATTAATGTTCATTTTGATACTCAGCATAACCCTGTAACTGCTAAGACGATTAATGCTTTGGATATGTTTCACTTTAGTCAATCTATTTCCGAGCCAACTCATGAACATGGCCACACTCTGGAATGGGTAATTTATAGACCCGATGATGATTTGCTACGCTCTACTCATGTCACTCAAGCTCTTGCTCTTGAACTATGTTTGTCTGTCCCATCTGACACCCCATAGTACAGACAGTCTCGTAATGTACGCGGCATGGATAGATCAGCATTTCAAGCAGAGTTGCGCGCGACTATCTGCCCTGAATCATGCCCCACGGTCAACAACCTTAACAGCGCTCTCACTCGCGTTATCGACACACACGCGCAGTTACGTCACCACCAAGAGCGTGCCATAGACTGGAGCCGTGGTACCCTTTAGTTAGCACTGAACTGAACTCGGCGAAGTCAGAAAAGCGTGTAGCTGAAAGAGCATGGCTTAAGACCCCCCTTACCGTTACGAAACAAATCTTCAAAGCTGCGAAACGAAAAATAGCGAACATAGTGTTGACAGCAAGATCCTCCTTTTACACTGACCAAATAAACAATGCAGTGACCTCTAGTCGGCTGTTTTCTATCTGCAGCAAACTACTTGGGCGTGAAAAAAGCACCCCTCTCCCTACCACCCACCCTGTCAGTGACCTTCCTGATGTCTTTAACGACTACTTTGTTCAGAAAATCCAGCTGATCAGAAACGAACTTGATCAGGCTTCTTCTACACCTACCACCCAGTTTAGACCAAATAGGAACAACATCCACGTTCTTGGAATTTCAGCCAGTTACTGCCTTTGAATTGAAGAAGATCATTCTAAAAGCAAAACCCACTTCCTGTCCTCTTGACCCTATACCGACGCCACTTTTCATAGAGTATCTTGATGAACTACTCCCTACTCTCACCCATATTGTCAACAACTCTCTAACATCTGGCTCCTTTCCATCTGTGTTCAAAACTGCCATTGTCAAACCACTTCTAAAGAAATCATCCCTTGACCCAAACACTCTCAAGAACTATAGGCCTATATCCAACTGTGACGAGGTAATTCATATCGCTAAGCCTCTAGGGAAGAAATTAGTTCTTAATCAACTTTTCAAGGCTATCTCAATGCCTTTATCCCACTTCTCTAGTCGTTCACAATCAGCGTACAGAGCAACTTTCACAGCCCTGAAACTCTAATAAATTTATATTTGTGCCCGGGTAACTGGCTGACATTCTTGTAGCTCTCGACTCTGGTGACGCATCTAAATGGCACAGAAAGAAGTAAGGATTTACATGAAAAAACAAGCTCAATACTCTCATCGTTCTGACTCAAAGGGTTAGGATTATTTGTCAAGCCAAATTGTTATATTGTTCAGCTGTAAGTGGGCGATGTTGTGTTACTGGAAACATTGCACGATTATGAACAATTCTCAGCTCAATGGCGCCAAAACTATGAATGCAAAAGAAAATGACAATGAAATCCGAAAAAGGACCTTGACTTTTGGATCGTTCTATGAACACATTGCCCAAGCCAGATGGGTCAAACCATTATGCTTCGTGCAAGGGGGAAAGTTCAAATGATTGGCGTGAGATGCTGTCTTAGCTGCTTGTCAAGTTCCTCCGTAGACATACCACCAGTGCTGGGGGCCTGATTTGACAATGCCTCAGACGAGAGTTGAGCGAGTTGTTCCGGTTACGGCTTCGCGCATGGGCCACGGTTCAGGCGTGTTCTCCTCGCGAGATTGGCCAGGGGACTTCAGGTGTCCATCTTGGTCATTGTCAGTCACTGATTCAACGCTTCACAGCCACTGGATGCCCTGCTGAAAGACGCAGGAGAAGGTGGATGTAGGTCTCTATGAAGAAGAGACAAGGGGCTTCAGTCGGCAGGGACTCATTAGTGAATCCCAACCAGCTAGAAGGCTTCCCTTGTACAATCGCACTAAGCACATAATCTGAATTACAGTTAACATCAACATCAGATCAGTAAAACGGAAAAGGCCTTCATGGGTTTAACACCGTTCTCGTCCAACCAGCTGTAAAGGCCACGCTTAACTCCAGCCCATAAGATTGCAACCCACAGGCGCCTACTAAAAGACGTCAAAAGGGTTAGTAGGCATACGTCAGGTTCTGGTACCCAGGTCCTGTTCAGTGATGAAAAACGCTTCACACAAACCAAACGAGTGCACCGACTAAATAGGAGGCGCCCAGGGGAACGTTTATTGACTTCTTTGTCAAGAAAATGGCCTTTGGTGGAGGTCATTGTAATAGGATCTAGGGGGCCTTCAGCCTTCACCACAGAACACCCTTGTATCATCTCAGGGTCACCAGACCATCAATAATACTCACTAGTTGAGATATTTCGACCGCTGGCTGTGCCTACACTGAGAGATTGAGTCTACCAGGATGTTGCTCCAGCTAGGTTTCAGCGTCTTGTGCAAAGTATGTGGCTAACTTTTTCTCTGCTCCAAGTCTAGGAGTCAACTTTCAAACAAGAAAGCCAGCATGCAGTCCCGATCTCAACCCATTGAGAACCTCTGGGATGAGCTGGATACGCAAAGTGAGGAGCAACCACGCCCCTCCCAGGGATGCCCAGCACCTGCTACCAGATGCTGCAGGCTGAGTCAGGCGCTTCCACAGAGGATCTTCACCACCCTGGTCAACTCCATGAGGACTCGCTGCGTCGAGTGCCAGAACAGTGGCGGTTACACGCATTACTGAACTTTTGGGAGCATCAGAATGCCCTGTCTTGTGATTTCAATGACTTAATGGGAAATCAAATTTGATACGTACCCACTTTGAAAATGTACAGCCCAAACGAAAGAAATTGAAGGCAATTGTGTATCGTTATCACTAAAGCATTGAAAGCGGGTCGTTGGCCAAAATTCAACGCATTGGCTTTCTTATTTGGATAGTAATGAATCATAGATTTAGTTCTTCCTTAACTCCTAGGATAGCTCTCAATGAACATCTTTTCATCTTTCGGTTGTTTTTGAGCGTATTGACCACCATCACAGCACCTGAAACCCCCCACTGTTGACGTGTAACTAATGACATTCTCTTAGCTAGGAACTCTGGTGAAGCATCTATACTAACTCTTAAGAGATCACGTGCAAACCGCTGCTTTTGACACGTGACGTGACCACCATCTCCTTAAGAGGCTTCAAATCACCTATGGAATATCAAGCACTGCTCTGTCATGGTTCTCGTCTTACCTTTCTGGTCGAACTCAGTCTGTCTCCATCAATGACTCATCTTCTGCAATGGTTGGCCTCACATGTGGGGTTCCTCAAGGCTCAGTACTTGGACCAGTCCTCTTCATCATGTATACTAAACCTCTGTCCGAGTTGATCACTTCTCATTCAGTTGATTCTCAGTCTTTTGCTGATGATACACAACTCCACAAGCCTGTATCCCCATCTACCATTCTTCCTTCTATATCTTCACTTGAATTCTGCATTCGCAACATCAAATCATGGATGCTACAAAACAAACTGAAGCTGAATGACGACAAAACGGAGGCCTTGTTCATCCACTCTCCATCTAGAAAACTTTCGTACCCAAAGCCTGATTCCATCTCTGTCTGTGACACTCAAATACCTTTTTCTCCTTCTGCTAGAAATCTTGGCTTCCACATCTCTCAAGATATGAGTGTTGACTCACAAGTTCAAACTATCTGTCGGTCAGCATACTGTGAGCTGCGTCGCATTGGTACGATTCGCCATCTCCTGTCTATAGATACTGCTAAGATACTAGTCTGCGCTTTTGTTCTCTCTAAATTAGATTATTGTAATTCACTCTTGTATGGCTGCCCCCAACACCTCATTGACAAGCTTCAAAAAGTCCAGAACTCTGCTGCCAGACTTGTCCTCAAGGTCTCTAAGTATCATCATGTTCAACCACTCCTGATATCCCTTCATTGGCTTTCCATCAAAGCACGTATTGACTACAAAATTTCCACTCTATGTCATTCTTATTTCTCTGGAAATGCCCCTAGCTACATTTCTGACATGCTTTCTGTCTATACTCCATCAAGGCAATTGCGGTCATCTTCAGATTCCAAAATTCTCTGTGTTCCTAGTACACGAACAAAAATGTTTGGTGAGCGCTCCTTTTCTTTTTCGGCCCCATCAGTTTGGAACTCCTTACCACGCGAAATTCGCCATATCCAGTCCTTGCAATGTTTCAAATCAGCTCTCAAGACCCACCTATTCAAGCTACATCACAACCTTTAGGCCACATTACTTCTGGACTCTATTCTCACACACACACTCCCCTCCCCCCATATTAGTTTCACTGTGTGTTGACTGCAATGTCTACGTCAGCTTTGTTGCGTGTGTGTGTGTGTGTGTGTGTGTGTGTGTGTGTGTGTGTGTGTGTGTGTGTGTGCGTGCGTGCGTGTGCGCGTGTGCGTGCGTGTGTGTGTGTGTGTGTGTGTGTGAGTGTGTGTGTGTGTGTGTGTGTGTATGTGCGTACGTGCGTGTATGTATGGGTGTGGTGTGTATGTGTATGCCTATTTGCATGTGCGTGAGCGATTATTTCGTTTTGTTGTTGAATTTGTTGCTTTTAATTTTTGTTGCTGTTAAGCGCATAGAGCTCCACATTGGTGGAGGAATGCGCTATATAAATGATTCACTATTATTATTATTATTATTAGACAGACGACTCCATCTTCCACGTACTGGGCTAAAAGAGCCTCTCCCAGCTGGGCTGATATTTCTAAGACTCTGTCATAGGCCATAGAGATGCTGAGTCCATTCTCATGCAACATGTCAATGAACTGTCTCTTCCTTGTCTTGGCAAACACAGACATGCCAACGTATACAGAAAATGGTGGTCTCCCGGTCCTTGGAGTGTCTGTAGACTTGTGACCCAGCTTTGTACTTGGCAAACGAGCGTGCGAGCATTTCAGTTAATACAAATGTATGGAATAAAATCTATGATTTTTCCTGGTTCCAACCATATGCATCTTATATCAATTCAAACTTCAATTAATCAAAAATATAATAAATTACAATTTAATTAAAATAAATCTCAACAAGGGAGTTAACTTGGGCAGATAACTCCAATAGCAAAAATAGGCGTCTACTACGAGTAAGCCTGAAGAGCCTAGTAGGCCTAGTAGCTGTGTGCACACTGCTACACCTTAATATCTGAACACGCATTTAAAAGCATTTTTTTAAGATTCAACAAAGTAATGCAGTATAGTTGCATCTGATATCGCAATGATTCATATATGTTATCCAGGATAGAAAATAAAAACAACTCAGCATTCAGTGCCTGAAGACTTTTTCTTTCTAATTTCAAACTTTCTTGAATTAAGCCTAGTAATTGCAAATTGATATAGACAGAGAAAACAGACCCTATTGGATTGCAATGTTGAAAGCATTTACAAGCCAGTCTACTTACAATTCAAGTCAACATTGTCCCTGAATATTTTTTATTTTAAGGCAAACATATTTAATCAGATTCCAAATCACATGCTACCCTTATGTAAAACCCAGGTTATTTCAAGTTATTTCAAGCGTGTATTCCCTATTTCTATTTGTCAACTGGTTTGAAATTTACAAATGATCGGGTTACATTGATGTTCCAGCTACATCACGTTAATGCTGCAGGTTGTTGGTGTTTCTTTTACCTTGAAAATAAGGCCGCTATAATATTGGTTACTTTAAAAAAAAATTATATTCGTGAATGTTATTATATTATTTGGAGGCGCTATAGCCAGTTACTATCATGTAGCATGTAAATATGGGAGACTGCTGTATGTTTCATTTAGTAATGCTTATTTTTGACGTTGTTACAAATTTAAATAATTTGTTTTTATTTCAATACTTTTTTGTGTGTTTGTGTATTTTTCTTTGAAATCCTATAATATATTGGAAAATGCAGACTGCGTTTCTTTCAGTAATTGTTCTTTTTGTACGACTTTTGTTATTTGTCATAAATTTTGATGGTTTGCTTTTGTTTCAATAGTTTACGTCATTTTCCTATTTCGTCATTGTAAAGCGCATAGAGAATTTTCAATGGAATATATCAATAAATATTATCATTATTATTATTATTATTATTATTATTATTATTATTATTATTGGGAATATATCAATAAATATTATCATTATTATTATTATTATTATTATTATTATTATTGGGAATATATCAATAAATATTATCATTATTATTATTATTATTATTATTTCATCAATTGCAATATAGTTTAGAGGGATTTTGAATGCACTTGTAAACAGTCGTAGGTAGTGAATTTACGAAACAATTTGCCTTTCAAATATCTTATTTGCACATTTTTTTGCATAGTTGTTTTTAATCCTTACACAAAAAACAATACAGACCTGTGCAATGTCTACACGTTTTACTGCGCACCTCTCTCTCTCTCTCTCTCTCTCTCTCTCTCTCTCTCTCTCTCTCTCTCTCTCTCTCTCTCTCTCTCTCTCTCTCTCTCTCTCTCTCTCTCTCTCTCTCTCTCTCTGTCTCTCTCTCTCTCTGTCTCTCTCTCTCTCTCTCTCTCTCTCTGTCTCTCTCTCTCTCTCTCTCTCTCTCTCTCTCTCTCTCTCTCTCTCTCTCTCTCTCTCTCTCTCTCTCTCTCTCTCTCTCTCTCTCTGTCTCTCTCTCTCTCTCTCTCTCTCTCTCTCTCTCTGTCTCTCTCTCTCTCTCTCTCTCTGTCTCTCTCTCTCTCTCTCTCCTCTCTCTCTCTCTCTGTCCTCTCTCTCTCTCTCTCTCTCTCTCTCTCTGTCTCTCTCTCTCTCTCTCTCTCTCTCTCTCTCTCTCTCTCTCTCTCTCTCTCTCTCTCTCTCAGTATAATCATCAGTAATGTTGCCACTCCAAGGACAGAATGGAAGACTAGGCCCAGCCTAAATTCTTTTCCTTGTAAAAATAAAGTGTCTGAGTCTGAGTCTCTCTCTCTCTCTCTCTCTCTCTCTCTCTCTCTCTCTCTCTCTCTCTCTCTCTCTCTCTCTCTCTCTCTCTCTCAGTATAATCATCAGTAATGTTGCCACTCCAAGGACAGAATGGAAGACTAGGCCCAGCCTAAATTCTTTTCCTTGTAAAATAAAGTGTCTGAGTCTGAGTCTCTCTCTCTCTCTCTCTCTCTCTCTCTCTCTCTTCTCTCTCTCTCTCTCTCTCTCTCTCTCTCTCTCTCTCTCTCTCTCTCTCTCAGTATAATCATCAGTAATGTTGCCACTCCAAGGACAGAATGGAAGACTAGGCCCAGCCTAAATTCTTTTCCTTGTAAAAATAAAGTGTCTGAGTCTGAGTCTCTCTCTCTCTCTCTCTCTCTCTCTCTCTCTCTCTCTCTCTCTCTCTCTCTCTCTCTCTCTCTCTCTCTCTCAGTATAATCATCAGTAATGTTGCCACTCCAAGGACAGAATGGAAGACTAGGCCCAGCCTAAATTCTTTTCCTTGTAAAAATAAAGTGTCTGAGTCTGAGTCTCTCTCTCTCTCTCTCTCTCTCTCTCTCTCTCTCTCTCTCTCTCTCTCTCTCTCTCTCAGTATAATCATCAGTAATGTTGCCACTCCAAGGACAGAATGGAAGACTAGGCCCAGCCTAAATTCTTTTCCTTGTAAAATAAAGTGTCTGAGTCTGAGTCTCTCTCTCTCTCTCTCTCTCTCTCTCTCTCTCTCTCTCTCTCTCTCTCTCTCTCTCTCTCTCTCTCTCTCTCTCTCTCTCTCTCTCTCAGTATAATCATCAGTAATGTTGCCACTCCAAGGACAGAATGGAAGACTAGGCCCAGCCTAAATTCTTTTCCTTGTAAAAATAAAGTGTCTGAGTCTGAGTCTCTCTCTCTCTCTCTCTCTCTCTCTCTCTCTCTCTCTCTCTCTCTCTCTCTCTCTCTCTCTCTCTCTCTCTCTCTCTCTCTCTCTCTCTCTCAGTATAATCATCAGTAATGTTGCCACTCCAAGGACAGAATGGAAGACTAGGCCCAGCCTAAATTCTTTTCCTTGTAAAATAAAGTGTCTGAGTCTGAGTCTCTCTCTCTCTCTCTCTCTCTCTCTCTCTCTCTCTCTCTCTCTCTCTCTCTCTCTCTCTCTCTCTCTCTCTCTCTCTCAGTATAATCATCAGTAATGTTGCCACTCCAAGGACAGAATGGAAGACTAGGCCCAGCCTAAATTCTTTTCCTTGTAAAATAAAGTGTCTGAGTCTGAGTCTCTCTCTCTCTCTCTCTCTCTCTCTCTCTCTCTCTCTCTCTCTCTCTCTCTCTCTCTCTCTCTATCTCTCTCTCTCTCTCTCTCTCTCTCTCTCTCTCTCTCTCTCTCTCTCTCTCTCTCTCTCTGAGTGCATCTATGTAATGGTGTGTCTTTCCGTCTTTTTATGTTTTTGTCTGTTTGTCAGTGTCTGTAAGCTTAAGTCTTTTGCTAAAATAAAGTAAGGCATTAGTGTATTTTTATGAGATAATCAACTTTGGGTAAAGGTCAAGATGTGCCACCCCCCCCCTACCTTTCTCGGTTAATTGTATTTTTCCGTTATTGCCTTTCTTACCATACATAAAGCTGTATTTTAGGAACATTTTTAGCTAATAACCTTTTTGGAATACTAACCCTAACCCTAGCCCTAACCCTAACCCTACCCCCCACCGTAAAAGACGGAAAAACGCAACGAACCACAACTGTGTTAGGGGTAGGGTTAGGGTTAGGGTTAGTATTCCAAAAAGGTAATTAGCTAAAAATGTTCCTAAAATACAGCTTTATGTATGGTAAGAAAGGCAAAAATGGAAAAATACAATTAACCGAGAAATGCATGGGGGGTGGCACATCTTTACCTTTACCCAACTTTGATTTGCAATTGTTCTCTGCTTTGAGATAATCAATTTTGATTTGCAATTTGTTTTGGCTTTGATACTACCCCTATTTTCTTTATCTTGACACTCGGTTTTGTGTCTTTTGTTTATTTTGATTGAATAAAATAATTATTTTAATCCGTCAGTATTGTCTGATATGCACTTTTTCTTATACTCAGCACGCCATAAGGCCAAAAAAATATGTCTGTTTGGGGTTTCATCAGTTTAAAAAATAGGGTTGGTAGGTAGGCTTTTTTAAATTTTCATTTTTTGACATTTGTGTTCGGTCTATGTGTGTGAATATATTAATCCATTTGAATCACACAAAACAGAGTATACTTTTGTTCTTATGATGGGAACGTATTTATTGACTTAACTGCGTCTGTGTCTGCTCTCTCTCTCTCTCTCTCTCTCTCTCTCTCTCTCTCTCTCTCTCTCTCTCTCTCTCTCTCTCTCTCTCTCCCTCTGTCTCTCTACCACGGCTTGTTTCCGGACGAGTGGTCATTGTCGCTTATTCAACCTCTGCATAAAAAGGGAGGTTTAAACACTCCAGATAATAGTTACAGAGGAATCTCTCTCCTCAACATTTACTGTAAATTATACAGCTTTTCCTTGAATAAGCACATTTCTAAATGGATTGAGGCAGATAAAATTATTGGTGATGAAAAAGCTGGGCGTAAACAAAACTATTGCACAGCAGATTAAATTGTTTTATTTTGCATGCTATGGCTCAAAAACAACACTTAAAACATCGAAAATTATACGTAGCATTCATAGACTTTCGCAAAGCGTTTGATACTGTATGTAGAGAAAAACTTTGGTCCGTTTTATTGAAGAATGGTTTGCAAGGTAAAATATTGAAAGCTTTATAATCCATGACATAGTGGTGTAAAAGCGAGAGTGCGAGCTGCTGGGGATTTAATTGTTGTTTTTAAATGCCCCCCAAATGCTTGAAACAAGGAGAAATATACGGCTCACAAAAAGCAAGGGATATTGTGTTTTGTAAGATCACCATGGGTTCAATAACACAATTACAAGTTCTATTCAATTTGAGAACAAAAGTATGTTCGTCATTGAACATAAAATCAAAGACTAAAATTAATTTTGAAACGTCACGTGATTGCCAGAGAAGACGGACATCAATGGGTGCAATGTCCAAAAGTCACAAAAATAGTCATAAAGCAGTTGAAAATGTGTTGGACCACAGTTTCTATTTTGTTACAAAATGGACATTTGTTTGGCTTTTCGTTGTACCTGTTATTAATATTGAAATCACATAGTCCTAACAAAACCTTGAAAGAGCATAACGAAATTTACTAATTGTTATAACTGAAAGATATTTTTCTGTTTGAAATACAGATTTAAAAGATCTATGCGCATTAAATCGATCACTTTCATAAAGTTTTGCATTCCAATCTAGCATATAGCAATCCAACATTCGTTGCTTTAGTTCTTTCAAAAACATGAATTCATTTCCAACCCCTCCATTTATCCAAACCTCTGAAAAACAAAAAATATCAAAACATTTTTAATAGAATATGACCAGTTATGATAATGGAAATGACCACGTGAGAACTCGGAAATCTTCTTCAAAATCATTAGGTGAGCCTGTTTTGGGAATCTGTCAATAGACATATTTTGAAGTTTAAACCAGTATTTAATAAACTTGAGGGTGCTGTCAATACACAAAGGATATCGACTGGCTTCACCATAAATCAGTATATACGTCCTGGGGTCTCGTTGGATAAAAACTCCCGATCTCATGAAAAAGAATAAATGCAATATCAAACTGCAAAGTCCTAATAACTGATAGTATACCGATCTCCAAGAGAAGCAAAGAAGGCTGCCAAGCGTGGGATATAATATCATAACTTCACATAGCATTATTATCATTTGCGTATAATTAGCCCGTAGGCTTAGTGTGAATGCACGTGAGCACAAGGTGTAAGAATACACTGATGCCAAGAAACTTGACGTCACAGTTATTTATCTTCACATAACATTATTATCATTACCATATCATTACCGTCTTGTCAACGTGTGCTGTACCTATCAAAGCTGGACCCATAATTTGACAGCCTGTGGTGCTACCCCAAGGATTCATTCAGCGCCGACGACAAATTCTGGTACACAAACACGTAGTGGGGATGAACACTCAAGAAGATTCATGGCTCGACTGAGTCAGCAGTGCCAGTTCTCACAGATCTACACAATCCACTCTGTGCTTGCCACTGGAGCTACTGTGCTTAATCAAAGCCACTACACACCCACACAAATAATGGCAATAACTGGACATATAATTTAATCCGTCTCTTCCAACACACATCATCTTCGCAAAAGATGAAGATGGGGAGCACATAATTAAATTATGCACAACAGTCGATGGAACGTCTAGCCTTGGATCTAGGCCTAGGCTTACTGAACTCGACCTACTGACACGCGTTTTGACGTCTTAATTTAGCAACACAGAAAAGCAACCCATGGTCATCAAGGGAGAGTCCATGTTGATAATGAAGGCGTTGTACTGTCGCAAAAACAGTTGAACTTCTTCTTCAGTCTGGAAAATAAGCCGACTGTCCATACCTCTGTTTCAAATCTTTGTTTTTTCTGGGTCTTTGATCATCAGCATCTCAAAGAATTGACGTTCTTGTTGATGCTGACTACCCTCTTTTTTACGTTTTGTTGAAATTGGATTCGCTTTCATTAACTGTTTACGTTTTATTCTGTCTGGATACGTAGCAGACGCCACATTTGTTGGTGTTTACACACGTTTAAAGGAAGAACTGCAACTGTTGTTAGTGTCTCAGTTCATTGTTTCTATTTGTGTTTATCTTCATACGTTACATTTTGTCACCACATCTTATGAAATATATTTGTGTTCAAATTTTCTATTTTGTGGAACTATATTCTTTGTGCAAGAATGCGTGTTACAATGTGTGTGCTGCGACGATTGTGAAAATGGATGTTTCTTCGTTTCTCTACATGTCTGAGCGTGTTTCTCCTGTTTCTTTTTCTTGCTTTTCTGTTGATACATATTGGTATTTATCCGTTATTAGGACTGTGCAATGGGATATTGCTTTTATCCTATCTCTCAAGCCTTAGTGTTTATTATCACACTCGGTCTTCGAATTATAGTGGTAGTGGTTCTTCTTTCTATATGTAGTGATAGCGCTACGCACCCTTCATAAGTTACACCAATCTGATTGCAGAGTGGTGAGGAAAGGGAACAGAGGGCAAAGATAGCATAGCCAAAAGCAAATCTCTGTTTTATTATTGCCACAATTAGTCTGTAGATTGGGTCATGTCCGGCTATTATATTACTAATAATGCAGGATACGTAAAAGAAACACCCTACTCCAATTATACCCCGCTAGTTAAATAAAAAAGCCTGTGACATTTAGGCTTTTTGGTTAAGCTGAGAAGAAATCAAGTGGCCTTCTACATTGGCAACACATTCATGGCTACGCATGCACTGACGTAAACGCATGACTGGCTGTTTCTTGTACAGGCTGTAATATTATGCCCTTATCTTTGTTCCCTGTCTAAACCTGTAGAACCTGTCTTTATATCTCCTTCAAAGAAGTGGCCTACACCCAGAAACTTGATTCTACTTCCTGGTGTGTGTTTTTCAGCGTAATGGTCTGTGTACATGTTAAGATTGTTCACAAAATATCTCTATTTTCCCGTCGCAACCCAGTGTTAGGACACTCATAAAGGTCTGTGTACACGTTAGCATTATTCACGAAATATTTCTATTTCCCCATGGCAACACAGTGATAGCCCACTCTTAATATGACTTACAGCTCACTGTGTTGCCATGGGGAAATAGCAATATCTTGTGAATTGTGTTAACGTGTACACAGACCTTAATATGACATATGACTCACTGTGTTGCCATGGGGAAATAGTGATATTGTGTGAATATTTTTAAAGTTTACACAAACCTGAACGAGTAATAATAATTATCATTTTACTGGGATTCACGTCAACTTAACTTAACAAAACTTTGTTTTAAATCTCTTATAAGAACACAGTCATACTTGACAACACCCATGATTTCAACGATTAAAACGTAATAATCGTATGACAATACTAACCCAAACCATGGTTAAATGCAAAACAATACAACATACAAGTGTACATGTCCACATACAATATGCAAATGCAACTGTTATACAGAAATTCACGTCTTAGACATACAGTGCAATATTTAAGACATCATGGAAGTTTAAGACAGATAATTGGTAGTAGTAGTAGTAGTAGAAGTAGTAGTAGTAGTAGTAGTAGTAGTAGTAGTAGTAGTAGTAGTAGTAGTAGTAGTAGTAGTAGTAGTAGTAGTAGAGCACTCCATTTCATTTTCAGCACCCTCAGTTTGGAATTCCTTGCCATGTGAAATTCGTCATCCAGTCTTTACAATCTTTTAAAACAGCTCTCAAAACCTACCTCTTCAAACTGCACAACAACCTTTAGGTCATATTACTTTTATTCCCGCCTCACTGTGTGTTGGCTGTCTATGTCAGCTCATTCTTTTAAAAAAATGTTAGTTAGAGAGAGAGAGAGAGAGAGAGAGAGAGAGAGAGAGAGAGAGAGAGAGAGAGAGAGAGAGAGAATTATGTAGCTTTATTCAACACTTGTATCATGTTCATGTGTTATGTTGTTGGGTGGGGGTGTAGTGGTGGTGCTGGGGGGGGGGTGTGGGGGGGGGGGCGTGAGCGTGTGTGTGCGTGGGTGCGTGTGTGTGTGTGCGTGTGTGTATGTGTGTGTGCGTGCGTGCGTGTGCGCGCGCGCGTGTGTGTGCGCGCGCGCTCGTGTTTGTGTGTGTGTGTGTGTGTGTGTGCATATTTGCGCTTGTGTGAGCGATCATGTCCTTGAACGTCTTGTTTTTGAAAAAAAATTTATGCGCGTAGACATCCTCATTGGGTGGAGAAGTGTGTTATATAAATGCTTCACTACCACTCCTAGTAGTAGTAGTAGTAGTAGTAGTAGTAGTAGTAGTAGTAGTAGTAGTAGTAGTAGTAGTAGTAGTAGAGGGAGGAGGAGGAGGAGGAGGAGGAGGAGGAGGAGGAGGAGGAGGAGGAGGAGGAGGGAGGAGGGAGAAGGAGGAGGAGGAGAACTAGGAGGAGGAGGAGGAGTGAGTGGTAGTAGGAGTAGTAGTAGTAGTAGTAGTAGTAGTAGTAGTAGTAGTAGTAGTAGTAGTAGTAGTAGTAGTAGGGGAAGACGGGGTAAAAAGCGCATGGGCGGGTAAGAAGCCCACCTCAATTATCTCATGAAATAAAGAAAAATTCAGTCAAATTTGCCCATGAGACGAATGCTAGACATTAACGCTCGTCTCATGGGCAAAACGAGACTGAAATTTGCTTCATTTCATGAGATAATTGGGGTGGGCTTCTTACGCGCCCATGCGCTTTTTACCCCGTCTTCCCCTAGTAGTAGTAGTAGTAGTAGTAGTAGTAGTAGTAGTAGTAGTAGTAGTAGTAGTAGTAGTAGTAGTAGTAGTAGTAAACTATATGTATATGTATACGTGCATTTATACTAGGAATAAAAAAACCCACAAACATCAGAGGTACATACATGACACATGTACAAACACTCACGCGTGCACATATGCTCATAAGCACGTCAACACTCTCCCACTCAACCACCACGCTCTCAATCACGCTCATATGCTTCCAAGAACACACACACACACGCGCGCGCGCGCACCGCGCGCGCACATGCACACGCACACGCACACGCACGCGCGCACACGCACGCGCACATGCACGCGCACATGCACGCGCACACGCACACACACACGCACATACACACACGCGCGCGCGCGGGCACACGCAGACGCACACACACACACATTTTCAGATAAGATTAAATATGGTGTGCTTTTTAATAAAACAAAACACAAATAATGTATTTGTTCCTAAAAAGATTGACACCGGAGTGAAACTGTTCCAATCAATCACTCAATCAATCAATCAAATAATTTATTATGTCCTCAAGTACAAATTGATAGCGACAAAATAAACCCGCGCATGAAAAAAAAATGCAAACACTCTCATGCCAAATCTCTTATATTTAATATATCAAACTATGTCTATCCCCCCCCCCCCCCCCCCCCCCCTCTTATGACAGTTCTAACACTTATTTATTGCCTCACTATGGATCTGAACACAACTGTATTTATCACCCGCCTACCCCCTTCACTCAGAACGTTATACGCAGTGAAGTAATCCTTCAGAAATATAACACTTTAGTAATCTTTATATCAAATTGAGGCAACATCACACAAGCCACCCCCACCTCACCCCCCACCCCTCCCCGCCACACACACACCCAACCACTACACTGTGACCAACATATATGATTACATTGCATATAGGTTAAAAAGAATACACACATCTGTAAGATCATCATAAAACAAACATAAAACAAACATACTGTAGCCACACACACACACACACATACACACACGCGCGCGCGCGCGCGCACACACACACACACACACACACACACACACACACACACACACACACACACACACACACACACACACACACACACACACACACGTGTGTGTGTAAAACAGAAGAACAGGACTAAACACAATAAAATACACACCCACGTTCCCACCCACAGCACATGTGCACACATACACACCCACACCCACACCCACACGCACACACGCACATTCATAAACACAGAGAGAGAGAGAGAGAGAGAGAGAGAGAGAGAGAGAGAGAGAGAGAGAGAGAGAGAGAGAGAGAGAGAGAGAGAGAGATTGGATCAAGCAGGGTGACGGTGCCGTTCACAGGGCAGCGTTGCAGAGGCACACATCGGTTGGCAGAAAGGATTTCTGCAGACTCGCCTTGAAACAACGCAGGCGGCGAGAGCTGTTGTTATGACACATTTTGTCGCCGATCACATTTTGTCGCTGGCGACAAAATGTGACGTACTACAAGTCACATTTTGTCGCCAAAAATCACATTTTGTCGCCGGCGTCAAAATGTGACAAAATGCACACCTCCGAAAATGTGCCTTGTAGGAAATCACATTTTGTCGTCACAACTCTTGGCTTTTGTTAGTTTGTCAACGTGTTTGGGGTGTTATTTTGGCCTATTTTGACTGTTTGACTGCAAATAATAATAAATAATAATAATGGTTATTTATAGAGCGCTTAACTCCCTTTGCAGGGTGCTCAAAGCGCTGGACAAAGGCCTAAACACTAACATACAGATAAACACCAAGCCAAGAATAATCAACATGAAGACATCAAATGAGTGTATTAGGAGTTCAAATGAACAATTTTTGATGTGGTTGACCAGTGGTCAGTGTCACTTGATGTGGTTGACCAGTGGTCAGTGTTGCTGACCAGTGGTCACATTGGCCTATTTTCACTGTTTGTCTGTAAATTAGTGTATTAGGAGTTCAAATGAACAATTTTTTATGTTGTTGACCAGTGGTCAGTGACACTGAGCAGTGGTCATTTTGGCCTATTTTCACTATTTGATCGCAAATTAGTGTATTAGGAGTTCAAATGAACAATTTTTTTATGTTGTTGACCAGTGGTCAGTGACACTGAGCAGTGGTCATTTTGGCCTATTTTCACTCTTTGATCGCAAATTAGTGTATTAAGAGTTCAAATGAACAAGGTTTGATGTGGTTGACCAGTGGTCAGTAGTGGTCAGTAACACTGACCACTGGTCAACCACATCAAAAACTGTAGGCCAAAGTGACCACTGGTCAACCACATCAAAAATTTGTTCATTTGAACTCCTAATCTCCTAATACACTAATTTGCAAACTGGTCAGTTACACTGGCCACTGGTCAACCATATCAAACATTGTTCATTTGAACTCCTAATACACTAATTTGCGATCAAATAGTGAAAATAAGCCAAAATGACCACTGCTCAGTGTCACTGACCACTGGTCAACAACATACAAACTTGTTCATTTGAACTCCTAATACACTAATTTGCAGTCAAACAGTGAAAATAGGCTAATGTGACCACTGGTCAGTGACACTGACCACTGGTCAACCACATCAAGTGACACTGATCACTGGTCAACCACATCAAAAATGGTTCATTTGAACTCCTAATACACTAATTTGCAGTCAAACAGTCAAAATAGGCCAAAATGACCACTGGTCAACCACATCAAAAATCGTTTTGCTTGTTTGCGTGCAGAGAGCGAGCGAGCGAGCGAGAGAGAGAGAGAGAGAGAGAGAGAGAGAGAGAGAGAGAGAGAGAGAGAGAGAGAGAGAGAGAGAGAGAGAGAGAGAGAGAGAGAGAGAGAGAGAGAGAGAGAGAAGAAAAAGAAACATTCCACAGATTTACCCTTCTAACGTACAGAAGTTGAAAAAGTGATCGGCGACAAAATGTGACTTGTAGTACGTCACATTTTGTCGCCGGTGTCAAAATGTGATCGGCGACAAAATGTGACTTGTAGGACGTCACATTTTGTCGCCGGCGACAAAAGGTGATCGGCGACAAAATGTGTCATAACAGCTGTCCCTGTTCCTGCCTCTAAATAACGTTCTTATAATTATTTTGGTGTCCAATTACACTTGTCAGAAACCAGTTCTTAACATTTGCTAAAGCCGTGCTAAAGCTCCTGTTAATCGATCCTCGTTTTATATACTTAGCTAGGATCTTTGGTAGAATAAAGGCATATGGGGAATATCTATTTACTATTTTTGAGAAGCCTATTACGTCGCAGTATATTTAGCATGTCATGTGGACAAAAACTGACAAGACTTTAAAAAAGAATCACAATCGAACGTGGGGCATAACATCTGAGAGTGTCACCAAGAGATAGAAAAAGGAATAAGGCAAACATTGAATTTTCCTTATCAAAGACAGTTTAATCTTTGTGTAGGCAATATTACAAGATTTCAAAATAATAAAACTTTGTAACTGACATTTAATAATTGGTGTCGTTATGGTTTGATTTTTTTAATTGGTAGAAAAAAACGTTACTGTAACTGGCAGTGCGATATGTTTCGATTTTTTTTTAGAGAAGAGTTACAATTTTACACAAGATGTATTATTTTAGAGGAATGAAACAATCAACTGCAAATGTATTTCCTTTTTTTTAAATAGCCAATTGTTCGTCATAATTTTGTATGTTGGTGGTGTATAATGAACAAAATTTAAGGACCACTTTATCACTCTGTAAAAAAACCGAAAGATGACTGAAAAAATCATAAAATAGTGATGTAGTTGCTTATCAACAAAATAATCATCCTTCCCTGCGTTCATTTGTTCGGAATTTTAAATTCTAGCATATACATGATTGAAATGAATATATGTAAAACATTTAGTTGGTTGAACTACCTTTGCTTTGTAGGCTTGTAAAGAAACGATCCTTGACTTCTGTTGTGCAGCATACCTACAGTGGAAAGGTTACCTGAAGTGCAGTGACCACTGTGTGAGCAGTGCAGAGAGCAGTGATGTTGGTGACCATGGGTCACACTACTACTGCAACACTTCTCCTGGGCTGGGCAGCAGTCATCACCTTTACTCAGGCTGATGGTAATGTAGTCTTTTTCTTCATAGACACTTATTTTAGGAGTTGGTGATGTGCTTATGTTTTGTCAACACTTGGTCTTCTGATGAAAATGTATCCAAACTGCAGAACATTCAAAGCCATTCAGCCAGGCTTCTCTAAAGAAACTCGTGGTAGGAGACTGCTACAGATTTCTGCATCAAAGCAAGAATGAAACACATAGGTGGTACTTTGCTTCAGTGTCTCTGTTTCTCTAGTCTCGTCCATCACTGCCTACTAACTTTCTGGAACAATACGATCCCAATACTCCTATCTGTTTTCCAAGGCACATACAGAAAGTCCCGAGGTAAAAGGTCTTTCTGTCTTTGGATCTACAACATGGAATTTCCTGGAACTGATTGCTGGCTTTTATCATTGGTTGATATTAGCCTGTTTTAGGGATCAACAGTAAAATGAGGGCTTCATAATGGAAAATCGTGGTACGGCGTAGTCTTGCGTGGAAGAATATTTAGGCCGTAGGCCACCCTACAATCCTGCACCCCCTGAGGGATTTTTAGACATATACTGCATAAAATCCTAGCCCCTAAATCTGTTTGCCTTTGATCATCAGCTAGGTGTTGATATTACAAGGGCACAGAGTTATGGAACTCCGAAACGATGTTCGTCAATAAGTGCACGACGCAAAACCTCTAGTCCGGAGGCCACCCTATCCACCCCTTCCCATCCCCCACCCCGGGATTTTATGAGACCTATACTCATGGAAATCACAGCCTCTGAACTATCAAAAACAAGCATCTCAGTTATGATTATCAAAACTATCTGTGCACATACAGAATTGTCTCTAAATCATACTTGTCTCTAAATCATAGTGTGTACGAATATAACAGACCATGATGGATGTGAAACTCCTGTAACGTTTCAAGCTACAAGCGCACTAAGGCAACAAGAAAAAAGTGTGTGTGGGGTGGGGGGGGGGGGGGGGGGTCATTGTGAAAGACACAAGTCTGATGCAAAAATAACGATATTAATTGATACATATTTTATTAGTCTCAAGGGAGGCAGACACTCGTGTAGAGACATTATGCAAGAACAGTCTGAGATTCGTTCTCAGATTCCTTTTTTGTGGTTATAGAAAATTCTATAATAATTTTTAACATGCTGAAATAGTTAATGAGAAAGGTACCTATGGGTCAGAGAGAGGGGTAGGCAACGCGTTGTAATATGCACTGGAAGTATGTACCATGGTCAGCGAGCATCTTACAACTATGCACACATTTCGATGGGTGTTTCTTTGATTTTTGCAGTGAGGGATCCACAGAAGGCATTGCTCTGCCATCTTTTGTGATCTCTTGAATAATTAGTTCATGAAGGATGCATGTTGTCCCAAAACTAGAGGGTGTTTCTTCTTTATCAAAATTGCCCCATCACAGATTGTTGACTATGTGTGTTTCTGTACTGAGTTTTTCTCCATGGTTCCTCTGCATAAAACTCTCTCCAACTCCAGAACAAAAGTGTAAGAGCATGTTCAGCTGCAGTCAAGTTTTGAGCATGGGCTCATAAATCTCATTTATTTTCCTGTAATATCATGACAAAATGAGGGCGAAACAAGACATGTCGAAAAAATCATTCACGTTAACTTTCGGGCGAAACGGAAACAGAAAGAAAAAGGAACAGGACAAAATGGGCCAGGGCGAAACAACAACAACAACAACATACAGTATTTATACGCGCTGAATCTTGATAGAAATCAAATCAAAGCGCACACACACGTTAGCATTCAAAGCGCATTCAAACACAAACGCAATACAACGCGAACACACACAGATAACATAAATGGAATATAGCAGAAACAGACCTAATGGCAAGAGAGAGAAGATAAAGAGAGAGGAGCGAAACAGGATGTCCCTGGACCCGGGGGGGGGGGGGGTTCACACACACACACACACACACACACACACACACACACACACACACACACACACCTTCCTCCCTTTTTGACTTCCTCATCTGTCCTTAATACAACTTTATCAATTCAATTCAATTCAATCATTTTATTGTCTTCACAAAAAGCACAGAAATTCACTGCCTGGCATGCACATTTTATAAATAATAATAAGACACGACACAAGTAATGTTTATGAAGACAACTTAAACTAGATGGCTCAATAAATATTTGTCTTTAAGTTAAACCGTAGCTAACGGCGCATACAAATTAAATGGTTACACAACTGAAATATAGCTAAGCCCCGTAAACGAGCAAAGCAATCTAAGAATAACACAAAAAGAATGGAGTGATTATGTCTCTCCGTTAAAAAGTTATGATTTTTGTAATAATTTATTTTGTTCACAAATCTTGTAATGCGATTTTTTCCAACTTTGACATCCCATAATTTCTACATTAAGAGAATACCAGGGCCACTCATTTTAGGAGCTGTTATTGTGGTGCTGTGCTAAGAGAAAAATAATGTTTCACAATAATGTTCAACTTAATATTGAAATGCTGATGGCCCAAACTTGGTCGAAATTGCAAAATGTAAAATGTTAATTTTCATGATCTACAATTTTTAGCACTCCATCCAGTACACTTTCCAGTCATTCAATGGTTTGAAACTGGCTGTCTATAGTCTATATGTCATAGAGATATCGCCTTTTTTTTCTCATGTATACGAATGCCACAGTTTTGTTACAATGATAAGCTGAAGGTACAACTACAAGAATATTGCGATTTGAAGGGTGGACAATCACAATATACTATGTGGAGACTTTAAACTGCTATAACGTTTCATCTAATGTACAGATTATCTTACAATTTTGAATGCAGGTTCAGAAAGTATTAGACTTTAAAAAAAGCATTTGGTTTTACATGTTTGGCTCACTTGTGCAAACAATGTGGCTGTTTGTTCTCATAACCGTCACTTTCTCTATAAATTATATGTGTGTGTGACTGTTAGACCTGCAATTCATGAACCAGTCGACATAATCATTTCAAATTTTGTGTGCTGGTGTAAAATGAAACATGGAGGATCCCATGGAAAAAATATTACCATGATGACCTTGACCTTGAATTTTGACCTTGAAAACCGAAATTTCTTCTTTAAGCTATATATTTAGTGTTTGAGCTGTATCTTGTGAACCGGAGGACAGAGTAGCTTCAAATTTTGTGTGGTTGGGTATCACGTTGCATGAATAGTCCTGAAGAAAATAGTATAGCAGTGCTGACCTTGACCTTGAAGGTTGACCTTGAAAACCAAACTTTTTCTTGAGGCTATATATATCACATTGTTAGACTTAAAACATTCAAACTTGGTGTGTGAGTGCATTGGCTTATGGTAATTAAAAAAATCGGGTACCAATGAAGTTCAAGGTCAAGGACAAGGACATATACCTCAGCTGTTTCAATTAAGTGTTTTGCCAGTGTCTTTCACATTATTACAAATACAGGTTTGAGAGTTAGTAAGCTGGTAACTGGACCAAGGCCATGAGTGGTGTAAAGCAATTGATTATCTTAATTACCTTGACCTTGACTTTTGAAAATCTCTTTTTAGCATGGCTATACTTCGAACGCCATTGGGTTTACACCCACATAACCAGATTTATTCTTCATAACCATGATGTAAGTAATGCAGTAAAAGACATTTGAAGCCACTTGACATTGAACTTGACATTAGACCATGAGGCTGCAATATTGGGTTTTACACCCATATAACTATATCTTGATCAGCATGACCTAAGGGATACAACGGAGGACTTTGAAGCCACTTGACCTTGACTTAACATTTGACCTTCAGGCTATTAAATGAAAACAAGTTGTATATTGCGAACAACTTAAACAATTCTACAGTGACAATAAGAGTCAGTGACTCTTCTTTGAAAACCGTTGACTGCACACCCCTATGACCATATTATGTCCATTATCAACAGCATAAGGGCTAAGCAGCCCTCTCTTTCCAGTTGTCATTGTTTGAAACCCATGTGTGTGTTTTTTATCAGCATGGCACAAGGAAGGTAAAGGGGGCCTTTTAAATCTCCAGAGCAATCTCTGCCAGGAAAGAAATCCCTCAAAGTGAGCGGTACTAGACAATTATATTTAT
The DNA here is from genome assembly GCA_017654935.2 of Phymorhynchus buccinoides. Classification (NCBI taxonomy): domain Eukaryota; kingdom Metazoa; phylum Mollusca; class Gastropoda; order Neogastropoda; family Raphitomidae; genus Phymorhynchus; species Phymorhynchus buccinoides. The sequence continues at coordinate 14,353,366 of CM065696.1, forward strand.
ACAAATCTTATCAGTTACAGTCCCCAAATATGTTCAGTCAGTTAACATGATTAAGGTTATGTGGAATGTTAAGTTTTCTTGAACTTGATAAACATATTAAATTTGAACAGAACCACTGCAAAATTTGACGAATGATATATCACTTGGAGCTGATATAAGATACTGAGCTAACTATATCTATATAAGATACTGAGCTAACTATATCTTTGCCCAATATTGACTTTGATCATGTGACCTATACACTTATAAATGACCATATACTTCTGAGACAAATGCTAAAAGCGGTAAGAGTTGTCATGTTTCAAGTGTTATCATTGGAGTACGAAAACAGGTGGTGGCTATAAATGGTTCTGTGTCGTCGCCCAAACTGACTGAGTATGGTGTCACTCAGGGCTCTGTTCTAGGACCTTTACACTCATGGCACACACACTTTATTTAGATTATATATACATTTCACTAACATTCTTTGAAACGTTTCATTGAAATACACACATTGCAATACGACCAGAAATCTCATCAAATGAAAAATAATAGCAGTAGCCTACTTCTGCCAAGCACGAGTTCTTGCTAGGCCTTCAGTGCAAGTAGATCTAGTTTCGCTTTGACAATCGTTCAGGCAACACAAACTCTCGTCTGTTCTCTCGTCTTGTCTAGGCTAGACTATTGTAACTCTCTGTTATTTGGTTGCCCGCAGTCCTCAATCCAGAAACTTCAGAAAGTTCAGAATGCAGCTGCAAGATTGATTTTCAAAGCAAAAAAGACACAGAATATCACCCCGCTACTTCACACTCTTCACTGGCTTCCAATTTCTGCTCGAATTCAGTACAAGGTCGCATGCCTCACCTTCAACTCTATTAATGGAACTGCCCCTCAGTATCTCACTGACATTGTACAAACCTACACTCCCACCCGACATCTCAGATCTTCCTCCGACTCATGCCTGCTCTCCACTCCCCGTATTAAAACTAAATCCTTTGGTGAATCTTCTTTCTCGTACTCTGCTCCCTCGGTCTGGAATAGCTTACCACACAGTGTTCGCCACTCTTCCTCTGTCCAGTCTTTCAAAACTTCTCTGAAAACTCATCTTTTTGAAACCTCATACTCTCAGTCTCTCACCTCTAATCCATGTAGTCCTTGATTATATTAATCTGCAGTGTGTGTCAAGTCAAGTCAAGTCAAGTCAAGTCAAAATGATCTTTATTGAGGATAAAAGGAATAAGCTTAAAAGCTTTTTTACATCCTGTGTGTGTGTGTGTGTGTGTGTGTGTGTGTGTGTGTGTGGTGTGTGTGTGTGTGCGTGCGTGTGCGTGTGCGTGCGTGTGCGTGCGTGCGTGTGTGGGGGGGAGGGAGAGGGGGGGAGGGAGGGCGAGAGAGATTAATACATGTATTTTGTATTAACAGTCTCACTTATTTTTAATGTTTATATTCATTGATACTTGTCTTCATGTTGATTATTCTTGGCTTGTCTTTAATGTGTATGTTTATCTGTATGTTAGTGTTTAGGCCTTTGTTCAGCGCTTTGAGCTCCCTGCAAAAGGAGTTAAGCGCTCTATAAATAACCAGTATTATTATTATTATTATTTAGAAGTTTATTCTCATTAAATTTAACAGCATGACATGATATTTTGTAAGCTTCAAGAACCCGTCAGTTGAAAATGGTCGATTTTTGCTACGAAGTAAATTTTCCATGGCTGTCGGCCATGACGCGCGCCAGTATCTTGAATAAGACAAACATGACAGGATTCTCCCTTTTCATCAACCATCTCTCTCTCTCTTTCTGTGGCGATATTGTTGTGGCCTACCGCAATTTCATAAGCTACTATACGTCACAGCTTACCGCAAGACACCAATGACGTCAGTGTCACTTTGCGTCACTGTAACACACTGAGCTATGACATAATCTAAATATCATTCTATGCATTTTGTTGAAGGGGTTTTGAGTAAATACATTTGAAATTGTTTGTCCCCGCTTCCAGTCGGCACTTCTGGCTCAGTTTGATATCGGAAGTGTTGCAAAGATACTCCTTAATAAACAGTGAAAATATGAATGCACTCCACGAAGCCGTTTTCGAGTTATTCAAGATTGAATATTGGCTGAATTTGGCCATTGTTAGCCCATATTTCGGCCAAAATTTGGCCAATCGGCATAATATTGGATATTCAGCATGATAATAGTGTCCGTCAATTTTCCTGTAAATTTTAAGCGAAATCGGTTGAAAAGTAAAAAACAGTGAAAGTAGGTCAACCAAATTTACATATATTTGAATAACTTCCAAAGTGTAAACATATCGTCAACAAACTCCTTTCAGACCTGGGCACATAAGGGCTACAATATCCAATAGTTAGTTTTGTGACGTCACTTCCGGTTTTGGCTAATCCGTGAACCAAATAAAAGCTGCCTGACCATAGGTGTGGCACTTCCGGTTCGGACTTCCGTTTGGGTTTTATGCCGAAAGTGTTGCCAATCTACTTTGTAGTAAATTCTGAAAACATAAACGAAATCCGTGCAGCCGTTTTTGAGATATTCAAGATTGAAATTTCGCCGAGTTTGCAGGGGTTTTCGGCCATATTTTGCCCACAATTCGGCGAAATCATTTAGTATTTGAAATGTCACATACCCATAAGGTCCTGCAACTTTTCTGAAAATTTCAGCCTAATCCGACAAAAAACGGGGAAGAAAAAGAAGAAGAAGGACAAAAAAAGAATTATCACGAATGCAATACATTCTCCTTTA
>CM065696.1:14358599-14368599 GCA_017654935.2 Phymorhynchus buccinoides
ATTGGGGCGTGCACAGAAAGTATAACTATGACTACAATCCACCTTACACGTCTTTTTCTTCGGGTACGACTGTTCATCTAGGATCTATAGAGCAAAAGCATAAAAACGCGTGGACTACATTTATTCTTGATACTTCCGAAGGACTGACAAAGGCGGGAATAGAACGAGTAAATGATTCTATTCGTACTTATGTGTGGTGTTGGCTGGGATCTCAAGCGCAAGTGAGGTCGGAAATAATGGATCCTTCAACTGGATTTGATGCACAAAAACAGTATTTAGCTAATTTAGAAGATGCCATCAATTCTACAGTTGACCTCCCAGCAAGTATAAAAAGGTATCAAGACGTTTTAAGATTCGCAAGATCGAAGGTAGACTTTGCTGTCGGTAGTGGATTATATGCTGCCCTCTGATCTCAGACTTCAAATAGGAACAATTGTAAACTATAACAACGAAATCCTTATAGCCGGAAATAATCAAGCAGTTGGTAAAAACAAAGAAATGAATTCTACAACACCATCGATTATACAAAGAACACACTATCCAATCCCTGACAGTCAAAAAAAGAATATGAATTCAACGAACTTAACGAACTTAACTGACAGTCATGAAAACGAAAAAACAGCACTAGTTATTTTTTTAACTGCGGCTGGTCTAGTTTATTTTAATTTTACTAAAGAGTAATCCTACAACTAAAACTATTAATGCCCATAAGTGTTCAGCCATAAAACCGACTACTTTGCTTGCAGTAGAAAAAAAGCCAACTAACAATTCCACCTAATATACCGGGTAGTACATCTAGAGCTTTTTCTCCTAATTTTTTTAATAGATTCGCTAAATGTTCCAGTTGTTTTTTAATCCAATTCGTATCTTTTGATGGTGAAGGCGGTGAAGGTGGAGAAGGTAATTGACCACCACCACTGCCGCCTGTTCCTGTTAAAGCAAACACTAAAGTAGAGATTGGAAACCCTAAAGCCATCATAACGCTCGCAATCGTGACTCCTTGCTCTCTACATAAAGTTCTTATTCTTTCTGCTAGCGTCGTGTTTTCGTATAACATTATTTGGATGGTTTCTTTTATTCTATTAACTTGTGTACGTAATTGTTCACGGTTAGTTGACAGTACTTCTAGTCTTGCTGCTCTCTCTTGTTGAAGATCATCTAGTCTTTGTTGGATTCTGTCTTTCACGTCTTGTTCTAGGTTGTTGTCATCTGCTTCAGTCAACTTTTGTTTTTCTTTGACAATGTGAGAATCCAGTTCGCTCAACTTTGCTAGATTATTTGTTAACTCGCCTCTGGTAGATTGTAATGATTTGTTGAGCGCCATTAGTTCCGTCAAAGGTAATGGTGAATCATGCAATGTTTTTAATTGGGTTTCTTCATCTTCTGAAATCATAAAACTAGTTTCCATTTCTATTATTTGGTCCGCAGTTGCGCTTAAGTCTCTAAGAGGAAACGATTGAAGTTGGGAATCAGTAGGTAGTGTTTGTAATGTTTTTTGAAGTGTAGAAACAGCTTTTGTTCTTTGGTCTGGTTCGATGTTAAATCGTTTTTGATCGCTAACACTGAGCCTTTGACGAACTGTACTCTTTTTTAAAAACTTTGAGGAGTCTGGTTTAGTTGTAAGTTGGGCCAGTTGACCATCGTTTTTCTTCGCAAATAAATGGTTGTCTTTTAATTCGAAGTCATTAGAATCAAAGCCTTCAGGCGGTTCTTGTCCTATACTTTCATAAAACGATCTTACTTTACCTTCCATTAGTTCACGTCTTAAAGTTGATTGATGACGAGACGAAGTAGCTTCACTCATGTCATCTCCAGGATCAAAAACATCATAATCGTGGTCTGCTTCTATTCCAGCCATGTTTGTATTATAATTATGTTTTTATTTTATTTTTAAAAACAAAAGAGATGTCACAATCATACGGAACAATTCTTGATCCATATAGACGGTTAAAAGAACCACTCGGTGTTAAAGGAACCAGGCAGAGTATTGTTGTAAGTAATAATCCTTCAACTATCGATCAAAGACAAATATTGTCCTAGTCTGGGATCTAATGAAGTAATTGTGCCAGGTACCGCACGTCTTGCTTTTAGAATACAACTGGAGTCAGAGACGGATTTGAATAGAAGTATAGTTGGTAATCTTGGTAGAGCGATCGTTAGTAAGATTACTATTAAACTTGAAGGGAGAGAGGTAATGTCTTTAGATAACGCAGATGTCTTTTTGATTTATAGTGATTTATGGCTCACAGAAAATGAAAGAAAAGATAGGATTTATCAGGGAATACAAGGAGATAATGGTCTTAGACATAGAATAGATGCTGGAGACAAAAAAGTTGACAATCAAGATGAGTTGGTTGCGCAAGTTTATGGTAATCGATTTTATATACCTCTTGATTTCGAGCTATTAAACACGCACTCCCCGTATTATCAGGGTGCTTTACAAGATAGGCTTATGTATGAATTAACTTTTAATGATTACAGTCGTGTTATCAGATCAGCGGCAGATACTGATGCAAAATATAGTATTCCAGACATAACATTAGAATTTAATGTTGTTCGTCATCAAGAATTAGCTCGGTTGATTTCACAACAATATCAGACAAGATTAGCAAAATACTACAACAGAATTTTAAATCACATTAAAATACCTAAAAACAAATCAGACACAATTTGGAACATCGATTTGAATGTATCTGCAAGGTCATTGAAAGGGATTTTGTTGCTGTTTGAGGAGTCCAAAAAAACCTTTAACAGATTAAGCGAGATGTTTTATAATCCTAAAATAACTAAACTAACATGCACGATTGAAGGACAACCGAACCAGCCGCCGTGGTGTAGTGGTTAGCGTCGCGGACTACTGGCTGGGAGGTTTTGGGTTCGAATCCCATCAGAGGCGAGGTTTTTTTCGGTCCTGGACCGACTCCTACCCAGAGTGAGTGGCTGTGGGCTCAATGGGAAGACTGAAACCACACAGTCGAGTTTCATCCGCTTAACGGATGCGATTCTGAGAGTGTTGCTCTAATAGAGCATTTGCCACGCGCCGGTGACCTTGAATTTCACTGAGTTGAATTTAGAGAGCTGAATTAGAGAGGTCAGTGCAACTCGGGCAGAACGAGCTCGGGCAAATTAGTAGTCTAGTATAGTGAACGAACACTCGTGGCAAACGCCCTATTGCAAGACCAGCACTGCAGGTGTCTGTAGTTCTCGGGCCTGGTTAACGCCGGGATATCATTATGAAAGGAAGCGTAGAATACAGCCCTGCCATGCAGTCTCAGACCGATACGGAACTCCATAGCATCAGCATCATCGTTATCGTCGGCCTCATTTTCCATCAATCATAAAATTTAAAAAATGTCTCAAATTCTGTGGCTTTGCATGCCCTGCTCTCGTGGTGACCTCAGTTTCGGTTTCCAATCCAGTCTGTGCCTTGGTGCGTTCGGGTCAAAGTCATGGAGATCAGTGTGTTCTGGGGAGCTTTCGGTGGACGGTCATGGTGGCGCCCTCGGAGGAGGACCTCACTCACGCTGGCTCCGCGACTAAGAGAATAGTGTCGTCAGTAGGGGACTTACTTAGTAGGTGGTGTCCTGAACAGGCTCCACTGAACTCCACCGAAGTGACTCAGCAGAAGTGCAGTGTCTCCTCGGTTGGTTGCCTCATGACGGCCTAACATAGATTCGCTCCCCTTGGACTGCTGGTCTCGGTTTCTGCGACTTGAGCAAACCCGGGTGTAGCTGCGAATTGGGATTCGGAACGAGCGGCGTGGGAGCAACGCCACTGTACAGCCCAGAAGATGGGACAGCAAAAAAAAAACACAAAAAAACATGCACGATTGAAGGACAAACGAATCAGTTGTTTGCAAGCGGTCTTTTACCGTATCAGCATTTTGATGAAATACGAAAGCTGTTGGGTGGGGGTGGACGACAAAGAGATCCGGTGGCTGATCTTGTTTGGAAAGACCTCCATCTTCATGATGTCAGACTTGAAGATTATTTATATTCGAAGTATGCTATGTGGCTCGATCTTAGAACAACAGAAGACAACAAACTACATGGCAGTGGAAGAACAGTTGGTGATGGGTCAGGAGGAATAAACATTCAAATCCACAAAGAAGCAGAAGAGAATAAGCAAATATTTATTTATGTATATTTAGTGTGTGATGCTCAGCTGAACATTGAAGACAACAGATTAAAAGATATCGTGTATTAAAATAATGGATTTGAAGACTAATTTAAATTTTCTTACAAAAGAACCTCATTGCGGTTTATTTTGTGGAATGACAGGCTGCGGAAAAACAATATTCGCTTTAGATTTAATACAAACGGTTTATCGTAATCACTTTGAACACATAGTAATATTCTGCACGACTTTAGAATACAACAAATCTTATAAAGAAAGAAAGTTTATTTGGACAGATGACGAAATCTATTTAGTCAATCCAAGTGATAAACTAAGCGAATGTTTAGAGTATTTTTATAAACTGTTTAAAGGAACATCAACTTTATTTATTATTGATGATTGCTCGGCTGAAAGAGACATTGTTAAAAAAAAAGAAATAGTTTAGCAAAACTAGCATTCAGTGGTCGGCATGCAGGAATTAGCGTATGGATTTTAACGCAGAAGTGTAATTCGGTTTTAAAAGACTTTAGAGAACAGTTAAAGACGGTTGTTTTGTTTTTTACTAAAGATAAAAACAGCTTTGATGAGTGTCTTGATGAAAATGATGTTGTCGAATCAAAAGAAGAAAAAAAAAAATTAAACAAAAGCTAAAAAAAGAGAAATTTTGTAAACTAGTATTAAAAACAGATTTTCCTAGTCAGTACAAATGTTTGTAAAAAAAAAAAAAAAAAAACCTTTAAAAATAACTTTAAGAAAGCTAATTGAAAGATAGTCATACAGACGGACAAAAATCCGCAAGAAACTAACGGTATAATTCCTCTAATTGGGGTATTACCCGCAGCTGAATGTTCGGTGACTGAAACCCTATAGGAGTAATTATTCTCCTACCCTTGCAATGTTCAACACTCCTGTCCGTTAATTATGCATAACAAATTACGCATATTATGTAGGTTGGTATCTCATAAAGTTGTATGCATTCAGGTCGCTACCTAATACAAACTGTATGCATCTAAGTAACTATCTCATAAGAAGTCAATGCATTGTAGGTCATTATTTGGTTAACATAATGAGAAAAAAAGTTTTAAAAAAAGAAAAGATTTTTTGAAATGGCGGTTAAAAAAATTTTGTTAGGATTTTGTTTATAAAATGAGGATGAATAAAAGAAAAGTCCTAAGAGAACAGTATAATACCCAGTCTGGCTCGGAAAAAAATAACCCTCCATAAAGTGCGTACAACGTGCTTTGTGGGGGGTTATTTTGTTTTCTGAGCCAGACTTGGTATTATACTGTTCTCTTGCCAGGATACTGTGAAAAGGTCTATGGCCCACCCCGACCCCACCCCTTCCCCACTCACACAACATTATACACACTTTTTTTTCCTCCCTCACACACACTGTGCCCAAAGATATTATGTTTCGCATTGCTCAACCTCTTTAGTCACTGGCATGTCTACTAAGACGGCGTGACAAAGAAATATTGAACACTTGAAGGAACAGGAGTCTAATCATTAGATTTGCTGTCTACTCATTCTCTCTCTCTCTCTCTCTCTCTCTCTCTCTCTCTCTCTCTCTCTCTCTCTCTGTTTCTCTCTGTCTCTCTCTCTCTCTCTCTCTCTCTCTCTCTCTCTCTCTCTCTCTCTCTCTCTCTCTCTCTCTCTCTCTCTCTCTCTCTCTCGACTCTCTCTCTCTCTCTCGTTCACACACACACATATACACACGCTCGCTCGCTCTCTCTCTCTCTCTCTCTCTCTCTCTCTCTCTCTCTCTCTCTCTCTCTCTCTCTCTCTCTCTCTCTCTCACACACACACACACACACACACACACACACTCACACACACACACACACACACACACACACACACACACACACACACACACACACACACACACTCTCTCTCTCTCTCTCTCTCTCTCTCTCTCTCTCTCTCTCTCTGTGTCTGTCTCTGTCTCTCTCTCTGTCTGTCTGTCTGTCTGTCTGTCTGTCTGTCTGTCTGTCTGTCTCTCTCTCTCTCTCTCTCTCTCTCTCTCTCTCTCTCTCTCTCTCTCTCTCGACTCACACACGCGCGCGCGCGCACGCACACACACACATTTCTGTTTTCTTGCTTTCATGTTTTCGTGCGTGTCAAGCGCACCCCAATGTTAAAGGCCGGAGGTCTATTGTTGATCATTGTAATCCTAGTTTCGTTTTGTAAGGGTATGTGTGTTCCGTTCCGTCTTTTTTTTCTTTTTCCTTTTTAACCCTCCATGATCCACTGTCCCCGCCTTTCTTTTCATTTTCTTTTCTTCTTTTTTAATGATTTTTGTTTGGGTTTTTTTGAGGCGGCTCATCTTTTTCTTTTTTTTTCCAACATATTCTCTCTCTCTGTCCCCCTCCCTCTCTCTCTCTCCCTCTCTCTCTTACATTTTTACGTGTGTGAACTATTACAATGGACATTATTTTGTGGCGAATGTTTAGTGTTATTTTTGATACAAAAATGTCGGGGTTTCTGTCTGACCTAGTGTGTGGTGTATTGACTCATTCATTCCGTTTGCTGTGCTGTTTATGAATGGGAGTGCGTGTGTCGACTTGTTCCGAGTAAGTATGACAATGTGTACCGATAAAGACCAAAACATTGTATACTTTAAATAAATACTGCTCGTCCTTCCATTTTTACCCCCCCTTGTCCCAAAAATCAAAATTACATGGACAAGGCCCAGTAGAGACGGAAATAAAACAAACAAGGGGGAAAAACACACTCATAACAACAAGGGAAAAAAAGAAAGAATCCTATACGAATCCGCAATCTCCTCAATCAGAAGATCCCCCCGGTGTCAACCCTTATAGTGGAAAAAAAAAGAAAAACTACAAGGGAGACTAGAAGGACTATAAGTGACGAGATAGCTGATGTAGGGACGTAAGTGTGTGTGTGTGTGTGTGTGTGTGTGTGTGTGTGTGTGTGTGTGTGCGTGCGTGCGTGTGTGTGCGTGTGTACTAATATGGATAGTTACGAGGTGGATAGCTATGGACTATTGCGCGTGATGCTTTGCTAGAGGGACCATCCAGCTTCAACAGGCAGGACACGCAAGTGCTGAACGGGATTGGATGAGTCCCTCAGGGGCTCGTGCAGGAATAGTCCGTGGACCAAGCCTGCAAAACGTAAATAAACAACGCAACAGCAAACAAACAAAGAATTTCACTCCCTAGTGTATTTTAGATATTGTCTTCGTTGCAATGTTATCATGATGTAAACAAAATAGGCGCTGAGCAAATAAACATTTCCACAATCGAGTGTGGTTTTAAATAATCTGTCAAATAGCAAGTAAAATATTACTGAATCAGTGTGGGGATTTTGTGCGCCTAAGTTAACACAAAAGGATCCAAAAAGGGAGAAGTTAAAGTGAAAGGGTAGTTAGACACATCTTAGATCCTATTACAAATAAATTATAAAAGTTAATCAAGATCTTAGAAGAAATTGTCTATCGAAGATAGCTTGAAGAGGAAAGGTGGACTGAGTCTTTTTAAATAAGCTGATGGATATTTGTCCAACTAGAACAATAAGGTTTATGTATTTAAACATTACCTGTGTACATCTCGTCTTACACCACACCGAACAAAACATCACAAGCTGATAAGTGTAGTCTTATATTGGTCTCTAAAAATATTTTTTGTTCAATATAATTCCAAAATTGTTTTACCGGAGGACAAAGGAAGAAAAAAATGTCAACAAAGTCCACTTCATCAACACAATAAGAACATTTGTTGTTTTCTTTAATTTTCATCTTGTGAAGCAATATACTTGTTGGATATATATTATGAAGAATTTTCCAATGGAGCGCTCTAAGTCTTGTTTCTATTGTGCATTTTAACGCCCTAGACCACGTTTCTTTATATAAACTGTAACCAAACTTTCTTACTGTCACAGGGTCAAATTTACGCACATACACACACAAACATGAACCTGCAGACTTCGCACACAACGCATACATCTAACTCTAGCCCTCATTCAATTCAATCCAAGATTGCGTATCGTACCCCACTCTCTTTTATTACAACTTAATATTTGAACAATAAAACAAGTTATTTAAACATACAAATCAATATTACAAGTTATTTAAACATACAAATCAATATTCACAATACCTTCAATATCTTATCTAACACTATCTAGTCACACTCGTCGTTGATACATCCCTTTTATCATTTCCAGTTCACTGAAGTTTCGGTTCCCAGCGTCGTCACCGTTTCTTCGTCCTCTCTGTTGGTTTCTTGGTTTCCTTCATTTGTTTCCGAATATTTCTTCTTTCTTTCTGTCTTTCAGGCCACCTTTTCATCTTCTTCTATCGTCTCACTATTCTTCTTCTTTTCATTCTTCTTTGCAGCTTTTCTTCTCCTTCTCTGAGTTTCAACAAACCCGCTGCCCTTGGCCCACGAAACGCGCCGTGTGTCTCCTCTCTTAAGAGAACAATACAAGCCTGAGTACTATCAGACTTTTGTCTGTTACACAATCAATACTTTGTTTTCCAAAATAACCCCCCAAGGGTTAACATTCGCATTATTAGCCTAAGCTAAAGCAGGACCCGCTGTCCCTATTGCCTTTCAGAGAGAGAATGAATTTCTACAAAGTTAACTACTGCAACAGCCTGATTCCCATTCACTCAATATTCATATTATGTTACAAACATACGGCGCTTTGCACGTGCTATGTCTTGCACGAAATAAACATGTATGTCAACTGTAATCAGACCATTACTTTCTCTCTCAATCTTTTATTTTCTTTTTATTTCAACTTTTCCTTTTTACTTTTCAAAAAGAAATATATGACTCAACATGACACTTACCCAAAAGTGATGAGCTCATGCCAGGACCGGAACTCTATTTTTTGAAATTATTTTATTGATACATTTTGGACTAGTGTTGAACATTCTTGCGTCCGAATCTCTGGTGTTGGTTTCAGAATCACCTCTCTGAATCCAATGTACCCAATTTCTAGGAATAGAATTAACCAGGGCATTGTATTCAAAAAGAGTAGTTGCCCTATTCTGGCCGATCAAATTTCGAACTTCTTCTAAAGATAAGATTCTATTTTCATCTGTGCAAATTATGTCTTTAATTTTCACTAAACCTGCGCCGACCCAACGTGAAAAGAATAATGCATTACCTTTGTACTGTATTAAGGAATTGTTAAAAATATTTTGTGATTGAAAATTGCTATTATTTATATCATGCATGCCATCAACTGTTTTGTTTTCTATGTAACTTAGATATACCCCCTTCCAGAAGTTGTTATCAATTCTTTCCAAACCTTTCACATTAGTAGCCCTTGTGTTAATGTAAAAAAAAGAATGGTCTTTTCCTAATTTATTCATATGCCAGAGTGGAATATGTTTCCAATTTTCGTTTTCCCCTGCATTGAACAATTTTCCCATCCACTTCAAGTTAAGAAGCTTCTGAAAATGAATCAAATTAACAATTCTCAGGCCACCTTCTTCAATATCTTGTTCCATCACTTTTCTTTTTACTTTTTCAAACGCTTTTTTATTATTGAACTTTTTATTCCATAGAAATTTAAATAATATCGTGTTTCTTTTTTGAAGAACTTCGTCAGGAAGTCCAACTGCCTGCATTACATATACAAACTGACTAAGTAGAAACGTTTTGATGATAACAATTTTGCCTTGTATAGATAGATCTCTCTTTTCCCATGTTTTTATTATGCTTATGACTTTAATAACTCTTTCTTTCCAGTTATTTTCTAGGTATTTTGCCATCTTGTCTTTCTCAAAATGAATACCCAATATCTTTATTTTGTCAACCACTGTGAAAGGAATGTCACGGTCATTTCTCATAACCCCCATTCGTAATACTTTTGTTTTCTGAGCATTCATTTTTAAACCAGAATTTTTTTT
>CM065696.1:14373599-14388599 GCA_017654935.2 Phymorhynchus buccinoides
ATTGCGTTTTCCCGTCTTCTAAAGTGGGGGGGGGGGGGGGGGCTATTAAATAATGGCCTTTATCATGACTGCGATTTATTATTCCAAAAAGATAATTAGCTCAAAAGGCTCCTAAAATATAGCTTATTGTTTGGTAAGAAAGGCAAGAACGGAAAAATGGAATTCACCGAGAAATGCAGGGTGGGAGGTGGGGGTGGGGGGGGGCACATCTTTGACCTTTACCGAATATTTTTTAGACGGAAGTATTTCACGTGATATTCATGACTCAGATCGTCAAAATCACATCGCATTCAGATGCGATTCGTATGTGTGTGGCTGGCCCTTGACGTGAGTCTGTTGTGTGTCTATGTGTATGGACTACAGTCCACGTGGGCCTCAACAAGTCGTACAGCCAGAGCAGCACAGACCCGGGCCAGCCAGGCCCCGATGCCGGAGCCAATGGGGACACCAGTGGACAGTTCCCCAGGAACTGTGTGCTCACCAGAGACGGCGAGTCTCAGTACATGGATCACCCTTGGTATGAGGTGGACCTGGGCAGAGTGCACCCTGTGTACCAGATCGACATCTGGTCACGGAGCTATTGTGAGTTGACATCATTTGATTTCTAAATACTCTTTCTAATGTCTGTCCGACTGTCTGTCCGACTGATTGATAAATCTTTCTATCCCCAAGGTGGGAGACGTATGAGGAGAGGTGTGTGTGTGTGTTGTGGGGGGGGGGGGGTGCTGTCCTGGGATCAGTCAACTTCCTTGCACTTTGTGTGCCGGCCTACCTGTTTCACTTTGCAAGTTGAAAATGTTCGTCTACGTCTGGTTCCATTTTAACCTGGGGGTTCTTTACCCCCTATGGGGCACTACTAATGTAGGCCTACCGGGTTGGCGAGTCTGTGAAGGGTCTTGCAAGACGTCCCAGCTAGAACGGTCGGTCCTTGAACATTGCAATTGTCATTAGACACTGATGCGTCCTTGACATAAAGACCACACACCACACCACACATACACACACACACACACACACACACACACACACACACACACACACCACACAAGATTTCGTCCACGTGTCACATGCCCATTTATGCTAGGGTGATTTCTTAAGATTTCTTACCAACTATAAGAGGGAAAACAAGACGTGAAACCCGTGATTTTGACACGTACCGTGGTGGGTCTTTAAGCTCCTCGTTGCCACTTGTTGGTGTTTTCTCCTCGCTATGGCTTTTCAGGCACTGTGTTCAACAATCATACATGAAGATGGAAACTACGTTAGAGTTGCAGACACTCCGTTTTGGTTTTAATTAAAGAACGTGTTCCTCTGCCCAACTTAATAAAACTTGTCTGGACTGTTAGTGAATGTAGTTTTCATATGTGCAAACATAGTGTGTGTGTGTGTGTGTGTGTGTTTTGTGTGTGTGTGTGTGTGTGTGTGTGTGTGTGTGTGGAGAGCTTGCGTGTGTGCGTCTGTGTGTGTGCGTCTGTGTCTGCATATGTTTCTGTGTGTTTGTGTCTGTGTATATGCATGCATTAATATTAATTGTTTCTTTTGTGTTTGTTCAGACCAGCAACAGCTGTACCCTTCTACCATCACCGTAGACGGCAATGAATGCACAGTAATCAACAGCTCCTGGTCAGAAAGAAAGAAAAGTCTGCAGTGTTCTGAGGTCATGTATGGACAGAGAATTCGGCTCACACTGGACACAATGGACCAACCGTTAAGTCTGTGTGAAATTCAAATATGGGGTGAGTATGGAATGGATAACTCTACTGAGCTGCAACTTTGTGAGCTTAAATATTACCTTAAAAATGTTTAGAATTCCTCGTCACTGAAATCTGAAATAGGAAAGCTTTGACAATCAACGTCGTTCAAATATGTCTCACCTCTGCATGCCTAAAAAAACGATATTAGAAAAACAGAGAGAGAGAGAGAGAGAGAGAGAGAGGAGAGAGAGAGGAGAGACGAGAGAGAGAGAGAGAGAGGAGAGAGAGGAGAGAGAGATGGCGAGGAGAGAGAGAGAGAGAGAGAGAGACAGAGAGAGAGAGAGAGAGAGAGGAGGATGAGACACCGAGAGGGGAGAGAGAGAGGGACAGAGAGAGGGGGGGAAGAGAAGAGAGACAGACAGGAGGTGGGGAGGTGGGCATGGAGTAGCTGGTCATTAGCTAGCATTAGTGCTAACTAGATTCTGGTTGAAGCCAATAAGATTGATTGATTGAAAGATTGATTGATTGATAGCTTAACGTTGTGAACTATTTATGTTAAAACTGCAATAAATTTACACGTTTTGATTGTATCACTGCAATATAATTAACTACATATTTTTAATTGACCACCCTTGGTTCCATACTGTTAACATGTATCACGCCGTAATCTTTTTGCTTGCTTGCACAATCTGACTGTCTTTGGGATCGATTTGTTACTACTTCAAAATGGTTATCCATGTATCACTTTAAGAAGGAAAAAAGTTATCTTGCTTACTCTCTTTTGTGCAATGCCGGTGTCCAGTACCTGATACAGTCAGTCAGTGTCCAGCTGGCCATTACGGACGATCCTGTGACATGGACTGCAGTGACCACTGTGGGCAGGGGCCTGGACACAACTTCTGTGACCAGTGGTCAGCGCAGTGTTATGACGGTCAGTAGGGACCAGCAACAACAACAAGACTTAAGCTTATATATATAATTTAGAGAACATAATATATTTTTGTTCTCTTTGTTTACTGGCTTCAAAAGCCACGATATTGTAACTGTAATTTCTCCTAAAGACATAAACAAATTGTGTTTTGACCTTGACTTGATTTTGTTATATTAATGTGTACAAATACAAATGTGTTACGTGAATTCTTGGGCAGTGCAGTACGTGTAGTGGGCAAGTATTTTCATTTTACGTTAACTTGGCAATACCGTTGCTAAACTTGTGAATGAAGCAAAAGCTTTACGCAGTGCATGAACTTAAAAACAATATTCCATTGAGCAGTACAATCATGATCAACGCAAAATAATAAAACGAGAGTGAAACTTTTATTTTACAGATTGCACAAAATCAGTTCAGGGGAGACAATTAATGTGTTTAAAGTTTAAAACGTATATGAAGCACGGGCATGTTATTGCAATGTATTACTCTTCCACAAGCAGTGAAAAGACACAGGAAACAGACCCCCCAAAATACTAATTATAAGTACAAACAAAAAACACAAAGACAGTGTACGTACATTATTGTGGGAAATAATTGGTACTGTATTGTTGTGTATCATCCCATTGTATCATTGCTGACAAGTGACAACGAGCAGGCCGATGGTCAGTCAGTCAAAGCAAGAAAGACAGGTGGATCAGCCAGACTATCCACTGTCTTACAAGGAGGCAAGAGAGATAAAGAATACGAATACGAATACGAATTGTTGTTTTAATCAGATTTTAGGCCTAAGCCCCTATCTGATGGGGGCAATTACATCGTAAATACACAAAATTGACACATCCTTTCCTACACAAAAAGAAAACAAGGGATGGAGTAAGGATAACAAACAAAGAAATAAGCCTAGAACGCATGTTAATTAATCTACAAACAATACAAAAGTTATCATTATACCTCTTAAGTTGCAGCAGTTTTTAACCGTTTCAACGCTCCATGAACAAACAAAGCTGTATTAAACATTACTTTTTCATTTCTACATGACATCAGCAAATTGAAACGAAATCGACATGGGTAATTATAATATTTGAACTGTATAAGTTTTGTTCTCAAGTCAAGAAGAACAGGGCAACAAAACATAAAGTGAATTACATCTTCTTCTGCATGCTGACATAAACGACACATAACAATACTGGAACTTGTTTAATTGTATCTAAATCTATGCACGTGCCGACGAGCAGAGCGCTGGTGAGCGAGGCGATGGAGAGTAACTAAATCGACTAGCTATTTCAGAAACACCTAATCTAAGCTTAGTAAGATGGAGAGAGAGAGAGACGAGAGATGAGAGAGAGAGAGAGAGAGAGGAGGAGAGAGAGAGAGAGAGAGATAGAGAGGTGGAGGGAGAGAGAGAGAGAGAGGGAGAGAGAGAAGAGAGAGAGAGAGAGACGAGAGAGCGAGAGAGAGAGAGAGAGAGAGAGGAGAGAGAGAGAGGAGAGAGAGAGCTCCGTGGGAGATACGCATGAGGAGATTGGTGCATTCCTTCCTGCTGCTTGTTGACATTTTCATTAGTTTCTGCGAGGAGTGAGGTGTTTAGATCAGAGAGTGAGAGAGGAGACGGAGTGCTGGTGAATGAGGGTGGATGTCTTTGTGAGTGAGAATCATTTCGTTAAAAGGGGTATTTTTTGTTACTTTATTTCTTTGCACTGGAATGTTGGTAGTATGAAGATTTACTATCTTGTTGAACTTTGAGGTAATGCATGTCTTTAATGTTGATTTTCTTTCCTGCCTTCACGGTGCAATGTTGCTACTGTAAAGCGCATCGAGCATACTACTGTATTGATTTTATTTTAATGCGCTATATGAAATAAATTGCATTATTATTATTATTACTACTATTATTATTTAAGTTGAATAGTACTTTGTTATGTTCCTGCTATAAATAGGCATTGCTGTTTACTATATATTCCCAGGCTGTGTCGACGGGCGGTATGGTGATCGCTGTGCCATCACTTGCTCCCAAGGATGTCAGAATGAGGACTGTGACTTTAACACAGGACAATGTGCCCCGTGTAACACTGGATACACGGGAGATAGTTGCACAGGTATTTTCCCCGTGGGGATACCGGGGGGTATTTCGTAAAAATAGTTTCCCCACCTTCTGGAAAGTTCTGTGCTTGTAACTTCCTCTAATCTGCCACTCTCTTTGACTCTGCCTTTTTCCCTTTGCTTTCTGTCACTTACTATCTTTCTGGCTTATTGGCATTTTTTCCTGCCTTTTAAACAAAATCTTTCAAATAATTGTTTCTCCTTTGAGCTCCTCCGAAATCGGAATGTGTCGGCTGTATGCAGCGGGGAGACCAGTCAAAACTGAAAATCGGACGCATACGTACTTACCCATTATGGCCACATGGCCTGGGAACGCAGAGGAAGAAGAAGTACAGGTATTTCTTTTATCGGTATCAATGAGGTACATAATTAATATTTTAACAAATAATTCATATAATGACCTTGGTTTTAACATTCTTTGAAAACAATATTCAAAACAATGACAAAACAGTTGTAAAACTTGAAATTATTTTTTAATGAAAATGTAAGTTGTAAGATTAATGGATTAATAAAACGACTTAGTCTGGAGGAGCAAAAACTCCTAAGCAAGGGAAATTTTCTCTTCTTTTTTTCAGATTGTGAGAACACCTACTACAAAGCCACCTCTGGTACGTGCATGCCATGCAGTCCTACCTGTCCGTCACACCAATGTTCAGATTTCATTGGCAGATGCTACGGTAATGGGGTTTTTGGCTTGTTTTCTTTGTGCTTTAGTTTTCGGGGGTGGGTAGGTGGGATATGATTCTTTATGTTGTTGTGTGCAATATATTCTTTGCTATTATGATATAATGTATGTGTGCATGCGTGTGTGTGTCAAAGTCAAAGTCAAATTTTTTAAATTTCAGATGGTACATTGAATAAGCAATAATGTTTGCTTTTTTACATCAAGCCAACGCGTGTGTGTGCGTGTGTGTGTATGTGTATGTGTGTGCGTGCGTGCGTGCGTGTGTATGTGTATGTGTCTGTATGTGCGCGTGCACGCGTGCACGCGTGTGTGTGTGTGTGTGTGTGTGTGTGTGTGTGTTGTGTGTGTGTGTGCGCGCGCGCGCGCGCGCGCGCGTACGTGTGTGTGTGTTTGAGAGAAAAAGGGTGGAAAATTATTCAGAATATTTTGATAGACTCGCGACAGGCGAGGTCTATCAAAATAATTATTTTGAATAATTTCCATGTACAAGTTTTACCGTCAACCATTTATGCGCCACAACAGTATACCTTTCTGCTGGCTATGCCCCCCCCAAAACGTACTCTTATTCTTTTCACGAAATTCTGAAAACCGGAAGGGACTCTTAGCCTTTTATTTATTCCTTTTTAGAAAGAAAGTTTACCTTCTGACTATCACCTGAGAATAATGATATGTCTTCTGATACACAACCTTAGCACGGGTGCAACGTTTCCTGGTACACAAGGATTTCCTGTTTTTGAATTTTACTCGAAAAGGAATTTCCGGTTTTTAAAACTTGTCAAACAAGATCTTTGTGTGTCTACTCTGTTTTTGAAACAATTTAAAAATACGCGTTTGTATAAATTGTGGAAAAAGCAAACTAAAATATCTTCATAAATCAAGTTTTCTCCAGCTGCAGGGGAGCATTACGCTTGGACCCCGGCTTTTCAGGTGGGGGTTTTCGTTTTGTGCAGTTGCACCCATGCCTTACTATTGCTCATCAAGTGGGTGGTGGACTTTCTCACCAGTCGTTCCCAGTTTGTAGCGATAGAGGGAGCAACATCAGACACCTTAGCTATTAACGCAGGGACACCACAGGGCTGTTGCCTCTCACCCACACTGTTCACATTGTACACCAATGACTGTACTGCCTCTGGTGACAAGACCAGACTGACTAAATTTGCTGACGACTCTGCACTTGTTGGACTGATCGACAATGACGACGACACAGAGTACCAGAGGGACGTAGTGCAGCTTGTTGACTGGTGTGAGAGCAACAGCCTTGATCTTAATGTAGACAAAACCAAAGAAATGGTCTTTGATTGTAGGAAGAACACCAGTAGTAGGGGGAGGGGAGGTGGAAAGGGTGAATAGCTTCAAATATTTGGGCACAACTATAAGTTCAAGCCTTGCAAGGACTAATCATGTAGACAGGGTGATAAACAAAGCGCACACAAGACTCTTCTTTTTAAGGAAGCTTAAGCAATTTAAAGTAAATAGAAACAATTCTGAACATGTTTTATAGGTCTAGCATTGAAAGCATTTTAACCTTCAACTTTCTTGTTTGGTTTTCTAGTTCATTTTCTAGTTCATTCTAGTAGTTGTAATGCTGGGGATATTAACAGACTGGACAGGGTGATCAGGCAGGCAGTGAAGATCATTAACGTAGAGCTGCCTGGGTTAGATTAACTGTACGGGCAGAGGGAAAGGGGGAAAGTGAAAACCATCATGGCAGACGAGTTCCATCCCCTCCATCTCCAATTTGAGTTCCTGCCTTCTGTAAAGAGGCTAAGATCAGCCAAGTGTAGGACCACAAGAATGCAAACATCTTTTGTACCGTCTGCCACATCTATCTTCAACATCAGGAACACTGTGTGAGAAAGCACACAAACATCAGGAAGTGTGTGTGTTTGTATGTATGTGTGTGTGTGTGTGTGTGTGTGTGTGTGTGTGTGTGTGTGTGTGTGTCGTGTGTGTGTGTGTGTGTGTGTGTGTGTGTGTGTGTGTGTGCGTGTGTGTGTGTGTGTGTGTGTGTGTGTGTGTGTGTGTATGTGTGTGTGTATGTGTGTGTGTGTGTGTGTGTGTGTGTGTGTGTGTGTGTGTGTGTGTGTGTGTGTGTGTGTGTGCTTGTGCGTGTGTGTGTGTGTGTGTGAGATATATAGTGAAGCCTAATAAATCTGTCTTACCTATGCATTTTCTTCCCTGCTGTCAGTGTCTCTCTGACTATCTCTCTCTCTCTCTCTCTCTCTCTCTCTCTCTCTCTCTCTCTCTCTCTCTCTCTCTCTCTCTCTCTCTCTCTCTCTCTCTCTCTCTCTCTCTCTCTCTCTCTCTCTCTCTCTCTCTCTCTCTCTCTCTCTCTCTCTCTCTCTCTCTCTCTCTCCCCCCCGGAGGGGTAGGGAATATAAAGTCATTTATCTATTTATTGAAAATTTCTATTATTAACGAATTCAAGCAGAAATGGCTCGTAGATACGTCACGAAGTGAGCGTTTTCAATTTTATAGAACGTTTAAAAGTGAATTAACATTATCTCCATATCTGAATACTGTAAATCATTTAAAGGCTAGGATTAGCTTGATCAGGCTAAGACTAGGGGTGTCACCACTGAAAGTACATAAGCTACGTTTCCAAATAAATGTTAATGAAAATTATCTTTTCTGTCCATTTTGTAGAGAACAAATTGAGAATGAGGTTCATTTTGTTTTAAAATGCCCAATGTATAAAGAACTACGCCAACAGTACATTCCATCAAAATACTTTAATCAACCATCTCTATTCAAAGTGACAATGCTTCTTTCTTCTGAAAACAAATCGCTAATTATTAGGGTGGCTTTGTACCTTGAAAAGGCATTCAAATTACGTAAGATATGTATGGAAGATATACAGTAATTTGATTGGTTGATCGGTGTGTTTATTGATTCATTCATGCATTTATTATGTCTTTGTGGCATTTCTTCTTGTTGAGAAAATATGAATGTTATATGTTGAATAATGTCTAATTATGTCTAAAACTTAATTTTTGTCCATTCTGTTTCTGCATGATAACAAGCTTTGTTAACACTCCAGTGATATGGGCCTATGGCCTAATCATTAAACATTCCAGTGTCCAGTGTCCAGTGTCCAGTGTCTAGTGTCTCTCCCCCCCCCCCCCCCCCTGTCTCTCCCTCTCTCCCTCAGCCTGTATGTTCACCTTGAGAATGATTTTTAACACATATGATGGTGCTTGTCTATATGATCTAATTATGACTCTCTTTTTTATAGAATGTATTTTACTGACTTGTAATGTTTAATAGTTGATGTGCAATTATCAATATATCTTAGCCTCCCTTAGTAATGTAGTTTTATTTCTATTACCTTATAATCATTTTTAAATTGAATTGCTTTGTGCTTTTCAAGGTTGAATTTGATTCTTGTGATGTATTACTGTTAATGTATATGGTCAATATACCAGTGACTGAATGAGAGAGAAAGATAGTGTGTGTGTGTGTGTGTGTGTGTGTGTGTGTGTGTGTGTGGGTGTGTGTGTGTGTGTGTGTGTGTGTGTGTATGTGTGTGTGTGTGTGTGCTTGTGTGTGTGTGTGGAGGGGGGGGGTGATCGTGTTTATATTGTTCCATTTTGCTGCTTTTGTGTATTAGGTATGTGATCTGTTTACAGCACTCACTGTCTGTCTCTCTGCTTTTCTGTCTGTCTAGCGTCTGACTCTCTCTCTCTCTCTCTCTCTCTCTCTCTCTCTCTCTCTCTCTCTCTCTCTCTCTCTCTCTCTCTCTCACTGGCTCTCCCAGTCTTCACTCTGTCTCTCTTCATTCATCTGCTTTCATGACTTCTCCTTGTATGTCAACATCCGTGCCCTTGTTTCCATATTTATTGAACTTCTGTGGTTTTCAATTATCATATTTTGGTTATCAGTTAGTAGTATTGAATTTATGTTAGCTAACTTTAACATTATGTTGTGTGCATGTGTGTGCATGTTTCTGTGTGTGTGTGTGTGTGTGTGTGTGTGTGTGTGTGTGTGTGTGTGTGTGTGTGTGTGTGTGTGTGTGTGTGTGTGCGCGCGCGCGTGCGCGCGCGTGCGTGTGCGTGCGTGTGCGTGTGTGTGTGTGTGTGTGTGCGCGCGCGTGTGTGTGCGCGCGCGTGTGTGTGCGTGTGTGCGTGTGCGTGAGTGTGCGCGTGCGTGTATGCGTGTGTGTATATGTAGATGTTTTGAAGAGGGTGTGGCCTGTCTAATAGTATCTGTTCATTTTATGTACTGTTAATACGTGTGTTAGTTTATAAATAAAAAAATTATCCCCACGCACAAGATGAATTCTTCTTGTTATGAAGCCAATAAACAGATTGATTGATTGATTCTAGGTTGTGATGATGGTTACTACGGAGACCAGTGTGACCAGAGGTGTCCAGCTACGAACTGCCACCAGTGTGAGCAGTCCTCAGGGTCCTGCATCTACTGTACACCCAACACCAACCTGCAGCCTCCAGAATGCACAGGTCATTTAGCTGTCATTGCCTTTATGCTAAAGTTGAACATGCAACATTATTATCTACATCTTGTTAGAAATTTTGTTTTTAAATGGCATCTGAAATGATTAAAACCGATTATTCCAGTGAATTAACTTCCGATAAGCTTCGGAGAAAATGGTTATAGTATAGTAGTTGTTTTTATAATGACCTAACCATTAATTTGATCTCAGATACCGCAACTGAAGGACATCTAAAAATGGAACGATTTTTTAAGTTTATATGTGGGAAGGGTCAATAGGGCGTTTGTTATCGTGATGATGATGATGATCGTGACACAAAACTGCATCTTCCATCTTTAACGATCCTTACATGGAGGTTTTTGCATCGGCAATGTTTCGCAAAATTCATTTGTTCGTCTGTATGATTTTTCTGTTTCCTGATTCAGACTGTTACGACGGTTATTACAAGCCAGAAGGTCACCAGGGGTGCACCCAATGCCCATGGACGTGTAAATCAGGAACAGTGTGTGCCAAGACCACAGGCTACTGTCCAGTCTGTCCACCTGGTAAACAGGGTGGCCGCTGTGACCAAGGTACAGTGTACACACTACACGAATAGAGAAAACAGTAGAACTGGTGATAGTAGATCTTAACACTCTGTATGAATGGAGAAAACAGTAGAACTGGTGATAGTAGATCTTAACACACTGCATGAATGGAGAAAACAGTAGAACTGGTGACAGTAGATCTTAACACACTACATGAATGGAGAAAACAGTAGAACTGGTGATAGTAGATCTTAACACACTGCATGAATGGAGAAAACAGTAGAACTGGTGATAGTAGATCTTAGCACACTGCATGAATGAAGAAAACAGTAGAACTGGTGATAGTAGATCTTAACACACTGCATGAATGGAGAAAACAGTAGAACTGGTGATAGTAGATCTTAACACACTGCATGAATGAAGAAAACAGTAGAACTGGTGATAGTAGATCTTAACACACTGCATGAATGCAGAAAACAGTAGAACTTGTGCTAGTAGATCTTAACACACTGCGTGAATGCAGAAAACAGTATAACTGGTGATAGTAGATCTTAACACACTGCATGAATGGAGAAAACAGTAGAACTGGTGACAGTAGATCTTAACACACTGCATGAATGGAGAAAACAGTAGAACTGGTGATAGTAGATCTTAACACACTGCATGAATGGAGAAAACAGTAGAATTGGTGATAGTAGATCTTAACACACTGCATGAATGGAGAAAACAGTAGAACTGGTGATAGTAGATCTTAACACACTGCATGAATGGAGAAAACAGTAGAACTGGTGATAGTAGATCTTAACACACTGCATGAATGGAGAAAACAGTAGAACTGGTGATAGTAGATCTTAACACACTGAATGAATGGAGAAAACAGTAGAACTGGTGATAGTAGATCTTAACACACTGCATGAATGGAGAAAACAGTAGAACTGGTGATAGTAGATCTTAACACACTGCATGAATGGAGAAAACAGTAGAACTGGTGATAGTAGATCTTAACACACTGCATGAATGGAGAAAACAGTAGAACTGGTGATAGTAGATCTTAACACACTGCGTGAATGCAGAAAACAGTATAACTGGTGATAGTAGATCTTAACACACTGCATGAATGGAGAAAACAGTAGAACTGGTGATAGTAGATCTTAACACACTGCATGAATGGAGAAAACAGTAGAATTGGTGATAGTAGATCTTAACACACTGAATGAATGGAGAAAACAGTAGAACTGGTGATAGTAGATCTTAACACACTGCATGAATGGAGAAAACAGTAGAACTGGTGATAGTAGATCTTAACACACTGCATGAATGGAGAAAACAGTAGAACTGGTGATAGTAGATCTTCACACACTGCGTGAATGGAGAAAACAGTATAACTGGTGATAGTAGATCTTAACACACTGCGTGAATGGAGAAAACAGTAGAATTGGTGATAGTAGATCTTAGCACACTGCGTGAATGGAGAAAACAGTAGAATTGGTGATAGTAGATCTTAGCACACTGCGTGAATGGAGAAAACAGTAGAACTGGTGATAGTAGATCTTAACACACTGAATGAATGGAGAAAACAGTAGAACTGGTGATAGTATATCTTAACACACTGCATGAATGGAGAAAACAGTAGAACTGGTGATAGTAGATCTTAACACACTGCGTGAATGGAGAAAACAGTAGAACTGGTGACAGTAGATCTTAGCACACTGCATGGATGGAGAAAACAGTAGAACTGGTGATAGTAGATCTTAGCACACTGCATGAATGGAGAAAACAGTAGAACTGGTGATAGTAGATCTTAACACACTGCATGAATGGAGAAAACAGTAGAACTGGTGATAGTAGATCTTAACACACTGCATGAATGGAGAAAACAGTAGAACTGGTGATAGTAGATCTTAACACACTGCATGAATGGAGAAAACAGTAGAACTGGTGATAGTAGATCTTAACACACTGCATGAATGGAGAAAACAGTAGAACTGGTGATAGTAGATCTTAACACACTGCATGAATGGAGAAAACAGTAGAACTGGTGATAGTATATCTTAACACACTGCATGAATGGAGAAAACATTAGAACTGGTGATAGTAGATCTTAACACACTGCATGAATGGAGAAAACAGTAGAACTGGTGATAGTAGATCTTAATACACTGCAGGAATGGAGAAAACAGTAGAACTGGTGATAGTAGATCTTAACACACTGCATGAATGGAGAAAACAGTAGAACTGGTGATAGTAGATCTTAACACACTGCGTGAATGGAGAAAACAGTAGAACTGGTGATAGTAGATCTTAACACACTGCATGAATGAAGAAAACAGTAGAACTGGTGATAGTAGATCTTAACACACTGCATGAATGGAGAAAACAGTAGAACTGGTGATAGTATATCTTAACACACTGCATGAATGGAGAAAACAGTAGAACTGGTGATAGTAGATCTTAACACACTGCATGAATGGAGAAAACAGTAGAACTGGTGATAGTAGATCTTAGCACACTGCATGAATGGAGCAAACAGTAGAACTGGTGATAGTAGATCTTAGCACACTGCATGAATGGAGAAAACAGTAGAACTGGTGATAGTAGATCTTAACACACTGAATGAATGGAGAAAACAGTAGAACTGGTGATAGTATATCTTAACACACTGCATGAATGGAGAAAACAGTAGAACTGGTGATAGTAGATCTTAACACACTGCATGAATGGAGAAAACTGTAGAACTGGTGATAGTAGATCTTAACACACTGTATGAATGGAGAAAACAGCAGAACTGGTGGTGATAGTAGATCTTAACACACTGCATGAATGGAGAAAACAGTAGAACTGGTGATAGTATATCTTAACAGACTGCATGAATGGAGAGAACAGTAGAACTGGTGATAGTAGATGTTTAACACACTTCATGAATGGAGAAAACAGTAGAAACTGGTGATAGTAGATCTTAACACACTACAGGAATGGAGAAAACAGTAGAACTGGTGATAGTAGATCTTAGCACATTGCATGAATGGAGAAAACAGTAGAACTGTTGATAGTAGATCTTAACACACTGCATGAATGCAGAAAACAGTAGAACTTGTGCTAGTAGATCTTAACACACTGCGTGAATGCAGAAAACAGTATAACTGGTGATAGTAGATCTTAACACACTGCAAGAATGGAGAAAACAGTAGAACTGGTGAAAGTAGATCTTAACACACTGCATGAATGAAGAAAACATTAGAACTGGTGATAGTAGATCTTAACACACTGCATGAATGGAGAAAACAGTAAGAACTGGTGATAGTAGATCTTCACACACTGCGTGAATGCAGAAAAACAAGTAGAACTGGTGATAGTAGATCTTAACACACTGCATGAATGGAGAAAACAGTAGAACTGGTGATAGTAGATCTTAACACACTGCATGAATGGAGAAAACAGTAGAACTGGTGATAGTAGATCTTAACACACTGCATGAATGGAGAAAACAGTAGAACTGGTGATAGTAGATCTTAACACACTGCGTGAATGGAGAAAACAGTAGAATTGGTGATAGTAGATCTTAGCACACTGCGTGAATGGAGAAAACAGTAGAACTGGTGATAGTAGATCTTAACACACTGCATGAATGGAGAAAACAGTAGAACTGGTGATAGTAGATCTTAGCACACTGCATGAATGGAGAAAACAGTAGAACTGGTGATAGTAGATCTTAACATACTGCATGAATGGAGAAAACAGTAGAACTGGTGATAGTAGATCTTAACACACTGCATGAATTGAGAAAACAGTAGAACTGGTGATAGTAGATGTTAACACACTGCATGAATGGAGAAAACATTAGAACTGGTGATAGTAGATCTTAACACACTGCGTGAATGGAGAAAACAGTAGAACTGGTGATAGTAGATCTTAACACACTGCATGAATGGAGAAAACAGTAGAACTGGTGATAGTAGATCTTAACACACTGCATGAATGGAGAAAACAGTAGAACTGGTGATAGTAGATCTTAACACACTGCATGAATGGAGAAAACAGTAGAACTGGTGATAGTAGATCTTAGCACACTGCATGAATGGAGAAAACAGTAGAACTGGTGATAGTAGATCTTAACACACTGCATGAATGGAGAAAACAGTCTTGCTTGTCAGCACAACTGTGTGTATGTGTGTGTGTGCGCGTGTGCGTGTGTGTGTGTACATGAGCGCTAAGTTGCAAGATAACTGACCTTCAGATAGTTACACAGCCAATCTATGATATTACCTACAGATTGTGACGCGGGATTATACAGCCAGGACTGTGCAGAACTGTGTGGCCATTGTGCCAACAACGAACCATGTGATCCAGTCACAGGAATGTGTGCTGGAGGCTGTGAAGATGGATGGAAGGACACAGACCTCTGTCATGAAGGTAATCATAACAGTCGTGTATGAATGACTCTCTACCAAGTGTGAAAGTCCGTTTTACGTCCTCCGGCCTGGAACAGGGTTCATGTGTGACATTTGTAACTATAACTATAGTGGGACGATCCTGGAGGTACTGCAATACCAGGAAAGTCCCGATGTTTTTGATCAATCAAGAAAGTGGAACTCTCTACCAAGCTAATAGGG
>CM065696.1:14393599-14406045 GCA_017654935.2 Phymorhynchus buccinoides
TTAAGCCAAAAGTACAAACCTTATCTTTATAATTATAGTTTATAGTATACAGTTTATAGCACTCAACCAGCAGTATCCATGTTGACAGTTTTATAGCGGTCGGATTATCTCTCTATTATAGGAGGTACCATATCAGTACGTGTCCCTTGTTTCCAAATACTAATAGTCTTCTTCTCCCTTCCCTCTCCACTTGTTTTCCATTTTCTTTCTATAAACTTACTGGGTTTTGTTTTCTAAATTATGTTTATTGCCACAGAATATTGTGAATCCCGTGTTTAGTGTGGTTTGTCTTTCCTGTGTGTGTAAGTGTTTTCCATTAGAAGACAATATGGTTCAGGATAGAGTTGGCCTATGAGTGCAACATTATCAAATCGATTTCTTTCTTTTTTTTATATTAGTGTATTACGTAAAAGTCCTAATCTTTTTGGG
Organism: Phymorhynchus buccinoides; assembly: GCA_017654935.2. Classification (NCBI taxonomy): domain Eukaryota; kingdom Metazoa; phylum Mollusca; class Gastropoda; order Neogastropoda; family Raphitomidae; genus Phymorhynchus; species Phymorhynchus buccinoides. The sequence goes on from CM065696.1 coordinate 14,394,029, forward strand.
TGTGTTGCAGAAAACGTCTGAAGACAGTTGACTACTTAAGATCGATCAATCGTTCAATCCGTTTGTCAATCGGAAACCAGTCTTCTGATTATTCCTATCCTCCTTCTGCTCACTCTGCTCTACTCCCATATGCTTATCCACCGGCCTTAGCAACACAACACACTTCCAGATTACGCCCAGCACGCACTGAACACAATCACCACAGCACGCACACAATCTCCATACGGGACTCACGTTAAGACACACGCACACGGCGCACAGCGCGACACACTCACACACACACACACACACCCACACACACACACACACACAGTTAATTTGCCAAGCATTCAGTCAATTATAAAAGCAAAAAGGACGTAGAGTTGAGTAATCTAAGGGCCCAAAATTTCCGGACGCAAAATAATCTGTCAAAAGCTTCAAAATATAGTCCTGTGGCAGAGACCCTTTTTTTCCGATAACCTAGAAATTTCTGGTAACAATCGTTTCTTTGCATTTTTTAGTAGTCTGGACCTTGTAGTTCAAGAATCCGTTGGAAGGTCACCTGATCAACCTCTTGGCATTTTCATAAATCAAGATGGCGGCCAACATGGCTGCCATGGCTATATAATACGGTTTGCTCTAATCTTTCAAATATACAACATATAAAACTGAAATTGCAGTCTCAAGAGTAAACTTGCTGTGGACAGGAAGTCTGGATCTAAAATCCAATTATATATTTGACCACATTAACATTCAAAATGGCGGCCAACATGGCGGTCAAATACTCACGTTGGTTATAACTTCTGAACTTCAACGCCTACAACTATTATTTTGATGTCTAGGATAAGGTTTAGTGAGTCAAACAAACCATTTCCGGTGTGAAGAATGATATTCGACCAATTCTTACATCAAAATGGCGGCCAAGATGGCGACCGAGCAACTCCAGTAAGCTAAGACGTCGAAAATGCTGTTTATAGAAATTAACGTAAATGATTATAAAAGGGTTTGTGGGGACGATAAATCCATTTCTTAAGTTAAAAAAAAGATTTGTCAGATTAATATATCAACCACGATGTCAAACATGCACTAAGTTCAAAATGGCGGACAAGACGGCCGCCAAATTCTTCCATTTGCTATAATTTATGAACTAGAACTCATAAAAATAACATTTTAGTATATAGGATAGGGTTTACAGAGACAAACAATCCATTTCTGACATTTAGAGAAATATTCAATCACTCCCTATGGCTATGTCAAAATGGCCGCCAAAATGGCGACCAAGTAAATCCTCTAGTTATAACATTGAAAATACTGTGTACAAAGTTGCAATTTGGTGTCTGTAAAAGGATGTCTTCGGCCAATAAATTAATTTCATACATTAAACAGGAAACATTATACCTCTATCTATCAATTCAAACTGGTGGCCAAGATGGCATAATAATACTTCCATTGGATTTAACGTGTGAATTACAACACATAATGTTATCATTTTGGTGTATAAAATAATATTTGGATCGTCAAATAGACCGATTCCAAATGTAAAGTTTATATTTTACCACTTAGTAAATCAAAGCGGTGGCCAAGATAATGTCCAAGTAACTCCAAAGACTATGCATTTCAAAATGTGTATATATAAAAGAATGTTGGTGTCTATAAGTTTCTGCTTTCATATGATCGCAAAATCAATTTCTATAATTTGAAAAATATCTTACTAGGTTAAGACGACATGAAAAGATGACTATAAAATAACCCTTTAGTGATGAGTTGAAAGTGGCGTCAAAAAGCAAAACAAATGGCTTTTCGGTTGCTGTAAATGGTGAACTACAAAACATAACAATTATAGACTTTGATGTATAAGGACAGTGTTGAGTCAAACATATGTTCAGGAATGTATAGCAATATTTGAATACATTCCATTTTCGAAATGTTCGTATCCAAGATGGCGATTAAGGTATCTCCACTTACAAGTTATTTGAAAACATGATGATGATGCATAAACATGTAAAAGCGATAGGATGTCTTATGGATTTATAAAACATGGTATTGGTGTCCCTGAGTACCACACTTATCTATGGTCTTGTTCAATGATAACTAACAATCGGGTGCTGTTTTCCCTCAAAGGGTATCAAGAGAAACTGACACATCCTCACAATGACTTGTGCAATTTCAACACACATGTCTATTCTACGATGTTATTTTGTTAAAAGCTAAACGATGATCAAACGAAAGAACCTATGGATTTAAATATCAACATCACGGTATACAAATCCAAAGAAGCTTAATCTGCCACCCCAGGCCTATTAGAATTTGGAGACATGTCTCTAAAAAGCTGTGTGTTTAAAATAGTTTGGGTATTATGGTTCTATGGTATCATCGGTTAAAGAAGGATCACAAGCATCAAGATACGATGGCTATGAAAGTATGCAAAGAAGTCTGAGTTTGAAAATGTACTTAGTTATTAGTAAACAGGGTCGACCTAGTATAGCATCATATTCAGGATCGACCCACTATCTTTACATTTAGAAGTGTCCCGTAATTAAGTACCTGTACCAGGTTGGAGGACGTTAAACTCAATCTTATTCTCTGAGTTCGAAATTGATTCATCTGACAATGAAAACCACACAATTGTAATCTATTTTCATAAAAGGAACAAAAAAACCACTATATTCGATTATAGGTTACGATGACAACAACAATATTTAACAGAAAATAAAAACACTAATCGATCATAAAGAGCAATTCCAAATGGCATGAGTCTTTAATACTCCCTGGAATATGGATATACACATGTTGTAGCGTGGTGGGGGATGGAGATATAATATTGTGAATCACAACAAACCACACTGACAAAAAGAAGAAGCGGAGTTAAAAGTGATGGAAGAGCCTCCGACAGAAGGCAGGTGGGCTGGTCCCTCCCTGTTATTCTTTATTAAGTCCCGTCTGTTCGTCTTCTGTTGATCCTTGTGCTCTGTTTACTGCTTCTTCTTCCCTTCTGTTCGTATTCTTTTGCTGCTATGTTGATCTGGTTCTGATTCATCCTCACGTCTGTTTTCGTCATTCCTTGCTCATTGGTGTTCTGTTATGATTCTTCGCCCCCGTATGTTCGTAGTTCCTTTGGCTCATTGTGCTCATGTTCTGCCTTACCTCCCTCTAACGTCTGTTAGTCTTCCTTTGCTCATTGTGTTCTGTTATGCCCTTTCTGCGGTAAAGTCTGTTCTTCTGCTATCTTGGCTCCTTTGTGGCTCTGTTCTGCTTCCTAGTACAGTATGTTCGTCTTCCTGTGCTCCTTGTGTTCCTGTTTTCTGATTATTCGTCCCTACTGTTCGTCTTTCTGTGATCATTGTGTTCTGTTTCTGCAGTCTTAGTACCCGTGTTTTTCGTCTTGTTTTGCTCCTTGTGTTTTGTTTCTGACTCTTCGTGCCCCGTGTGTTCTTCTTATTTGCATCTTTTGGTATTTTTTTTTTTTACGCCCCCGAATTTATTCAAGAATAAGACAAATCAGAACAAAGCACGGCAAGCATACTTATTTACTGATCTTCGAGTGGACACACCAAGCTAGAAGCTTATATAATAGGTCGTGCACTCCAATAATATTTCAGTTGCACAGTATGATAGGAAGCTGCAGCGATGCGCAACTAACCCCCCCCCCCCCCTCATTCTGGACATTGAAAACCCATACATGAACATAAAGCATACAACAGTAGTACACCCTATATATCCTCTGAAAAGGAAAATAAAAAGAACAGAAATAAACGTTGAAAATACACAACAAAATTAAGTAAAGTCTAAACTACACCATGAATTTTAGGGGCAATATAAACTGACATAATATGTCAGCTTGCATTGAATCAGATAGTCATCACAAAGCTATACCTACCAGGGCTAACAAAAAAAACTTACAAATGGGATTGTAAAGTCATGTCAAGAGCGAGAATAAATATTTAGTTTATGCCAAGGGGTTGCGGAGTTGCCCCCTTATCAAAGGTACGAAACGACGAATCATGTTACAGTCAGAATTGATCATGTTATTGAGAATTTGTTTTGACAGTTGAATAAAATTATAATCAGTAGTAATTCTCAATAATTTAGTTTAGGAGAACCTGGACAAACATATGCATGACAGAAAAATACTTTGACATATGCATCATTGCCCACCTAGCCGACCACAAACCTGTTAGACCTTTGCAACTGAACTTGCAAACTGCAAGGAATATTCTTAGCAGTTCTCTGAGACATTTTTATGCTTACTTGCCAAACTATAACACCTGCACACGTCCATTTTTAACATTCATCTGCCTGCCAGTCCTGTAATTGCAATGGTTTCTTCCTGCACGAGCTTGTTGGAAGAGAGGACAAACTACAAAAGGAAATGTTCAGCATCTTCAGCATTCAAAACGTCCGCAAGCACATACTGTACTATTGGACGAGATGTCGAAGGAATAAATCAGTCTTTTCAAGTCCACTCATTTGTAGTCTCAGTTTGCAAATTATTACTTCAGAAGCTCTGTCAGGTTAAATAATAATATTGTGGTTGACCGGTACAACGTTATCTGTCCTCTCGTGAGAAAACGTTTAAGCATGCTACTTTTTTTGGGGAGATAGTAAATTGGAATCACATTGTTTAAATATGATCAGGAAGAATGTATTCCAAAGTACACAGTTTTGCAGAGGGAAAGAATGAGGATCTGTATAACTTCTAGTCTACTCCTTGGTCATACAAGTCTTTCAAGGTAATTACGTCTGTGGTAACGGGTTTATGTGAGGCAACCAGGGAAAGTGGAAGACGCTCTATTATAAGTACAATGGGCACAATACCATGTAACAATTTTAAAATACAAGCATAATAATTTTATTGACGACGTCGTCTCTCTTTTTAAAAGTAGTAAGCGATCCAGACCTCAAGCCATACAATTTAATGAGCGCATGGCTGGTCCCTACGACCGGACTGAACTGCAAGCCATGCAGTTGTCCTAACTTGCGTCTAATTGGAGAACGCCGAGACCTTCCTAGATCTTTCTGCTTGTTTGTTCGTGCAATTGTCCCAGATAACTCCGGTCCGAATAATCAAAGTGAGGCATGATAAAGTGATTTGTACATAGTGATAAGCGATTTGGATGCGACTTAGACGATATTTATATGACCTAAGACAAGCAACAAGTATTCGGCATTTGGACACAATGGATTTTATATGAAGATCCCATTTACAGTTGTTTTGTATTATTACACCTAAATGTTTATGTGATAGTCCACTTTTCTTGTAGAATTACGGGGGAGTCACTTAAATGTCCAAGGTTGTGTGTCTGGCATTACCCGGTTAGAGATTGTCATGAGCTCAGTTTTGGATTCATTAAATTTGACTTTCCATGTTGCTGCCCAACTGTTAATCTTTTCGAGATCTGAATTTAGTATTTCTGTCCTGATGTGAGTGTTTTCTAAGCCCCAAATACAGCGCTAGTGTCGTCTGCAAAAAGTGTTGATAATTGATTCAATATCATATGCAATATCATTTATATACACAAGGAAAAGTAAAGGTCCAAGAACAGAACCTTGAGGAACACCTGCGGATATGGGAATATATGATGATTTAGTTCTCTTTTAGAACAACAGCTTGGGATCACAGCCCTTTTAAATAATCGCTAAATCCAGTCTAAGAGCTGTCCACGAATACCAAGAAGCAGAAAGTTTGCAAAGTAAGGCCCGATGCCATACCTTATCAAAAGCCTTGGATATATCAAAGAAAATTACCTGTGTAGTTGTTTTATTATCTAAGAATTTGCAAAAATCGTCGTAAATACTTGCTAATTGAAAAACAGTAGAATCATGAGGAATGAAACCCGACTGAGCCTTTGTTAAAAGGTTATTTTCCGTAAAATAACCAAATACATGTTTCTGGACGCATTTTTCAAGAACCTTTCCTATACAGCTTAAAAGTGAAATAGGTCTGTAATTTTCACATTTCTGACCCACAACCCCCCCCCCCCCTCTATCCCCTTTCTTAAATATAGGTGTAACGTGAGCTAGTTTTTCCAAACTAACAGAGGAATTTTACCTTCAGTTAATGATCTGATTGAATAAATATGTAAGAGGTTCGCAGATAACATCTGCAGCAGCAATTAATATTTTGTTATGAATTAGATCAGGTCCTACCGCTTTCCTACTATCTATTTTTTTTTTAGCATTTCCTTAACCATATCTGATGTAAGAGTTAGTTGATTTATCGACTCATGAGATTCATCTAAGTGGGGAAGAGCCTCTCCCTCATCAGTTATGGAGCACTGTTTAGTAAAATACTCGTTGAAAATGGTGACGTTTTCTTTTAGAGAATAATAAATTGTGTCGTTGTCTTCTATTGGAGGGATTTCATCATGGGGCATGCCTTTAGTTGTTATAAATATTTTTACCAGTTTCCACCAGTCCTTTGACCTGAAACAATTAGGTGAAGAAATACGTTTGTCTAAGTCAGACATATATTCAGTTTTTCTTGTTCTTATTACATTTGTGAGGTTGTTACGTGTCTGATGGAACAAAGCCCATGTCCAGTCATAATTAATTTTTTTAGCTAATCTGTGGATAATATTCTTCTTTATTATTAGTTTCTTTATTTCCATCGTAATCCACAGGGCATCCCGTTCATTTATAGTCACCTCTTTTACTGGCATGCAATGTTTTGCAAGGGACATGAGCTGATCAGAAAACTGTTCAGCAGCATCGTCAATTGATTCTAAAGAAACAATAGCATGCCAGACAATGTTTGAAATTTCTCTAATTAGTTTTTGAACATCCAGTTTAAAGTAATTAAATATTGTGCGTTTGTAAGAGGCGCTACTACTGTTGCGCTGCTTTAGAACAATATAAGGATAGGAGTGATCACTACAAATAGGTGCTAAAACATCTGTTGTCTGAATTATATCAGGACAGGGAGTTAGTATCAAATCAATTAATGTAGCTGTACTTTCTGTCACACGAGTTGGTTTTGTGACTAATTGGAATAAACTATTAGTAGTTATTATATTTTGAAGATGTGGTGGGGGCTGGGATGAGCAATCAGCATTAAAGTCTCCTAAAATAACATATCTGTGTGGAGTGCTGCCAGCCAGTTGGATGGACTGGTCAACTAGATCCCAGTAAGCTACATTTACATCTGGGGGTCGATAAAATGTACCTACAAGTAAAGTGGCTTGACCCAACTTAGTTTCTACCCACACAGTTTCTAGATCTGGTACAGACAGATCAGGCCTAGGCTTACAAATTAAATTGTTTTTAACATACACAGCAACACCGCCATGTGGATCACCAGGCCTGTCACGTCGGACAGGAGGAAGGAAACCGGGAATAAGAATTTCATTATTATCAGTCGTATCTGAGAACCAGGTCTCAGATACAGTTATTATATCAAAACAACCAGCTTCACACTGTACCAATGAGATTTTTGTAGTTAAGCTACGAGCATTTATGTGGATAATAGACAGTCCATCAAAGTTAACATGCACTGGACCTGGGTTGGGATGGATGTCCCCAGCCAACTGCAGCAGCAACTGAATTACTTTCATTGCAAAACTATGAGCTGTCACATTAGAAAGGTCAACACTTTCAGGAGTTTTACAGACATTTATCGGAATCGGAATGTTGTTTCTTGTGATTGTTGACTTCATATTGACAAGCATGGTGCTGAACAATAGTATTTGATCATTGTGTTCTGTTATGATTATTAGTAAAGTGTGTTAGTATTCTTCGATCATCGTGCTCTGTTATGATTATTAGTAAAGTGTGTTAGTATTATTTGATCATTGTGTTTTGTTATGATTATTAGTAAAGTGTGTTAGTATTCTTTGATCATTGTGCTCTGTTATGATTATTAGTAAAGTGTGTTAGTATTCTTTGATCATTGTGTTCTGTTATGATTATTAGTAAAGTGTGTTAGTATTCTTTGATCATTGTGTTCTGTTATGATTATTAGTAAAGTGTGTTAGTAATTCTTTTGAAAAACAATCTCAAGAAACATTTAAAACATAAAAAGCTTTATTTAGAAGACTTGAAAATCAGTTTGGACAATTAAGCCACATGAGTGCCATCATAGTGCTCCTTTGAACTTTTAATATAATTGTTAAAACTGATTTTGATGCAACATTAGGCTCTTTTTAAATTAATCGCACAATAAGTACCAGCCACCAAATCATGTTTTAATGCTTTTAAAGAAATGGCATAACCTGAAGAATTTATAGCAGCAATTCCAACAGCCATTGTGATCCCGAAAATAACATAAAGCTACTTGAATAGCAAAAATGGATGTTCAACCATCCAAAAACTTTATTAAATATCAAAATTATTTCTTGTATGCTAACTTTTGTGGGTTATTTGGTCGCCTCTCTGACAACCATCTTAAATTCAAACTGATACAATAGATATTTCCATGTCAAACATGAATTTCCTATAATAAAAGAAACTTATAGATACACAAATATACTGTTATGCACTATATTGTCTGTAAGCCATCAAATGAATGGTTGGACCACTCTTAACCTTATCCTAGACACCGAAACTATGATTTAACATGTACAAAGTTAAGTTATAGCCAAGGGAATTAGTTGGCCGCCATTTTAAATGCTATTTTGAAGCAATCACTCGAGGATTATATGGTTGCCAACCCAAGAATAGAGTAACTTTAAAATAGAAATAGATTTATCAACCCCAGAAACCCATTTATAGACACCAACATCACATATTTATACACATGATTTTGAGTAGTGGATTTACATAGTCGCCATCATGGCCGCCATCTTGATTTAAGAAGAGGTCATTAGTTACATAAATAGACTATTTCACATTGTGAACACTATCCTAGACACCATTAACTATAATTTTCGGTGCATTCACCTTTCGCCAAATCACTTTTCGCCAAATCACCTTTCGCCCAATCACGTTTTGCCCAATCACCTTTCGCCAAATTGGAAATTATACCGGTTTACATCCATCACGTACCGCCCAAAAATCATACAAGGAAATCAGGGAAATGAATCAATAACTTAATGGTTGAATCAAACAGATATTTAAAAAAAGAAAGAGGGTTAGGGTTAGGGTTTGATTACTGTTCTCATTGTTCGCGTTTAGGAAACCATTTTGGGCGAACAGTGCTAGAGCAATTTGAGCGAACGGTGGCACATTCCGTTTGCTGAGCTTCGACTCGGAGGTACTCACTGATACTCAACGAGAACAAAGACTTGGGCGAAATGGGATTGGGCGAAAAGTGATGTATCCAAATTTATTAACATTACATGACAGGATTGTTGTTCAATAAAGCAATACTTATGCACAATATCGTAGATGGGAATGCTCCAAAAAAGCTTAAAGATGAATTTAAGGTTAATATTCACAGTCACAGACATAATCATTTGTTATCTTTTCTTAGGCCTAAAAATAACCTATATAAATCTAGTTTCTTATATTCTGGTGGAACCCTGTGGAACAACCTGCCTGCTACCTTGAAAAAATTTAAAAACAAGAACTATTTCAAGACAAGACTTAAACTCCATCTTTTGGATAAGCAACAGTTGAGTATGTAGCAGTTATTCTGTAGAATTGATCTGTAATGTCTCCTAATCCCATTCCCACAAATAGACAAAAGTGTAGTGAGTGAGATGTGTTAATGTATCTGAGCGTATGACATTTTGTGTCCCCATTTCCATTTAAATATGTGGCACGATTTGTTGATATGTTGTGCTTTTCGTAGGCTTTCCATTGTTTACTGCAAATATTTATCTGTTCCGTGTTCCTTTTTTGTATGTAAATAAGCAATATGGTTTGTGTATTGTGCCTGTGTTTTTGCATTTTTTCTTTGTTAGATGCCGTGGCTTGATGGAAAAATGCATGTAATGAGGGGTGCCTGCCAGAACGGTCTATTTCAAAAGGAATAAAGAGCAAAGATGGCCAGTTCTGGCATTCACCCCCTCGATATGTTTGCTTATTCATGTCCATCTTTACATAAAATTTGACGACTTAAATAAATGTGACTGACTTGACATTGAACACACACACTACACACACACACACACACCACACACCACTTTCAGTTTCCTTCCAACTAAATCGGCTTCATTTCAAGGTTATCGTTCTTGCCGTCCCCGCCACCACCACCACCCACAGCCTTACTTCCCTTGACACACCCAAACAGCGCCATTCGGATCTGGTAAAGTAACCAGAAGACCAAATGCGTCAAAGGCACCCCGAACAAAACCACCCCCACGGCTAAAGGCGCTGCCTTTTCCGGCTCGCTCCAGTCCAATGGTTCGTAAATGTAGCGATCTCCATCGTCGTTCTTGCCTCCAGCGGCCCAGTAGATGACGCTGAAGACGAGGTAGAGGAAGGAGAAGATGTGGAAGTAGATCACATGGAACAGTCGCACGGGGATTGCCGTCACCGCCAGGTCCAGGATCACGTAGACGGAGTTGATCATGTGCGTAATGGTGTTGAGGAGTTTCCAGTCACCTGGAGAGAGAGAACAGATCTTTTCTCTTTTTAAAAAAAAAGATCAAAATTCGAAGGTGCAGTTTAAAACCCCTGTCCTTCTTAGGCCGTGTACACACATAAGTGGAAGAATTCCATGCGGAAAAAACCCGTGCGGCAATCCATAAATAAGTGAAAACAAAGAAGGGAAAAGATTTGCGCAACGTCGTCCGAATTTCCCCAATATCCGTAAATTGTTTACCCTTCATTCTATCCACTTATTATTAAAGGGTTTTCCGTGCTGAACTTACGCGATCCTAATGTGAACCCAGCCTTATCCTAGTCTCTAAGAAGTAAAACAGAAGGAGAGAGAAAATAAAAAGAGAAAAATGTACTTTGATGAAACTAGAGCGCGGAAAACGGTAGAATCAACCCATCCGCGCGGCACCATTTTGGGGTCCAGTGACCTTGCAGGAACAAACAGACGAACGCCCCTGAAACTAAAGTCCGATCAAAAACAGTCTACACATCACAATGTATGTAATGGGTTTTACAACAACCCCTGCGCTAGCGAGGATCTCTTGTTGCAGAATTTTCTGTTCCAGTGGACTTTGGCCTTTGACCAATGACCTTCCCCCCAAATTTTTTTGATAGATTGCCTAGATATTTTTTAGTACCTATCCGCATGCAAACTTTTAAGCCTCCTGTGTCCCTCCTTTGAAACGTCATTGTGTTAACAGACACATAGACGCATGGATAGATTGACACATAGCTGATCGGGAACAAACAGACTGCTCTGAAAACACTAACCACCATCTTTCGCCACGCGGCTGGTTAAAAACTATGTAGCAATGGAACCTCTCTTATAAAGCCTTCAAACATGGTTCCCACAATTAAAGGTCTTAAAGTGGGGTAGTTGTATATAAAGGGAGCTAATTTTAATAATTCCTTGTCCCTATGGGTTTTTTTTAACCCTTTCGCTGCCAATGTCGCATTTTTTGCACCACAGTGATTTTTAACAACCATGTCATTAAGAGCTCTTTAAATCAGGGTCTGTTATTCAATTATACTTGTGTTCCTAAAAGTCGGGCAGTAAGGGTTGACCTTATTTTAAATGTGTCACAGAGAATTCCCACAATATTGCAGACAGAAACTCTTTTCCTGTGGCCAAGTAAGTTTAATGGAAGTTTTTGGCTCAAAGATGGCTGCTCGGTGTCAGAGGTTCAAACGGAGGAGGGGGGAACGAGAGCCTTAAAACATAAACATTCAATATTTTACATGAAGAAGGGAAATGTATCAGAGAAGCCATGTCTTATACTGGGAGGGAGTCTTTATAATGGGAGGCCTTATAAGGGAGGCTCCACTGTGCCATAGCAAAGGCCTGGACTTACCCTCAAAAAGCAAAGCGTAGTTGAGGACGGTGATGAGGAGGGCAGCCACACTGGCGAGGGTGTAGGTCACCCAGCATGCTTTGACGTACCACGGATAGCTGAATCCATAGGTGGTGTTGTTGTAGTAGGTAAGTACAGTCAGAGGGTAAGACGGGGCCAAAAAGCCCCAATAGGTAGGGGTACAGAAGCTCATGCTAATTATCTCAG